>CM068839.1:96604181-97081681 GCA_028554795.2 Sinohyriopsis cumingii
TTTGGCAAAACAACGGATTATGCAATTTGAAGCTGGTATTGCATCATACGTGATATGAACTGCATTATGGTACTCCTAGAGGTCATGGAGGATGCAATCATAACTTAGCTTACATCACTCTGCTGAACAAATTGCCCTATATCAGCTCTAGAAATTATAGTGGTGTGCTCTCTTATTTGTCAGTGTTTGATTTTGAAATAGGACACATTTCTGTTTAGCCAAAGTGAGCAGAGATGCATGGTACTTGTGTGAACAATGCGGATATCTTCTGCTATGTCTGTGGTGAAGTGACTTGTGCAACACAAAAGTGCAGTATAACCACTATGGTTAAGAAAGCCTATCACCTTTATTTTGGTTGCAAAATTGGAGATCAGGACAAGAGGCGTTCCCCACACATATGTTGCAACACTTGTGCAATAAATCTTCGCCAGTGGTAGAACAGAAATAGGAAATATATGCCTTTTGCAGTGCCAGTGATTTGGAGAGAGCCAACAGATCATCTCAGCATTTGTTACTTCTGCATGGTACCTCCAGTTGGGAAAGATGTGTCAAAGAAGAAAAAGTGGGCTGAGCATTGTCCAGAAATTCCATCAGATATACGCTCAGTACCCCACGGAGAAGGACTGCCGGTTCCTGATGCACCAGAATCATTCTCACTTGAGTCAGACGAAGAAGAGAAAGAGGATGAAACTTTTCTAGTCCTGAACAATCAATGTCACATGACCCATATTTTCTCCCATCCTCCTCCTCTGAACCACACCTCATAACACGACGTGAACTGAATGACCTTGTCAGGGATTTGGAACTATCCAAGAGAAAGGCAGAGCTGTTGGCCCCAGACTACAGCAGTGGAATCTCCTGGCAGGTGATGTTAGGGTTTCCATATTCCGTGACCGTCAAAAGGATCTTGTCCCATTTTTCTTCATGGAAGGTGATCTTGTAGCCTCCAACAATATCGATGGTGTGATGGCAGCTCTCAACATCGTTCATGATCCAGATGAGTGGAGACTGTTCATTGATTCATCGAAGACAAGTCTTAGATCTGTTTTGCAATGTTTTGCCATCAAATCCAGTTGGTCATGCAATCAATATGCAGGAAACGTATGAAAACATGAAACAATTTTTGAGGTGCATAAACTACGACCAACATCAGTGACAGCTTTCTGGCGATTTGAAGGTTACTGCTCTCTTGCTTGGTCTGCTGACTGGATACACAAAGTACTGATGTTTTCTCTGCGAATGGAATAGTTGTGAGAGAGATTCCCACTACATCGAGAGAAATTGGCCACTCCGACAGTCACTGAAGCCTGGGAGTAAAAGTATTTAGCATCCACCACTTGCTGAATCAAGGAAGATTTTGTTAGCACCCTTGCACATCAAAAACTGGATCTGATGATGAACTTTGTCAAGGCTATGGACAAAACACAAGCAGCTTTCAAGTACCTCCGTGGAAAATGTCCAAGGTTAAGTGAAGGCAAGATAAAGGAAGGTGTCTTTGTTGGTCCTCAGATTCGTGAACTTCGAGATGATGTATTTGACCGTGCACTGCTTGGCAAGGAAAAGACGGCACGGAAAGCCTACCAGTTGGTGTAAAAAATAATAATCTCGGAAACAGCAAGAAAGACAACTACAGGGAGTTAGTGGAAAACCTCCTTACGGCATACAAAAGACTTGGTTGCAACATGTCACTAAAGACATTTTTTGCACTCTCGTCTAGATTTGTTTCCACCGATGTGCGGAGCATTGAGCGACGAGCACAGCGAGCGATTTCACCAGGACATCGCAGCAATAGAGAAACGCTGCCAGGGCAAATGGAGCTCACCAATGCTTGCAAACTAGTGCTGGACAATGATAAGAGATGCTCAATTTAATGAATACAAGATACAAGCCAAGAAGCGCCGAGTACACACTGAATAAGGACTAAACTATGTATTTATAAATACACAATAGTTTTTTTTGCCTTTTGTTTCATAATAAATTTTATGTATATCAGCCTTTTGCCTTTTTTTAAAGTGCCACATAAACAGGACAGGTGAAATATTATCATGTAAAGCGCCATAAACACATGAAAAGACCTTGGTTTACAATGTTTGATTAAAACTCTACTATCTACACAATATACATAGAAGTAAAATGTAAAAACTTAAAGATCGTGGAAAAGAGTAGCCAATCAATTGTTTTAATTGTCATATTTGAATTTAGCACATCAAAATCCATAACAAATAGCAAACTTTATATCTGAAGCACTTCTAAAAACTTGTAGACCAATGTTACGTGTAGCTGTCATATTTGTTTCGTTTTATATTTATGTCTTCATCTATTGTAATTCTGTAGTGCTGTCTGACATGTCTATCAGTTTTCAAACCGTCTTCTGTAATAGGGATACTATCTACCTGGAACAGGATAAGGGTCAAGACATATTCATTCAGCCCCCCACCACACCCCACCACACCTCCCTTTCCCCATGAAATTAGTACCAATACCCTACCCTTTAGAAATAAATGTACGTACCTTGTGCCATACTTCCGAATAAATGTAGTTAGGTCAATATTGTAAGTTTGAAATAAAATATGCAAAAGCACAAGTCCATGCAATCACCGTCTTTTGTTTTCCTCTCATCCGTGTGACTCGAAACCGACAGATATAAATATGATACTCATACCATTACTGTGTAGTTCCATGTTATCAATGCTGGAAACGTGTATGACGTTGTAAGGCAGACTGAACCGTTGTTTTTTGTTTTTCTATTATTATTAATATTTTTTTTGGGGGGAGGGGCAATGCAGTGGTTTATAAAATATGATATATATATATATATATATATATATATATATATATATATATATATATATATATATATATATATATACATACATACATACATATATACATATATATATATATATATATATATATATATATATATATATATATATATATATATATATATATATATATATATATATATATATATATATATATATATATATATATATATATATATATATATATATATATTCCTGTTTCCAAAAGATAACATTACGAACATTGGGGAAGAGAAAGGTCGGATGTTTCATTTTCGTTTGATAGTGTACCGACATTAACACTTGAGAATATTCTGAGATTAGAATAATCAGATTTAAAAAGTTTCAGGTTTTCTGTTTTAAAACTGTTTCCTGTGAACTATTTTTGAAATGCTTTTCCTTCCGTGTAAAGATAACACCCCAATTCAGTTCAGCCTAGCTTCATAATTACATAACAGCGTCCTGTAGAAAGCGCTCGTGAACTGTTGTTGGATGCAAAAGATACTTTTATTTGTGCATGGCTGCCTTTTTCTGATTTCCTTGGTTTATACCGCTAGGTTTCAATGTTCGTAGGCGGCGTATCCAGTAAATTCCTTTACTTTATCCTGGTTTAGGAACTCCATTTGGGGTTGTGAGCAATTGCTTAATAGCCTATATTTACTGCTATAACAGTGGAATATCCGGGATATAATTTGCGCTTACATAAATTTACATAAAATAACAGATGTCGTTATGGCTCATCGATTTCTAGGTCAATAAAAATATTTTCCAGTATCGAAATAAACTAGTTGAAACATAATAAATTTGAAGGTTTAATTTCGGTACAAACAGCTATGTAAATTTTTGCAAATATAACCGCTTTTCTGTTTTATTTCTTTGTCTTGTCTATATTCTGTATTTGCCTTTGAAATATACTATTTAAGAGTCAAAAGCGCTCAGGCTAGTTAGATACTAGTTTTGCACTGTTCGTTGTCAGTTTATTTGCATTTATCTTAATCAATCCCTGACACACCTGATCCCTTGCTGGATCCAACGCACTCGAAGGGAATGTTATTTGCCATATATATTCTTACCAAATTAAATTGAACCACAGCTTGTAAGGAGATATACCCATGCAATTAAAATAAATATTCGTCCAACCGAAATAGCTGTGTTCAAGAGTCTGCTATTCTGGTTATATCAAAGGCTATTCTCTGTGAATAGCAGAAAGCTAACTTAAATATTCATTGTGCATGTTTTAATTATTTCAGTGAATTACAACATTCACCTATGAAAAGCCAGTTACAAACCGTCATACCTTAATAACATATTTACCTGTCGGCTTTGATGGTGAAATGTCGTTGTCAACATGTAAATTATACACCTATATGGTATTCAGTTAAAGTGAAATGGTAACTGGGACACACGATACAAATACATATCAGATATTGTCTATTTACAACGTAGAATGTCTTAGCGATAATTTTTAGTTCCCTTTAATGTCGAGTGCAAGAATTTGTACCAGATTACCTGTGAACACCTTTATCATGGAACTGGATATTTATCTAAATTAAATAAAATAGTCATTATATTGATAAGATATATTTTTGCGGTATTCTTTTCCAATATAAAAAATGAAGAAAAAAACCCTTGTATTCTATGTTAATATGATTTATAGAAATTATTTTAATTACCGTTGCTATTATAGAGTCAATTCCTATGTAGACCGAATTTAAATTGTGTGAGATACTAATGCAATTCAAATGAAAATTAGTCCCATGTCAATATTTTTCGAAAATACGGGTATAGTTAATTGTGTTTTAATGACAGGGAACACAATTTAGACATGGGTATGTTACATTCAGGACCAAATATTTTCTCTTACTGTGTAAATGGCAACAACACGATCGATGACTTACAGCATTGTGGAACTAATGAATTTTAGTTGGACAGGTAGAGCTCTTACATGAAAAGAAAAGTATTTATTGACCCACGGACGTCAAGGATGGGCTGGTATCAAAAGATGCAATTAGTGAGTGATTCAAAATAGATACTTTAAAACTTTTATTCCCGAGTCAACTTGAGAGCATTTGGTACAAATGTTGTGAACAAATCATAACCTCCGACATAGTTTGCTCCAGACATTAAAATCTTCCTCTTCAAAATTGTTAAGACTATCTAAGCGTATATTGATCACAGTATAGTGGGTAAATACAAATGGAACACTCGAGTTTACCTACTCCATATTTATACAAATAGATTATGTTACTTTGAGAATCTTTTGCGTCTAGTGTTTATTTACCACCTATACCCACGTACAAGTTTTATCCAGCGGTAAATTGCATATACCATAAATGCGATGGCAGATTTGTGTCCATGCAGTTCCCTTTGGATTGATTACTAAAACAAAACAACACAGACCCATAAATGCGACGGCAGATTTGCGTCGATGCAGTTCCCTTTGGATTAATTACTAGAAGAAAACAATATAGACCAATAAATGCGATGACAGATTTGCGTCGATGCAGTTCCCTTTGGATTAATTACTAAAACAAAACAACACAGACCCATAAATGCGACGGCAGATTTGCGACGATGCAGTTCCCTTTGGATTAATTACTGGAAGAAAACAATATAGACCAATAAATGCGATGGCAGATTTGCGTCGATGCAGTTCCCTTTGGATTAATTAATAATAAAAAAACAACATGGACCCATAAATGCGATGGTTTGAATCCTCCATCGGGTGTTTCGTTGGGCAAGGCACTTGACTCCAATTAAATTGGTAATAAATAAAACACGAAATCAACATCAACAAAACGTGAAAGAGTGTGTACACGGTATTTTTATGATTTCATTGTTCCCGTTGTTTAGTGTAGTTTGAAGAAAATTGTAAAACACATCAATGAATGTAATCCTTATAGCCATACATTTTTTTCTGTGTAATTAATTCTCGATTATCAATTAAAGTTCATGAGACAAATTAGACTTGTGTAAATACTTGCAGGTAAACATAATACCGTACCGTCCTGGTAATATAATGATGCATTCGGATGGTTGGTAACATAATGTCGTACCCCCCTGGTGATATAATACAATCGGATGGCTGGTAATATAATGCCGCACCGACCTGGTGATATAATACTGCAATCGGATGGTTGGTAACATAATGCCGTACCGACCCGGTAATATAATACTACAATCGGATGGTTGGTAACATAATGCCGTACCGACCTGGTGATATAATACTGCAATCGGATGGTTGGTAACATAATGCCGTACGGACCCGGTAATATAATATTACAATCGGATGGTTGGTAACATAATGCCGTTCCGACATGATAATATAATACTGCAATCGGATGGTTGGTAATAGAATGCCGTACTGACCTGGTAAGTTATATAATACACGAATCGGATGGTTGGTAACATAATGCCGTACCGACCTGGTGATATAATACTGCAATCGGATGGTTGGTAACATAATGCCGTACCGACCTGGTGATATAATACTACAATCGGATGGTTGGTAACATAATGCCGTACCGACCTGGTGATATAATACTGCAATCGGATGGTTGGTAACATAATGCCGTACCGACCTGGTGATATAATACTACAATCGGATGGTTGGTAACATAATGCCGTACCGACCTGGTGATATAATACTACAATCGGATGGTTGGTAACATAATGCCGTACCGACCTGGTGATATAATGCTGCAATCGGATGGTTGGTAACATAATGCCGCACCGACCTGGTGATATAATACTACAATCGGATGGTTGGTAACATAATGCCGTACCGACCCGTTAAGTTATATAACACACGAATCGGATGGTTGGTAACATAATGCCGAACCGACCTGGTGATATAATACTACAGTCGGATGGTTGGTAACATAATGCCGTACCGACCTGGTAAGTAATATAATACACGAATCGGATGGTTGGTAACATAATACCGTACATACCCGGTAATATAATACTGCAATCGGATGGTTGGTAACATAATGCCGTACCGACCCGGTAATATAATACTGCAATCGGATGGTTGGTAACATAATGCAGTACCGACATGGTAAGTAATATAATAAACGAATCGGATGGTTGCTAATGTAATACACGAATCGGATGATTGGTAACATAATACCGCACAGACCTGGTAAAATAATACACGAATCGAATGATTGGTAACATGTCTTAACGTCCTGTTAATAAACTACACTAATCGAATGGTTGGTAACGTAATGCCTTACCGTCCTGGTAAGTAATATAATATAAGAACCAGATGACTGGTAACTCAATGCCGTACTGATTTCGGGATGTCATACATGAATCGAATGGTTGGTAACATAATGTCTTATCGTCCTGTTAATATAATACACGAATTGAATGGTTGGTAACATAATTCCGTACCGACCTGGTAATATAACACATGACTCAGATGGTTGGTAATATAATGCCACAACGACCAATAAATGTTACATTTGTCTAATTGTTGTCTATTTTCAAAGCACGATATGACGTGATAACGTTAGGGACTGAAACTATCACGTGTGCACGAAAAAGGCTACATAAATTATTTCGTATTTAACGAATTCTCGAAATATTTGTAATAAAACATTCTATATTTATGCTTCTATACAACTTACAGACGTGCAAGATAGCTCGGAAAACGGAACAGTAAAAGAATTTAGCCTCACAAGGATACTTTTGTTTTTGTGATAAATTTTTCTTAATTTAACAATTGGGTCAATATGGCATATCGGCTCATTGTGATAGACTCTTTATATCTTTGGATTACATGCCGATAAAAATCAAAATTTAGATTTTTCAATGGACAGTTGTTTATCCAAATATGAGATGACGAAAAATATTTCCCCGATTCAGGAAAACACCGCTAGACATACAATCCTTGATCCCATAGTGTTTGAAAGTTAAAACCCTCAGGAGTATAGGTCATAAACATTGAAAACTATCTATCTATCTATTTATCTATCTATCTATCTATCTATCTATCTATCTATCTATCTATCTATCTATCTATCTATCTATCTATCTATCTGTGTAAAGTGTTTGGCGGCACAGCAGCACAGTCTGCCTACAGTGTTGAGTACATTTATGCATCCCCAAAAGAAAAAAAGTTTTCCTTATTAACGTTGGCATAAATTATGATCAACTAAACTATGCTAGCTATGTTATTTGCACGAGAACAGGAAATTACGTCGAATTGCATGCATTCTAATACATTATTCGTTTCCTACTGGATTCTAGTCTGTCTATTTCGGCTATCCATGAGCAAGGACAATAATGTCTCATAAAAATTTGACAGAGTTATAGGCCTTGTCTGCTTCAGCTTTTGATTCTACATTCCAAGTCTTGCTGTTGACATATTTTGGTAATGCACCATTAATAAGGATGTTTGATGTATTTTGTAATTCTCAATTTTCATAAAATTTAGTATAAATCTTGAAAATGTTAGAATCTGCTTGGAGTAGCCTCAAAACCAATTACTAATATCAACTGGCAAATGCATCTTCGCCAGCCTCGGTTTCGATATGTTATGCGATGTACACCTTGGCGGATCGATCAGATATTTCAGTCCTTTGTCCTAGCGACATCTATTGGATTTCATGAATTGGCTCCCTTAGTATGTTATGCCAACTAACCATTTGCGTGTAACAGTGGTGCACTTGCACTGTACATCGGCCGAAAATGGCGGAGGCAACTGACCTCAAAAGGATAGTCTGTAAATTCAACATCAAAAGCCTGACTACATACCAAAGTGAAGCCGTTAAACGGACTGGCAGTTGAAAATTGATTATTTATGAAGCCATTCCAGTTTTGTGCTCACCTTGTCTTGATCATGAAATAACAGTGCTCATATCTGAGCAGCCTGATTTTCATTGGATGCGGTCAGGTGAAATTCACAGACACGAAGCACTGAAATATCAATCGATTTGCTAAAGTGTAGATAGCTTGAGATACAAGAATCTTGGCTATCGAAGATGTGGTACATGTAGCATTTTAAGAATGTATTTTTACAAAATTATTACTGTATTTATACTTGTATTTATTTTCTTTGGGCGGGGGCCTTTTTTTCTTTGTGAATGTTCCAATTTTATATTTTTTATTTAATTGACGTCATCGTCGTCGTCATCGTCGTCACCATCATCATCAATGTGATGATGTAGCTGATGTTGATGATAAAATCATAATGATGATGATTATTATTATTATTAGTAGTAGTAGTAGTAGTAATATCATCATCCTCGTCGTTGTAGTAGTTGCTTGTATTTAAATAAAGTTGTCAGTCTTTTTGTTTTTTAAATAAAGGGTTTTCTATCATCAAAATGGCTTTATCTGCAGGTGAAACTTTCGATACAATATCTGCAAGAATACGTACATCTAATACATAATACATACGAGTATGTATCAATATACATTATTACTATTATCAAATATGAATATATCTGACTGTAATAATTCTTTTTGGGGAGTTATTACTGGCATTGTGTAAATGAGGTTAACCACATCCAAAAAAATATTGAATCACGGCAAACCACATACACCAGTAACATCAAAGTCGGTCAGAAGAGTGATCGATTTCAAATGATGGGGAATGCATGTCGCTTTGTAACTGACATATAATGAAATGGATTAATAAAGAAATGATCGAATGCTACAAATTAAATGGACTAATGTTCATTTCAACAAACTACCAAGGGTCGCTTATTGTAACATTGTAACAAAACGTGTAGATCTTTAGGCCAAGGTCAAGTGAGATCTTTCATATGCTAATTTTCTGGGATCAAATATAATGTCGGGATAAAGTAGGTCTTAATGAATTTTAAAAGCAACCAAAATACCCCATTGCTTTTGTATTTGTCATAGTTATTTTTGCTACTGTACATGTTTCTTGCCCTGCAAAGCAAAGCAAGATTGATAGAAAGATTATCTTGGAAAACTGGAACATACTGCCATTGGATTTGCTAGCAATCTAATTGTATTGCTCAGTTTATAGCAGATTCCAGGCCAGACTAAGGAGTGACGTTTGATGTACGCAGGCCATCTCTCTCTCTCTCTCTCTCTCTCTCTCTCACACACACACACACAACCACACACACACACACACGCGCGCGCGCGCACACACACACGCATTGCAGTGTAGCAGTTTATAGTGGTGTTTAGCACACTGGGCATCATGCCGCAGACAGACATGTAGCATCATGTCCCACCCAGTTACATTATCCTGACACCAGGCCGACCAGTCCTAACGCTAACCTCTTCATGCTGAATGCCTAGAGGGGCAGCTGTTACGTACGGTATGCGCTTAGCATTAAGAAAAGAATACAAACTTTGGAATTCACAGACTAAATCATATTCTAACAAGCATACGAGTCACTAGACAGATATAAAATTACCATGCAAGAGAGTGTCATCCAAGTTTCTATGTGTGGAAGAGTTTAAATTTTTACGGCACGATTTGCAGATTCAATTGGGAATTCTCTCTCTCTCTCTCTCTCGTTTCAAAATGATATCAAATTTATTTACTTTTATTTACTGAATAAGTACCTAGTGTTATTTTCCATAACGTTTACATCATTTTTATGTTATCACGTTTTGAGGAGACTTTTTTCATCCTTTATTATTACTATTATTATTATTATTACAAGACTTAAAATGAATTGTATTTTACACACATTTATTGCATTGTGAGTGAACTTAATTTCTCAATGAACCGAAAGAAAGATGAAAGCAAGAAAGGTTGGGGAGGAAGAATGTTTAGTTTGGACTTTTCTGGCATATAAAACACAACTAGGTTACTCAATGATGATTTATTTATAGAGCAAAATAAGTATCTCGGTGGGTCGGGAAAAAAGACAAACGGAAAGAAAGAAAAAAGGAAAGAAAGAAAAAAGAATGTACAAAGAAAATGAATAAGTAACAGCTTACCTTAAACGCACTTTCTTTTGGTACTTCTTTCACTGAATTTCTTAACTAGTTCCCACAAAGAATAGCTAAACTACATGTTCACATCTTAGTACATTACTAATGACTAAACTTCATTTTCACATATTAGTACTTTACTATTGCAGTTATGCTTATTTCTCTATCACCACAAAAACCTCTGTGATCTGTTATTATATCCTTCTATTTTCTCCATATATTTTCGTGGTTACAATTTAGTTGATTATCGCGCGCTTGGAAACATTGAGTCACATGACTTGTAAAAAAAACTCGTGGCGATGTGATATCCCAGGACCCGGGAATCCACCAATGCTGATATGCTGACAGCTAAAAACTTTGAAATCTTTCAATGCTCATCAACAGAAGAATATCTTGTTTAATTGAAATATCTTCTTCTTATATATCAAATAATGTCTAACTTTAGAATATTTTCAGTGGTGGCCGAATTTCAGAATATAAATCATACTACATGTGTGATGATTACACCAGTTACTCCTCATAGACACGTCGTGAACGTTTCAATGTTTTCTCCCGACTGGGCGTTTTTAGTATGTTACCTTGATAAGCACACTATCTGAACAATAGGCGGACTTTTTATTAAAGGGAGTTTTAACTGACAGTTCTTTATATCGACTTTGTATAACTGCTTTTTTACGGTGCAAAGACCGGTCTTACTGGAAACCCTTATATCCTCTGCAAAAAAAACAAAATAACAACGGATAATAAACAGCTCGTCCGGTGTATTGACTATTCGATTGCCGCCAAGCTAGGATAGCATAGGAATATTGACCAGAATAGTCCAAATGTTTGTTCTCAGACAAATATGGCTCTCTTCAATAATGAACGTTACAAAAGTGTTTATTTTAGAATTGTTGTAAAAGAGAAAGTACTGTGAATAACACCCAACACTCCTTACAAACAAAATCCTTCCCACAGCTTTGATGCACGGCTCTATATCTAAGTGCGTAGCTTTAGTTACAGAAAGGAAATGGAACTCTTTTTTCGTCTAGCATACGTGTCATTTCAAAACTGAAGTGCAAACATACGCGCTGTAGGAAACAGTAAAAACATTTTAGATAGAAAGCAGTTGTAACTTAGGTAAATCGTTCAGTTAATAGTGTATCCATGATCTACGCTAATTGTATGCCTTTTATTCGCATAACCCTAATTTTTGACAGATCAATTATTTTAGTATGGTACAATGTGCTATTTTCGTCACTCGAAGCCAATAATGACTCCATTTTGAAACATAGATGCTTAATGTGTTCTTTAAGTTAAATTTAGCTGATGGGTATTGATATACCTGTTATGCTAGCACAAAATAAAAACGAAAGAAAAATGGTAAATGCTAAAAATCGACGAGGTCAAAGATCAAAATGGACGAATAATTGTTTTTGCATTCATGCCTGTGGAAAACAATTTTAACTGGACTCCAAACGAATAACACTGGACTCAATACAAAACATGACTGGACTCGATACTAAACATTACTGGACTCAATACTGAGCATTATTGGACTCAATACTAAACATTATCAAGTCATATTAAATATCTAAACATAAAATGAAGCGAGAAATGTAGAAACTTCAGTATAACACAGTCTTTCAATACACATATGAAATTCATTCAAACTAAGTGATTCTAGCGTTCATTCATATCGAGGAATATGAGTCTGAATTCAATTTTTGTGTTTAAACATTTTCTTGACCATGAGACAAGGGTGTTGATAGAGTTATCCCTTAATTGAATACACTAAGTACACATATGATTAGATGTCAACATTGGGAATAGATATTTGCATACGTTAAATTGACTATAAAAATATTCCAGCCAGCTTGTAACCTCGCTATCCTTCTGACGTGGACAATATACTAGTATGCAAACAAATAACTAAGAGGGCAATAAAGTTGTCAAGCAAACAAGCTAGTGCACAAGTGAACATGTAGCGAACGAGTAAACAATTGACTGAACAAGTTGTGTGGATGAAAACAAACTCAGAAACAATTTTTTTTTTAAATTATAAAGAAAACGGGTGAGAAATAAAGACGTTTCAATTAGAAGCAATTAGTTCCAGTAGTGTCATTAGGTGCCGTAGTCCGGGGATTTACCCAGTGGCTAGCACCGACCTATAGTCAGGAAATCAACAAACGTTTTCGAAGTATAAAAAAACCCAACATATTTTACTAACTAAAAAAACTCCTATTTGTGTGGGAAACCCTCGCATTAATAAAATTAATAAACACGCTGTAGTCCTGATGAAGTATGGATTCGAAACAATTAAAGTTAGTTCTGGTCAAACAGCGATGGTTCTAAGTACTACTCCATGTCACATTTACACTTTGTATTACATTTTGTAATGGCATTGTAAGGGTCTTTGTTATTGATAAATAAATATGCAAAACTGCAATATAAAAGACAACCGAGAAAATGTGGATTTGAGAAATAAACCTAATACAACTATAACTTATATTTTGGGTATATTTGTTATTGTAATAGACCGCTACACGTGCTGATAGAAGAAACAAATAAAAGAAACGAAAATAAAATTAACAATGAGGGAGGGGAGAACATAAAGAAAATCAATAGGAAAGAATGAGAAAGGGGACGAGGGAAAATAGTATATATAAATATGTGAAGAAAAGACAATCAATACGTGAAAATGGCGATGGAGGAAAAAGTAAACCAGGATAAATTGCGGGCAAGGAATATAAACATACAAGAGAAAGAAATTCTTTTTGCAAAATATTGAAAATTATGTCTCATATAGTTTGATAGAATTAATATTGTGTTTGGAAACGGCAATGCACTGACCCAATACACGATACACTGACCCAATGCACAATTCACTGATTGAATACACAATACACTGAGCTAATACACACTGCACTGACTCAATACACAACATATAAAACTTGATTCATGTTCTGAGATCAACGTTTTTTGAGTGATTTACTTTAAATCATCTCATTAGTGAAACTGATGCTCACACTTTTTGAAAACTTCCTTGAATTAAAGTAGATTTTCAATTTAGGTTGAAATTTGGGTCTATATGCCTTAATTTCGTTAAACAAGGTACTTTTCTGTTCCAAAATCTTTCACTTTGCAGAAACAGTGCATTACAATTGATAATTTACAACTTAACCATGCTGTCAGTATGCCGGGAATCCCCCTACAAGATTCCATAAGTGTACCAGGAAGTCCCATGCAAGATTCCTGAAGTGTACAGGGAAGTTCCCTACATGATTGTTTAAGTGTAATCGGAAGTCTTATATAAGATTGCTTAAGTGTACCGGGAAGCCCCCTTCAAAATTGCTTAAGTGTACCAGGAAGCCCCCATAAGATTTCTTAAGTGTACCGGGAAGCCCCCTTCAAAATTGCTTACGTGTACAGGGAAGCCCCCTATAAGATTTCTTAAGTGTACCGGGAAGCCCCCTTCAAAATTGCTTACGTGTACAGGGAAGCCCCCTATAAGATTTCTTAAGTGTACCGGGAAGCCCCCTTCAAAATTGCTTACGTGTACAGGGAAGCCCCCTATAAGATTTCTTAAGTGTACCAGGAAGCCCCCTATAAGATTTCTTAAGTGTACCTAGAAGCCTCCTACATGATTACTTAAGTGTAACTCAAAGCCCACAACAAAGTTGCTTAAGTAATAAGTACAGTTGCAACGATAATAAGGTTGTAGCAAATGAGTGGGAGACTTTTTGGTACTTTCAGACGGTGGTAAGGTCACTCCATACATAATGCAATGAGGCCAATGTCATTTGGTACGTATCATTCAGAAGGTGTCAAGGTCACTCCATACATTATGTAACAAGGACAATGCCTTTTGGTACATATCATTCAGAAGGTGTCAAGGTCACTCCATACATAATGTAACAAGGACAATGCCATTTGGTACATATCATTCAGAAGATGTCAAGGTCACTCCACACATAATGTAACAAGGACAATGCCATTTGGTACATATCATTCAGAAGGTGTCAAGGTCACTCCATACATAATGTAACAAGGACAATGCCATTTGGTACATATCATTCAGAAGGCGTCAAGGTCACTCCATACATAATGTAACAAGGACAATGCTGTTTGGTAAATATCATTCAGACGTTGTCAAGGCATTCCACACATAGGTTGATGAAAACAATGCCATTTGGTACATATCTTTCAGACGGTGTTAAGGTATTCCACACATAGGTTGATGAAGACAGTGCCATTTGGTACATATCTTTCAGACGGTGTTAAGGCATTCCACACATAGGGTGATGATGACAATGTCATTTGGTACACACCTTTCAGACGTTGTCAAGGCATTCCACACATAGGTTGATGAGGACAATGCCATTTGGTACACATCTTTCAGACGGTGTTAAGGCATTTCACACATAGGGTGATGAGGACAATGTCATTTCGTACATATCTTTCAGACGGTGTTAAGGCATTCCACGCATAGGGTGATGAGGACAATGTCATTTGGTACATATCTTTCAGACGGTGTTAAGGCATTCCACACATAGGGTGATGAAGACAATGCCATTTGGTACACACCTTTCAGACGATGTCACGGCATTCCACACATAGGTTGATGAAGACAATGCCATTTGGTACACATTATTCAGACGGTGTTAAGGTATTCCATATATAGGTTGATGAAGACAATGCCATTTGGTACATATCTTTCAGACGGTATTAAGGCATTCCACACATAGGGTGATGAGGACAATGTCATTTGGTACATATATTTCAGATGGTGTTAAGGCATTCCACACATAGGGTGATGAAGACAATGCCATTTGGTACACACCTTTCAGACGTTGTCACGGCATTCCACACATAGGTTGATGAAGACAATACCATTTGGTACATATCTTTCAGACGGTGTTAAGGCATTCCACACATAGGGTGATGATGACAATGTCATTTGGTACACACCTTTCAGACGGTGTTAAGGTTTCCACACATAAGGTGATGATGACAATGTCATCTGGTACACACCTTTCAGACGGTGTTAAGGTATTCCGCACATAGGTTGATGAGGACCATGTCATTTGGTACAAACCTTTCAGACGGTGTTAAGGTATTCCACAAATAGGTTGATGAGGACAATGCCATTTTTGGTAAACACCTTTCAGACGGTGTAAAGGTATTCCACACATAGGTTGACGAGGACCATGTCATTTGGTACACACCTTTCAGACGGTGTTAAGGTATTCCACATAGGCTGATGAGGACAATGCCATTTGGTACACACCTTTCAGACGGTGTTAAGGTATTCTACACATAGGTTGATGAGGACAATGCAATTTGGTACATATCTTTCAGACGGTGTAAAGGTATTCCACACATAGGGTGATGAGGACAATGTCATTTGGTACACATTATTCAGACGGTGTTAAGGCATTCCACACATAGGGTGATGAGGACAATGTCATTTGGTACACACCTTTCAGACGGTGTGAAGGTATTCCACACACAGGGCGATGAGGACAATGTCATTTGGTACACATTATTCAGACGGTGTTAAGGCATTCCACACATAGGGTGATGAGGACAATGTCATTTGGTACACACCTTTCAGACGGTGTGAAGGTATTCCACACATAGGGCGATGAGGACAATGTCATTTGGTACACGTTATTCAGACGGTGTTAAGGCATTCCACACATAGGATGATGAGGACAATGTCATTTGGTACACACCTTTCAGACGGTGTGAAGGTATTCCACACATAGGGCGATGAGGACAATGTCATTTGGTACACGTTATTCAGACGGTGTTAAGGCATTCCACACATAGGATGATGAGGACAATGTCATTTGGTACACACCTTTCAGACGGTGTGAAGGTATTCCACACATAGGGCGATGAGGACAATGTCATTTGGTACACACCTTTCAGACGGTGTTAAGGCATTCCACACATAGGGCGATGAGGACAATGTCATTTGGTACACGCCTTTCAGACGGTGTTAAGGTATTCCACACATAGGGTGATGAGTACAATGTCATTTGGTACATATCTTTCAGACGGTGTTAAGGTATTCCACACATAGGGTGATGATGACGATGTCATTTGGTACACATTATCAGACGGTGTTAAGGCATTCCACACATAGGGTGATGAGGACAATGTCATTTGGTACATATCTTTCAGAGGGTGTTAAGGTATTCCACACATAGGTTGATGAGGACAATGTCATTTGGTACACACCTTTCAGACGGTGTCAAGGTATTCCACACATAGGGTGATGAAGACAACGTCATTTGCAATTCAAAGCATACTATTGAGAATGAGCTATTTCTTCAATAAATTTGGGATTTGAAAGAGAATCTTATGTTTCCTGAAATCTGGAGTATACGATTCCTAAACGAGATAACCATTCTTTGGCTCCAAAAATAAACTGAAAGCGCGATATTTTTAATAGGTATATGCTGTTCCATCCGGAGGGATGGTTTCACTGTACACACGCCTTGAAATATGAGCGTGTTTGTTTAAACAGTGTTTTTGAAAATTAAACTGTTCCCTTGTGCTTTATTCTGAGCCATCATTCTTTGTACTTGAAAGGTGTTCATATAACACGAAGGCCTCACCATACCATAATTTACATTTAACACATCCACGAATGATGTTGAATATGTCTGCAGCAAACAGACGTAAATGCAACATTTAAATAAAATCAGTGATGCGAGAAATAAAAGCTTCAGTGACCCTTAATTAAAAATTAATTCATAATTTATACTCGTCGCAAGATATTCATACACGAAATTATAATATGTAACTTATTACACGTTTTTAAATGTATTACAATTTATTAAAATATGGACCTCATAAGAAGCAACAAGTTTTTAAATGTAATATAATTTCTACAAATATAGGACACCGCAAAAACAATACATTTTAAAATATATTATAATTTATTCAAATGTAGATAGAACTCGTAAAAAGCAACACATTTCTGAATGTATTATAATTTATTCATATATAGACTCGCAAAAAGCAACATATTTTAAAATTGTAGAAGAATATCCCAAATCATCACTTCATTATTTTCAAGATTGAAAAATTCATCAGGTTTGAAATTAAAATCCTCAGATTTAAATTGTTTTAAGGACATTTGTATCCTTTTTTAGAGGAATTCATGGTCTATGTAGGACACACTGTTCTAATTGTATGCGAAAATAGGAACCAGTCTGGAAATGGTTGAACATAAAATGAGTATGTAAGGGCCTTGGCTGGCCGGGATTGGTTGGTAATGTAAGCTATCTTCTTTTTTTATAGAAAAAATAATCTTTTGAGAGCTTATTCTAGTTGTAACTGAAAAATAGAGACATTGTTTTATTGATGGAATTTCAGTCCTTTAACAGTTCTGAATTTAGAACACTCATTACTAAAATTAACACTCCATTCTTTGGTGCGAAATTGAAAGCACGTGTTTCAAACACATGTAATTTCCGAAAATGCCGTGGTTCATATCCTTTTCTCTATATAGAAACTGTCATTCGGGTTTCATCCTTACTGATAAATATAGGTTTGACCATAGCACTCATATATTATTGATTTTTTTTTATATCAGTCTGTTTGCTTACATTTACTATGGGAATTGAATTAGTACCGTGAGTCCTGTACGGTATTCATATATGCATTGCCTACAAAAATACTGAATGCAGAATTCATCACTGAAAGCACAACATTATGTATAGGCATGCGCAATCCGCACTCGAAGAAAAAATCTGAAACTTGTGTTAATAATTTTGAATATATATATATATATTCATCATTTTTTAATGATATAGTACAACTAAGTTTTAACATCATTACGTTTCATCCCGTAAGGTGAATAATTATACGTAAAAGGAGTGTCCAATCATTTACGACAGAGATACATGTAGCTATGAACCCTGTTTTTAATCATCGATAACGAGACCGCGAGTTTTCACTTGGCAAGAAAGGATGATTGACTTGCTGAAGCTATTAATAGAACTAAGGTGAGGTCACTCTGATTCAATGGATAGTGAAAAGGCTGTGTATATAAAAGTGAAGTACATTTCACTACTTGTCTACAACTCCATTATATTTTAAACATACCAGATTCAAAACTTATTCTTTGCTATCAAATCTGTATTTAACAATTCAGCATAACGACACTTTTTCAGACTAGTAATTTTATTGAAACGAGGTATTCAACTGGTCCTCTGTAAAATCAGTCTTATCTTCGAAATGTGGACCTATTCTTTGAATCACTCTTATCTTCGAAACGCGGGCCTATTCTTTGAGTCAGTCTTATCTTCGAAACGTGGACCTATTTTAATGCATATCAATGATTTTTGAAACTTTTCTAAAACCTACAAACTTCATAAGTACCGGTGGATTTTTTTTTTCGACACCTGTCACTGCTGTTCATGAGAATTACATATGCTCCTAAACTATAGAGCTTGACAACATGCAAAATTATGCACCTTCGAAACTGAAAATTTGAGAACGGAAGTTCACCAATAAACATAGGGTGGGTGAGATACGTTTAGAAAATAAAATACACAAGTTAAAACTTGGTTTTACTATACGAAGGCTTTTACAAAGATATGTGTTTGATTGATACCATGAAAATAAACAAAGTTACGGAGCCGAATGTTTGGAACTAATTTGGTACTCTTAACACCGAGGCATAGCCTTCGAATTGGTCGACACAAGAATAATATCATCTTCGCTTCGCTAGCCAAGGTTCCGATATGATAACCCTGTCTCCACCTATGCGAACAGAACAGATATTTTAGTGCTTTGTCCTAGCGACATCTATTGGATTTCATGAACTGCCTCCCTGAGTATGTAATGCCACCTAACCAATAGCGTGTAACAGTGGTGCATTGTACATCGGCCGCAAATGGTGAAGGCAATTGACCTAAAATGATACTCTGTAAATTTAACATCGAAACTATGACTACGGATCAGAGGGAAGCCGTTACAGGTGTATATGATTGAAAGGTATTGGTACAAACAAGAACCGGCAGTAAAAGATTGATTTTTTTGTATCAGTCCATTCAAGTTGTGTGGCCCCCCTCCCCCCGTGTCGATCATGTAGGAATAGCGCTCAAATTTGAACAACTTAATTTTGATTGGATGCGCCGCATCCAACGAAATTCACAGACCCGAGGAACAGAATTATCTGCTTGATATAGGAGCTTACGTACCAGCGATAATGCTGAGTGACATATACGTTGTTTTGTCATTGCGCAATCAACATTGTCTACAAACCCATTAGACTTCGGTTATTTTTTCTGTCTAACGAGGTGAGAGACTTCGCTTATTTTTTATATCTGAAGTGTGTGCGTGGATGTGTGTGTGTGTGTGTGTGTGTGTGCGCGCGCGCGTGAGAGAGATAGAGAGGGGTGGGGTGGGGTGAGACCTTACCTATCAATTTAAGCATTCTTGTAATTTGCATCGATGAAATGATATCAGTAATACGGAGAAATATTAAACCAACAATAAGTCTGACTCAACTGCAGATTGTCCTTTTACTGTCATGTGTCCAACATTAAAAAAAAATTGTTTTACCCTTTTGCGTCGGTGACGCATAAGTTACTGCATTATTTATTTAAATGACAATTCATTTGTCCCACATCTACTTGTATCTTCTCATTCGCTTTATTTTCAACAGCTTACTTTATTAAAAGTATCTTAATTTACTTTTTCGTGCATTTGTTTTAAGTATATTTTATTGTCATTTTATCAAACCATATGGCTTGTGGCACGAGTTGTCTATCTCATTTTGGTTTGTTACCAGTGCATACAAAAATTACCCAAAGATGACATTCATTTTACAAAGATTTGGGTTCATCCAAAAAACTAGCTCAACAATTTCATATATTTAAAGACATTTTAAACAGAGAGAAAGAGAGAGAGAGAGATGTACATTTCAGATGTTACAGTCGCTGCATGTGCCTTTCATTCTGTCTTACCGACGCATTCGTCTGCCAACAACCGCACTGCACTCTATTTTGCTCTTGGGACCGAAACAGGCTGATCATGCTGTCGTCAGTACTGTCTATACGTTGTCTGGTTCCATTATTAATACATGTTTTTATGCAGACTTTATGAGCAACAAATGCTATATTATTCACGTTTTTGCTGTAAAATTACGCTTTGTTTGGATATAAACAACAAAAAAGCGTTACAAGTGCTATGGACGCTTTGTAATTGTATATCCTACTTCATTGCACAAACGAAAAAAGAGCCTTAGAACTGATGCCAGGCAGTACGTTACAAAATGTTTCGAAGGTGCGAGAATATACATCATTCTTATTGTATGCCGAGATATCTTCTACCAAGAACGCCAGGGGCAAATCCGACACACTTTCGGCATAAATTCTCAACCCAGAAATGCTGACGCATGTCCGCAGTACCTCCAATCTAAATATGGGACTCACGGTACTAATTCAACTCCCATATTCAACATATGTAAACACCATGATATTAAAACTTTAGTAACCTTAACGTTCTCAAAGCTTATGATGAAACCTATTTTTCTCCGTATATTCCCATCCTTGATGCATACTTATCTAAAGGGAAAACCATATCTCCCGCTGCATTTTGTTCTTTTTTTTCAATCGGCACGTGTTTTCCACTCTGCACCTAAGGAATGAGGTGGTATTTTCAGTGATGAGTGTTACGCAGTCCAGCCTATATAATGACTGAAGTTACATCAATAAAGCACTGTCTCTTCTTTTTTCATTTATAAATAAGATAAGCTCTTAAATGATTCTTGTTACTAAAAGTGTACGTTTCATTATCAACCCATTATGGCCAGATAACTCCTTCTGTACTCTAATTGTCTTCACCCATTTCTAAACTGGTCTCCATTTTTCCATATTACGAGTATCGTACGTCCATAAGAGAGTTAAGGTCTTGAATTGTTTTTTCACTATCTTACGACAGAAATTCAGTTTAATCGGTACTATTTCTGTATAAACTGCGCGGTAACTCAGTTTATATACATGATGTTTGCATCAGAGTTTTAAGTCATGATATCAACCGAGAAACGCGCGTGTGTGTGTGTGTGTGTGTGTGTGTGTGTGTGTGTGTGTGTGTGTTTAGATTTTAAATGTAGCTTTAACAATTTTAGTCATGTCGCTACGATGTCTGCAGTGCGGGGTTTATAGTGATGTCACGCACTATGGAATCAGGCCACATATACGTAGCACCATGTCCCACCAAGTCACATGACCTTGACACCAGGTGGACTAGGCCTAACACCAACACTTCTTAAGGCTGAGCATCAAGCCAACCAATTGCTAATACCATTTTATATTCCATTGGTATGACCCGGCTGAGGTCCGACCTCCCGCACCAGAGGCGGACGCTCTAACTATAGCAATATAAGGTGTAGGGCAGAGGTTCCCAAACCACGGCCCGCGGGCAACTTGTGACCCGTCAGCTCTCACAAAGTGGCCCGCGGGGCCTCTATATTTACTATAATGTATTTTAATAATTTCAAAAATTTATTTTACGTTCAAATAAATAAATAATAACTAGACGAAAGTTGCAATAATGTGCGATCAACAGTATTCTAGAGTCTAGAATGTTATTTCTAAGAAGTCTGTCAATTTGGTCGATCACTCTGAGCTCCGTCGGCGTTCGATAATTCACTCTGCGCATGGTTGTTGTGCTAGGATATAAGTATCGAATGCGCCCGTTGAGTTAGCGAACGAAACGTTTGGAAATACCCTTTTCCCTGCCTTGTCGACCAATCAGAGTGCGCAAGACGCCATGATGTCATCTGTTGCAACTGTTTAGTAGTCTGCAGTTTCGTGTTGAAATTAGATTTTTCAAATAAAATTTTTTTATTAAAGCCGATAAGCATGAACGTGGATAACGTAGAATCAAACAATGCTAATAAGCAAAAACGTGAGGACGTTGCTTGTCGTGAATTCAACGCAGACTGGACGGAGAAATTTATGTTTGTGCCTAGTCGTAATGGTAAACCGGTTTGCTTAATCTGCGATTTGATTTAAAACCGAAAATGACTGTAGTGCAGGACTGACACTGATTGCTTTTAAAGTTTTAGAATTTGGTTGCTGAAAGTTAATATATTTAAGAATGATATTACACGACTTTTATAATTTTATAAACATTGATAAACATTTATAATTTTATAACGTTGTGGCCCGCTTAGTTATCGAAAGTAGTAGATATGGCCCTCTACTTGAAAAGCTTGGGAACCACTGGTGTAGGGGGATCACGACTTGCTGAGGCCAAAGGCATTTCAAACATAATCATCTACTCTCTCTCTCTCTCTCCATGCACACACACACACACACACACACACACACACACACACACACACACACACTGTCTCCTCCACTTATACACATCAGTTAATAGATCTCTAACGGCAAAATCCCGCACCTGCTCAACAATTACAAGAAGTTAACTGCTTCAAAGAAATAGCATATTTGAAAAAATATTCTTGCTTCCAAATAACGTTTTTACTTGTCTTGTCTGAACCGCCCCTATCACTTATTATTTTTTTAACTTGCTTTCCTGAAACAAAATCATTAAATTAATATAAGCAGAGCCTTAAAACTATTTCGAAAGTTAATACTTGCTTGGTTTGTAAATTTGACGACCAAGATTAAAGTGTATAATTAAGAATGACACGTCCGGATCAGCTGACTAATAGTTGCGATCGGATCATCGCTCGGACATTTCCGTCGGGTTATTACACACCTCAGAAGTTGTTGCACGAATACACATCAGCTTGATGTGTTTTGTCATTCACCTCTGGCTGATTGTCGAGACGAATTTTTTAATATCGAATTGGCTGCATATAGGGCATTACGTAAGCATTATGACGTCATAATATGGATGATGTCACGACTTTCTCGAAAGATGCGATCAAAATGTAACTGTTTGTTGTAAAGAAACAGCAAAATGGGCGAACTTTTTTTTTGTTTTTTTTTTCTGTTCCAACTGCAAGAAGGAATTAGTCTGAATATTTTTTTCATAAGACAACCCTCATTCCCCCACGTATTTTTGTTGTTGTTGTGTGTGACTGATATCTGCAGATTGTCTGGGCAACCGGATGCTATTGCCTCAAGCATTAGCATGTCATGACTTCCTGCTATTTTTCTTGTCATATGTTGTAAGTACTAGGAAAACTGAGATAAATGAAGAAAGAGCATTTCTTTTCTTACATGTTTTGTGCAGAAAATAGTCCATGATTGTAGTGGCGTTTCGAGAAAGATACAAGCGCTCTACTGGCGTCTGTCGAAGTGAAGTTTGATGTGATCAAGAACAATTGTTTACTCTGAAGTTCCCAGGACATCACCTTTGTATGAGTAGTCAAACTTTACCGTCTCATAATGTTTGCTCAAGGGAAGTTTTGTAATATTCTTTTGTACTTGTACAGGCCAAATCAATGTGTGTTTACTCAAATGACTTAGCGATGATTTCTAGTGCTTTGTTGGCGAATCTCTGTGAGATTTATTGATTAAGATGAAATATTTCAAATCTTGGAATAGTTTTCCAATTACCGTCTTCCAAACCTTTATAGCTTTTGATTTTACTTTTTTTCGGTCGAGAGGATTTCTGAAATAATAAAAAAACAAGAGTACGAGTTTTGTTGAACCAGCTGTTAAACTGAAGGACCTTGGGATTGTCACTCAATATCGGATTTTATATGGACAGCCGATTAAAGGAATCAATATTGAGGGCAAAAATAAACGCGAACTCGACCCATGTCTAACATCTCGATCAAGATATAAGGCATATATAATCCCTTCTTTATTCCAAAACAAATCTCCGTGTAAATATTTGAGCTTTTTTTTAAATGTATCATGTAACCTCGAGGGATATTAAAAATACGAACTTGGAGGTTGAACTATTTGAGTGCTTTTTTTGTTTCCAGTCAGAAATATAACCTTTATTACAGCACAAGTAAACAAAAATGTCTGTAAGATATTTAAATTAGAAATTCATTGATTATACCGTAGAATCGGTGCGAAAGGCGTTTTCGCGTGTTCGTGTGGGCATCACATGGGTAAGTATTACGTAGGCATTGCGCGTAAATACAACACGGGTGTCACATGGGTAAATATCACATAGGCATTACGCGTAAATACAACACGGGTATCACATAGGTAAATATTACATAGGTATTACGAGTAAATAAAACATGGGTGTCACATGAGTAAGTACTTAATGATGAAATATATATATATATATATATATATATATATATATATATATATATATATATATATATATATATATATATATATATATATATATATATATATATGGTGGTACAGAATGGATATTCTTGCTGACAATCTCAGCAATTTCAAATAGTTTTCGTAAATTTATGATGGTTTAAACATAAATATTTTAAATTTGACGCCAGCATCCGAGTTTCCTCTGACCATTCCTACTCAGTTTTGGATATTTTGATATTCATGTTTTGGGGTGGGGGTCAAAACCCATTGCATATCGAAAAAGTTGGAATCGAAGGCATAGGGTATCCGCTTACTAGCGGGCTTAGCAAACTTAAACAATCTTACATCGAGCCATAACTGCATGATATCGATAAGAAAACGTTTTTTTTTTCTTTTCCCGCAGAAATTGCGAGTATAATAGCGGCTATGTCTTTAATCCGGTGTCAGACGAGACGAAACCACAGCGCTGACGAAAGGTACTCGCCGTTTACATTGCTGGTCACGCGATAACCAAAATCTCGCAACCTAAATGTCCATACATCAGAAGTTCAAATCACGCGATATCAACAAACACACCCTTTCCATTGTTATTGTACAAAAATATTTGACAATATTAAATGAAAGTCACGTTATCGTTTGTGAAAATAAACCCTGAAAGTATGCATTATTCTAAATATATTGTTTCCGAGAATAACGACCAAAAACATGTCGCTGGAGAAAACTAGGACCATCAAACAGAATGCACATGACAACGCGGTAGTCACGTGCTACCAGCGAAAAATACCATCAGCATGCGCCAAGACTTGTGCGCACAACCTGAAGAATCGGGCTGTCTTCAGTTTGCTGCCATACCGACATGTTTCTGGTCGTTGTTCTTGCAATAAATGTATTGAATGTTATACGTCCTTTCGTTTTTTTTTTTTACAGTCATTAAGGGGGTTCTCACCAGTTATTATGTACTTTTGAGATAATGACGTATGTGAGGTGAAATTGTTTGCATTTAAAACATACGCAATGAAGAAAATGTTGGCATACCTCTATGCTACTTTGATATAATTTGGTTGACATTTATTTGACTATTGTACTTTTGGAAATTGGAAATGAATTTAGCACACTGGTAACTAAAATTAATGCTCCCTTGAACTCCAAAAATCAGCCTGAATTTGTCAAAGTATACTATCCTTAGCAGCTATTCAAATAGGGAAAATTAATTTTGCCAGACTAGACAATACCAGCTTCTGAAAGTGCAATGAATGAATTACCAAATAAATCAAATGTAAAACAAAGTTGTCGGCTCTTTTTCTTTCTTTCTTACAATTTACCTCTGAGGGTCAGGAAGTGAAAATGATCAAGTGGAGTCAGCACTTTGTTGAAAGGTTCACACCTGGAGTAAGGCCAATCTGTATACTCTATAACCCATAGTACACCCATCAATCATACACCAAAATAAAGGAAATTAAAGGTTCTTTGAACAATACCTAAGATATACAAGGTCTTTTGTTTTCTTCAAATGCCAGTATAACCAGTGAGGAAACCCGGGGAAATTCTTTTTCTTTAAAATTCTAACCCTATGTAAGATACAAAACATAAATGACTTTCGTTTAATATTTCGATTTTTTTATACAACTACATTGAAAAGAGTTTTATAGTTGCTGATATTGCGTGAATATTGAACGTCTGATGCCATGGACATTTAGATTGCGAGATTTCGATGTAGGTTGCGAGATTTCGGTACTTATGCAACTCGCAATGCAAATGGCAGATATCAAACGAAATTTTATCAGCGGTGTGGTTTCCCTTCATCTTTCGACTGATTAAGGACGTCATCCGTTTGATACTTCCAATTTCTGAAAAAATAAATCGTCTTTCTATAGACTGCATGCAGGTAAGCCTCGATGTAGGTCGTATAAGTTTGCTGTGCCCATAAGTAAGCGGCTGTTCTATGCGGCTAATTCCAACTTTTCGTTAGGCAGTTAGCACTGTTCGTAAACCCCAACACCAATGTCCAAACGTCTAACATAGGATGGAAAGGGTAAAAGAAAACTCGAACTAGACAAAAACATGTAAAGTTGTACTTTTCTTCAAAATATAATTAATCTGTAACATCGAATATGTATTAAAATATATACTCGATGTAGGTCTCAATCAAAAAGGTTTAATTTTGGAACGGACAAGAAAAACTATGTATTATATAACGAATCCCAAAATCAGTAACTTTTTTTCTGAAATCGGCAATTTGTTATTATGGAGATTTTCATAAGTATGACTGCAACATCAACAATAACAACAACAACAACAAAGATTTTATATATTCCATGTACAAAACTTGGCGCGAGAGACAAAAGATGTATCAGTACAGGAAAAGTTATATCCTCTTGTTGGACTCCAGAGAAAATGTATTTTCAGCTCAACGTCGAACTCAGATGAGAATATTTGTTGTTTTTTTTTTTAAATACGATTAATCGATTTTATCTAGCAATCGTGATTTTCGGAGTAATCATCTAAATAAGGATTAGAATTTACTTGATCGATTATTTTGATTCTTATTTTTTTCCCTAAAAAAACAGGAATTAAAAGTCCAGTAAAAACTGTAAATTTGTGAACTTACTTTATATTCTTCACGCATATTTCTTCGAAAATAAAATCATTAATCATCCCCTCAATATCTCTGTCACGTGAATAAAAAACAAACAAAAAACAATCGATTAATAATCGACCATCAAATCCTCTTGTGAAAACGTATGATCAATCATGGAGTTCATTCTGAACCGATATCAAACACTAGAAAGTACGTATACATGGATACATATAGACCAGTAGTTCCCAAAGTGGGCGCTACCACCTCCTAGGGGCGGTGGGATTACCGATGGGTGCGCAAATGCTGAATAACGCTATTTACGGGGTAGGGAAGGGGAACTGAGGATAACCAAGGGAGCGGTGGCCCGAACAATTTGGGAACCACTGATATAGACCATGAGTCAGCGCCTTAGTTTGGAATATCCACAATTTCGATTATTTGATCTTAAACTAAGTAATAGAAAAGAGCGAAATCCAGAAGTCTTGTAAAATTCAACAAATAATATATTTCCCAAGAATACAAAGTGAAAATTTAAAAAGAACTTACAGTATTGCGAATTAAATCCCAAATAGTGCAAAACATTATATTGCCAGTCCTAATGAATAAAGTTCTAATTAAATTCCAGTGGTGTTCGAATTAAGATCCAGCGCTGCAGGGATCAATGTACCTGTAGTCTTAAATGTAGTAATATAACAGTGCCCTGAAGTCTGACAGTCTGAAAATTAATCAAAATAATGTAATCCAAGATGTCCTTGTCTGAATTCACTATAATTCCAAAGTATTGTTTCTGTCCAAGAATATTTTTAAAGAGTACTTTGCATTACCAGTAAAAAATAATTTGAAAATATAAATTTCACCCAAATCAAACATTGAACAAACAATAATAATGATTTTTTCTGCTTCAGATGCAATCGCAGAAATTAATAATTTTTCAAGCAAACAGGATTATTTTTAAAACAAACAACTAAGATACAAAAGAACAGCCAGGATGTTGGACAAAAATTCATTTCTAGAATAATCTAAGTTGTAAAGAAGATAAGATCTGTCACTGAAAGTGTAATAAAGAATGTGGTACACATCAGGTGCCACAGGTTATTCCGTGGGAAATGCCAATGTCCTAGACCCAGACCCAAATAAATAGGTTTATCTCTGTTGATAATGATCCTAACATCGAACCCACACGCATAGGAAAATAGTAACTATGTACGGTGACTTATTTGTTAACCAAAATAAAAGTTACTGGTGAGGTAAAACATGAACTTGATTTTGGAAGAGGGCGAGTCCAAAATACAATTATACATAGCATAATCATGGATGAAAAAAAATAACATAAAATATAAATGAAATGTACATACCACCACGTGCTGTAAGGAATAATAACAAGGTAACGGTAATTATTGGCACGACAAGTGTATGCTTATCACACGGTTTCAACAAAATTGCAATTAAAAATATCTCCAAGAAGAAAAGTCCGTTTTTATTTTGGATGAAATAAAGGAGATTGATTATGTTAGGATGTTGAGTCTTTTTAAGTCCATTAATATAGCAAATGATGTCAGACAAAACATGCGTGTGGCTTCATTGCACAGTGATTAATTACGCCAACATTTCGTACTACCTCATCAGAGCTATACTCTAAAGTGAGTTCACAAGGATTGCTTTGGCGTTGTAGTCTAAACAATGTTGTCTCAAATTTGTTTTGATAATCGCCTTTAGACAACAGACATACAGCACAGGTTGTCCAATCTGTCAAATTAACAAAAGCAATAAGCTGTACTGCTTTACACGCACGAGTTTTAGTAAAGAATATATATATATATATATATATATATATATATATATATATATATATATATATATATATATATATATATATATATATATATATATATATATATATATATATATATATATATATATATATAGATACATACATACATACATACATACATACATATATATATACATATATATATATATATATATATATATATATATATATATATATATATATATATATATATATATATATATATATATATATATATATATATATATATATATATATATATATATATATAGAGAGAGAGAGAGAGAGAGAGAGAGAGAGAGAGATTTATGTAAGTAGAGGTTGAATGTCTCAAGGATCAATACATTTAGTTTGACAGCTACCACGAGGAAAAGCTGAAAGCAATGGATTTCACTGTTAACAACGGTACGCCTGCAGAAAAATATAGACATGAAACACAATGGCTTCTCATGACACAACTATTGCAGTTGGCAATAACCGAATGATCATCTGCGAAGGGGTTGGATTCTTGATATGAGACACAAGTAGGTTTTCGCTTATCCAACATACATTATTATTTTATACTATAAAAGTTATCCAATTTATTTATTATTTTTGTATAGAAATCGGTCGTCGCTATCGATGTGCTATATAGTTGGCAGTGTTTGGTTTCTAAACTTGACTCTTATCAAATTTGTTATCTTAAGACAATGTTGTGATTTTTGCAGTTATATTTGTTCAACAGTTAAATATACGGATGTATGTGCGAAATAGGTTTTCGGGCTCGTGCTGTTCTTGAAACCGATATGAGGCATCTACACCTTCCATAGTTACTTCACAGAATGTAACCAGTGAAATGCGAATAGTCGGCTAGGAAGCAGAGCTAGCCGCCCATAACAGGAGACATGTGGGTTCAGTGTAAATAGAATATCTCAGAAACGTCCAAGATGGCAACTATTTTAAATTATCGCAGATGGAAAGAGCTTACTTATGCACTGTGAGCATACTGTCTTCCAAATATTACCTTTGGACGTGAAAAATGCATGCATGAAATTGGGGCTGGGTTTATAAACTTCTTTGCTATGAGCTTCCATTGGCTTGTCAGGCCAGGTGAAGTGAACGATATTCGTGTTTTGTTCTATTATATCTATCCAAAGACATGGACCTTTGTCTTTATTGGTGTATTTTATCTTTTAAGAGTTTTTATATGGGCAGATTGATGAGGTATCAGATTTATGCATACAAAATGTCCCTTGCACCGGTTTTCACTTTTATCGAATATGGATATCATAAATATCTCATAGAACTCAATACGCCGGAAGGAGGCCAAAGATTTGTCATAAAAAAATGTTTTCCATGCTGCAGGATAGACCGCACACTTGACACATTAGAACAATCTCTACGATGTCACACGATATCAGGATCGAAATATTGCTCGGCCATTTCTATCATCTCGAGAAATAACATCGGAGGTAATTGAAGGAATACACATCAATTTGATAGGTTTCATGATCCGCCTCTGGAGGATTGCACCACATATGTTACGACAGGAAAAAAGGCAAAGTTCTTATTGTGACCTTGTCTCCTTCCGCTGCCATAATGTGAAAAGTGAAACAAAAGTAGTTCCAAATATAGTTCGTAACGGCGGCAAATTACCTCCGAAGTTTTCTTTCTTGCTTGATGGAAAAGGCCGAGGGATGTTCAGAATCACGATATTGGAAAACATGCACATGAGATCACAAAACGTCTATCAGCTATGTCAATCAAACCTCAAAGTCTGATGCATACGATGCTTGCGTAAATTATACCTACTACAATTTGTAAAGAAACTACCATATAACGTGAATAGTTATGACAAAGATCGTACGACTGATAGCTCTCCATAACTGTGCATAATATTCCAGTAAACTGACCTGCCAGGTATAATAGACAGAAAAAGCATGCAACAATAAAACTTAAACGTGAGTCATCTGAAAGGGAAAATCTACGTGAACTCATATTTTTTTTACACAAAAATTAGATTCCTGTTTTTGATGGGTGAAACTGTTTAAATTACTCGAGTTGTATCTATCGTCTTGACCTAAAATTCTTCAAATGTGTTGTCATCGAATTTCTCAAAATTAACATTGGTAAATTTGGCTAATAAAATTTAACTTCCCATCTGCAACCCACCCAAACCAAAAAAAAAATGCTTTGCAAAACAAAAACAAAAAAAGCAGCATGAAAGGATTTTATATTTCGTTACTATCAAAATATAAGTTCTAACAGAACCGCTCCGGTGGCCCAGTGGTTAAGCGTTCGCCTCGGATGCAGGGGTCGTGGGATCGATCCCCAGCCGAGTCATACCAAAGACTTACAAAAATGGTACTAACAGTCTCCTTGCTTAGCGCTCAGCATTAGGAGGGTAGTGTTAGGACTGGTCGGCCTGGTGTCATGATAATATGACCAGGTGAGACATCATGCTACATGTCTGCGGCATGATGCCCTTGTGCTAGACATCACTATAAACTGCCATACTGCAGACATCGTAGCGATATGACTGAAACATTGCTAAAGCTACGTTAAATATCCAAATCACACACACACACACACACACACACACACACACACACACACAAGACCTAACGGGAAAAAACTGAGAACGAGTTATCACCTCTTGTTATGTATATTTGATTTAATAATATCTGATTTAATACATATTTATTTCAATTTAATTGTTTGTCAGTTTTTCTTTTACGTGATATTGTAATGTAAATTTATTCACTAGATATGATACATTTTTTAGAAAATAGTTTGACCTTGACTGTTAGTTTATAAACACCAGGTGTTGATCTAAATCCTGACCTTGTTTCAGAATTCGTTACAACCTTCGTAAACAAGTTCTGTTTTATTTTAATAGGATTGATTGTTTCCAAGGTCATGATGGGACTTCGTCTTTAAAATGTAAACAATTTTTTTATTTTTTTATTTCTTAGAGTAAAAATGATTGGTTTTCGTCAGGGTCGCACTGGGTAAACGTGATCTGTAACAAGTACTTGCTTCTATAACCTTCCAGAAGATGATCACGTGACCCCTTGTTTACGTTTTTGATAGACCATATAATCCATGTTTTGGAGAATTAATCTCAGTAGAAGCTGGGCTATTTAACTGTTGTATGTTGTGCTGTTTGGAGTTATTTCAAATTACTTGGATGCAAAAGGATTAATTCTGTTATTTTTCTGGAAAATACGTGTGCACATGTAATATTGTGGAACAAGGACAGTTTTAAAAAAATGTATTCAGCTATCAGAAACTGGAGTGATAATTATTGTTTCTACAAGGAGCTGTAGACTTCAAAACTACAGATTGCAGCATACGTTATCATCTTCCATCTTGGATTCTTCGTCGGATTTCGAACGTGAAATCAGTGGAACATTTTGTTATTAGAACTACTAAAATTTTATTCTTGGATTATTCTTTGATTATTTTTGGATTTGATTCTATAAAACCGTAAGTTCATATCTTTTCATTTTTACAGAATTTTCCAAGGAAATGACTTATTGTATTTTTTCAAAGCTTGTTGTTTTCACTCTTTCTTGTGTTACTGTTTGTTCGAGCCTAAACAAGTGACATAAGACTTTTCCAAAATACGTTTTCTGATAGCGTTACTATCAGGACTGTCGTAATTGTTAACGTATGGACTGACTGTGACAATGTCGCTACAGAGGATTATTAATACAAATTATAACAGCCAAAAGTTTACATATTGTGTTGTATTATGTACACATTGTGTTGTATTATGTACACAATGTGTTGTATTATGTACACATTGTGTTGTATTAGGTACACATTGTGTACAATTATGTACTCATTGTGGTGTATTATGTACACATTGTGTTGTATTATGTACACATTGTGTACAATTATGTACTCATTGTGTTGTATTATGTACACATTGTGTTGTACTATGTACACATTGTTTACAATTATGTACTCATTGTGTAGTATTATGTACACTTTGTGTTGTATTATGTACACATTGTGTTGTATTATGTACACAATGTGTTGTATTATGTACACATTGTGTTGTAATATGTACACATTGTGTACAATTATGTACTTAGTGGATGCACGCTTAGTAAGTTGTGCACAAAAGCGCAATTTGTGCAAATTAAATATGTGGGGCTAAAAAGGTAGGAGTAGCGTTAGAGGAAAACACAGCTTGCTCTATTATTCACGCAGAAAGATTCTCTTGTTTAAGGTTCATTGCATAGAAACAATAATACATTGAAATAATATCATTAAATGGTATGTGTATTTGGTTTTTGAGTCGGGGTTGAGGGTGGGGGTGGTAAAGAATAATAATCAGAGTAAAAGGACTGGTCGGTCTGTGGAGATTGAGAGTGTCACTTAAAATCTACAAACCGAACCGAACGATCCAAATAGACCTTTTTGGGGGGTGGGGTGGGTGGTAGGATTATCTGCTTGAATAGATCTCTGAGGTACAAACCGGACTCTAAATAGAGTTTTTGGGGGTGGTATGATTATCTGCTTGAATAGATCTCTGAGCTAAAAACTGTACGATCCAAATAGAGTTTGTTTTGGGGTGGGGTGGGGTGGTATGGTTATCTGCTTGAATAGATCTCTGAGCTACAAACCGGACGATCCAAATAGATTTTTTGGGGAGTGGTAGGATTATCTGCTTGAATAGATCTCTGAACTACAAACCGTATGCTTGTCATTTATGTTCTAAATTGGGTTGGGGGTGGGGGGTGGGGTGGTTGAGAGGTAATTCAGCTCTAATACAAAATTTATTGGACGGCGTTGAAATCTTGTATGATCAATATGCTGTAGAAAATCTCTCAGTTTATGTACAGACTTCTGGCATAGAACCAGTCAATTCGCTTATACCAATTTTACAGTCACATAACTACCTAATTATGTCAGGATTCCATCGTTAACATTTGGGTCAGACTGGCAAAGCCAGTTTTCTAAAGAATTGGCACTCTCAGAAGTTCATTGTTTTCGTCTAACAATATTGTTCCGTTCTGTGTTTAAAAACCCTTTGCTTTTATCAGGTGGACTATAATAAAAGACATTTCACGCATGGCATGTTGTCCCCGTCAAACAAATAAATAAATAAACTTAAAAAATATAATAAAATAATGATTTAAAGAAAAGCAAAGAAAGATTACTTCAGTTTTCAACAAATGGCACACAAAAGATGACAGGAAGTTTTCATACTGAGATCACATCGAAACACAACTGGGGGTGGGTTGTTAATATGTATGCGCAAGAAGCTGTAACAATTTTCATATAATACAATAACAAATATATAAAATACAACCTTTTGTTAACCTTCATCTAAATAAACCTTTGTCACACAAGATTATTCCATTTGTACTTAATTGAATAACACTCATGAATGAAGTTCCTTGACTGTACATAAATTCTGTTTCTCTACCAGTAAAGAAACAATTCATGTCAAAAATGAAATTTGAATACGCAATCAATAATAACAACGTTAAGCATGTCAGCCCTATCAAGGCTATCAGCAAGGCAACCAAACATAATAAGGATCACAGGTGAAAATTATAGGTCCAGAGATTTAATATCAGCCAAGAACTGAAATTCGCTTTACAACGGTCACTTTTAATAATACTCTTCATATTAATATTGACTCCATGCTGCGTGGCAAATCGTGCTAATATTGACTCCATGCTGCATGGCAAATCATGCTAATATTGACTCCATGCTGCATGGCAAATCATGGTAATATTGACTCCATGCGATATGGCAAATCATGGTAATATAGACTCCATGCTACATGGCAAATCATGGTAATATAGACTCCATGCTACATGGCAAATCATGGTAATATTGACTCCATGAGATATGGCAAATCATGGTAATATAGACTCCATGCAATAAGATAAATCATGGTCTCCATTCTACATGTCAAATTTTGGTAAATATAGACTACATGGTAAATTTTGGTAAATATAGACTACATGGTACATGTTAAATCATGGTAATATAGACTAAATACTACACGACAAATCATGGCAATATAGACTTCACGCAACACGGCAAATGATGGTAATATAGCCCCCATGCTACATGGCAACCAATGGTAATATAGACTTTTTGCTACATGGCAAATCACGATAATATAGATTCCATGCTACAAGGCAAATCACGATAATATAGACTCCATGCTACATGGCAAATCATGGTAATGTAGACTCCATGCTACATGGCAAATCATGGTAATATAGACTCCATGATACATGGCAAATCATGGTAATATAGACTCCATGCTACATGGCAAATCATGGTAATATATACTCCATGATACATGGCAAATCATAGTAATATAGACTCCATGCTACATGGCAAATAATGGTAATATAGACTCCATGACACATGGCAAATCGTGGTAATATAGACTCCATGATACATGGCAAATCATGGTAATATAGACTCCATGATACATGGCAAATCGTGGTAATATAGACTCCGTGCTACATGGCAAATCGTGGTAATATAGACTCCATGATACATGGCAAATCATGGTAATATAGACTCCTTGGTACATGGCAAATCATAGTAATATAGACTCCATGCCACATGGCAAATCGTGGTAATAAACATTCCTTGGTACATGGCAAATCGTGGTAATATAGGCTCCATGCTACATGGCAAATCATGGTAATATACACTCCTTGGTACATGGCAAATCATGGTAATATACACTCCTTTGCACATGGTAAATTATGGCAATATACACTCCTTTGTACATGGCAAATCATGGCAATATATACTCCTTGGTACATGGCAAATCGTGGAAATATACATTCCTTGGTACATTGCAAATCATGGTAATATATACTCCTTGGTACATGGCAAATCGTGGTAATATACATTCCTGGGTACATGGCAAATCGTGGTAATATAAACTCCATGATACATGGCAAATCACGATAATATAGACTCCATGACACATGGCAAATCATGGTAATATACACTCCTTGGTACATAGCAAATCATGGTAATATAGACTCCATGCTACATGGCAAATCATAGTAATACAGACTCCTTGGTATATGGGAAATCGTGGTAATATACACTCCTTGGTACCTGGCAAATCGTGGTAACATAGACTCCATGATACATGGCAAATCATAGTAATATAGACTCCATGATACATAGCAAATCATGGTAATGTACACTCCTTGGTACATGGCAAATCGTGGTAATATAGACTCCATGATTCATGGCAAATCATGTTAATATAGACTCCATGATACATGGCAAATCATGGTAGTATAGACTCCATGCTACATGGCAATTCCTGGTAATATAGACTCCATGCCACATGGCAACCCATGGTAATATAGACTTCTTGCTACATGACAAATCACGATAATATAGATTCCATGCTACAAGGCAAATCACGATAATATAGACTCAATGCAAAATGGCATATCACAGTAATATAGACTCCATGATACATGGCAAATCATGGTAATATAGACTCCATGTAAAATGGCAAATCATGGTAATATACACTTCTTTGTACATGGCAAATCATGGTAATATATACTCCTTAGTACATGGCAAATCGTGGTAATATACATTCCTTGGTACATGTCAAATCATGGTAATATATACTCCTTGGTACATGGCAAATCGTGGTAATATACATTCCTTGGTACATAGCAAATCATGGTAGTATAGACACCATGATACATGGCAAATCATGGTAATATATACTCCTTGGTACATGGCAAGTCATGGTAATATATACTCCTTGGTACATAGCAAATCATGGTAATATAGACTCCATGCTACATGGCAAATCATAGTAATATAGACTCCTTGGTACATGGCAAATCGTGGTAATATACACTCCTTGGTACATGGCAAATCATGGTAGTATAGACACCATGATACATGGCAAATCATGGTAATATATACTCCTTGGTACATGGCAAGTCATGGTAATATATACTCCTTGGTACATAGCAAATCACTGTAATATAAACTCCATGCTACATGGCAAATCATAGTAATAGAGACTCCTTGGTACATGGCGTGGTAATATACACTCCTTGGTACATGGCAAATCATGGTAATATAGACTCCATGCTACATGGCAAATCATAGCAATATAGACTCCATGCTATATGGCAAATCGTGGTAATATACACTCCTTGGTACATGGCAAATCATGGTAATATAGACTCCATGCTGCATGGCAAATCATGGTAATATTGACTCCATGCGATATGGCAAATCATGGTAATATAGACTCCATGCTACATGGCAAATCATGGTAATATAGACTCCATGCTACATGGCAAATCATGGTAATATTGACTCCATGCTGCATGACAAATCATGCTAATATTGACTCCATGCTGCATGGCAAATCATGGTAATATTGACTCCATGCGATATGGCAAATCATGGTAATATAGACTCCATGCTACATGGCAAATCATGGTAATATAGACTCCATGCTGCATGGCAAATCATGGTAATATTGACTCCATGCGATATGGCAAATCATGGTAATATAGACTCCATGCTACATGGCAATTCATGGTAATATAGACTCCATGCTACATGGCAAATCATGGTAATACTGACTCCATGAGATATGGCAAATCATGGTAATATAGACTCCATGCAATAAGATAAATCATGGTCTCCATTGTACATGTCAAATTTTGGTAAATATAGACTACATGGTAAATTTTGGTAAATATAGACTACATGGTACATGTTAAATCATGGTAATATAGACTAAATACTACACGACAAATCATGGCAATATAGACTTCACGCAACACGGCAAATGATGGTAATATAGCCCCCATGCTACATGGCAACCAATGGTAATATAGACTTTTTGCTACATGGCAAATCACGATAATATAGATTCCATGCTACAAGGCAAATCACGATAATATAGACTCCATGCTACATGGCAAATCATGGTAATGTAGACTCCATGCTACATGGCAAATCATGGTAATATAGACTCCATGATACATGGCAAATCATGGTAATATAGACTCCATGCTACATGGCAAATCATGGTAATATATACTCCATGATACATGGCAAATCATAGTAATATAGACTCCATGCTACATGGCAAATAATGGTAATATAGACTCCATGACACATGGCAAATCGTGGTAATATAGACTCCATGATACATGGCAAATCATGGTAATATAGACTCCATGATACATGGCAAATCGTGGTAATATAGACTCCGTGCTACATGGCAAATCGTGGTAATATAGACTCCATGATACATGGCAAATCATGGTAATATAGACTCCTTGGTACATGGCAAATCATAGTAATATAGACTCCATGCCACATGGCAAATCGTGGTAATAAACATTCCTTGGTACATGGCAAATCGTGGTAATATAGGCTCCATGCTACATGGCAAATCATGGTAATATACACTCCTTGGTACATGGCAAATCATGGTAATATACACTCCTTTGCACATGGTAAATTATGGCAATATACACTCCTTTGTACATGGCAAATCATGGCAATATATACTCCTTGGTACATGGCAAATCGTGGAAATATACATTCCTTGGTACATTGCAAATCATGGTAATATATACTCCTTGGTACATGGCAAATCGTGGTAATATACATTCCTGGGTACATGGCAAATCGTGGTAATATAAACTCCATGATACATGGCAAATCACGATAATATAGACTCCATGACACATGGCAAATCATGGTAATATACACTCCTTGGTACATAGCAAATCATGGTAATATAGACTCCATGCTACATGGCAAATCATAGTAATACAGACTCCTTGGTATATGGGAAATCGTGGTAATATACACTCCTTGGTACCTGGCAAATCGTGGTAACATAGACTCCATGATACATGGCAAATCATAGTAATATAGACTCCATGATACATAGCAAATCATGGTAATGTACACTCCATGGTACATGGCAAATCGTGGTAATATAGACTCCATGATTCATGGCAAATCATGTTAATATAGACTCCATGATACATGGCAAATCATGGTAGTATAGACTCCATGCTACATGGCAATTCCTGGTAATATAGACTCCATGCCACATGGCAACCCATGGTAATATAGACTTCTTGCTACATGACAAATCACGATAATATAGATTCCATGCTACAAGGCAAATCACGATAATATAGACTCAATGCAAAATGGCATATCACAGTAATATAGACTCCATGATACATGGCAAATCATGGTAATATAGACTCCATGTAAAATGGCAAATCATGGTAATATACACTTCTTTGTACATGGCAAATCATGGTAATATATACTCCTTAGTACATGGCAAATCGTGGTAATATACATTCCTTGGTACATGTCAAATCATGGTAATATATACTCCTTGGTACATGGCAAATCGTGGTAATATACATTCCTTGGTACATAGCAAATCATGGTAGTATAGACACCATGATACATGGCAAATCATGGTAATATATACTCCTTGGTACATGGCAAGTCATGGTAATATATACTCCTTGGTACATAGCAAATCATGGTAATATAGACTCCATGCTACATGGCAAATCATAGTAATATAGACTCCTTGGTACATGGCAAATCGTGGTAATATACACTCCTTGGTACATGGCAAATCATGGTAGTATAGACACCATGATACATGGCAAATCATGGTAATATATACTCCTTGGTACATGGCAAGTCATGGTAATATATACTCCTTGGTACATAGCAAATCACTGTAATATAAACTCCATGCTACATGGCAAATCATAGTAATAGAGACTCCTTGGTACATGGCGTGGTAATATACACTCCTTGGTACATGGCAAATCATGGTAATATAGACTCCATGCTACATGGCAAATCATAGCAATATAGACTCCATGCTATATGGCAAATCGTGGTAATATACACTCCTTGGTACATGGCAAATCATGGTAATATAGACTTCATGCTACATGGCAAATCATGGTAATATAGACTCCATGATACATGGCAAATCGTGGTAATATAGACTCCATGCTACATGGCAATTCATGGTAATATAGACTCCATGATACATGGCAAATAATGGTAATATAGACTCCATGACACATGGCAAATCGTGGTAATATAGACTCCATGCTACATGGCAAATCATGGTAATATAGACTCCATGCTACATGGCAAATCATGGTAATATAGACTCCATGATACATGGCAAATCATGGTAATATAGACTCCATGCTACATGGCAAATCATGGTAATATATACTCCATGATACATGGCAAATCATGGTAATATAGACTCCATGCTACATGGCAAATAATGGTAATATAGACTCCATGACACATGGCAAATCGTGGTAATATAGACTCCATGATACATGGCAAATCATGGTAATATAGACTCCATGATACATGGCAAATCATGGTAATATAGACTCCATGCTACATGGCAAATCATGGTAATATAGACTCCATGATACATGGCAAATCATGGAAATATAGACTCCATGCTACATGGCAAATCATGGTAATATATACTCCATGATACATGGCAAATCATGGTAATATAGGCTCCATGATACATGGCAATTCATGGTAATAGACTCCATGCTACATTGCAAACTGAAAGCAATAAGTGCTCTGGCTCCATGTTGAAAGAATACATAACTGATTCATTTAACTATTTTGTATTCATCCATGAATGGCTTCTTTTTTTTTAGCATAAATCACAGTGTTTATTTGATTAGGTAACGGAAAGATAAAATTGTTTTGAGTTGAAATAGAAATGATGTGGCATGCTGAGATGGTTTGAACTCGGGTTCAATTTTGAAAGTCGGGGAATTGTCTGAATTGGTTTATTGGGATTCGAATCAAGTGGGTTTTATTTCTTCACTAATTATATCTAGATTTCTGATTCGAATCAGGTGGGTTTAATTTCTTCACTAATTACATCTAGATTTGGGATTATGGATTATGATATAATTACACACTTGTGTTAGCCTGGCAACGACTTCAATAAGACGTAGTATATTAAAATCGTTAGTTCATGTTTATATCTTTTAAAAGCGAGACGTTGGAACATAAATACATTAAAAGAAGTACACAACGGGTCTTTTCTAAAGCAATATGGTTGAAATTAAGTTTCTTGCCTTTTTCGGTACCAACTCAGGACCTCCTGAAATAAAGCGATTTCAAATCTTCATTATTTGGGGTGGAGGTTGATTTGGGTATGAGTGTGTGGGCGCAGGTGTGTTTTGTTGAAAATTACCGCACGATCAGGAAGTCCTAAATTTGTATGATTCTTAATTTGACGATTACATGCGGTATGTGTACGCATGCGTGTGTGTGTGTTCATTTAATACAGACTGACGTGACAAAACTATGATTTGTTGGCAACAATTTTCAAGAATTAAAAAATTCCTCTAATTATACGAGAAAAACATACAGAAACACTTCGATATCAATGCACCATTTAAATACTTTGATATCGATACACTATTTAAATACTTTGATATCGATACACTATTTAAATACTTTGATATCGATACACTATTTAAAGATGATACAGATTCACTATTTAAAAACGTAGACGGGAATCAAACGAGCTCTGTTAGTTAGCTATTCACACATTTATTGCAAATGAAGCGTGCTTTGTAATACGAAACCCTATTTGAAGACATTCTTCAGCCTTAATCAGACGAGGGGTTTGTCATAACTTCTTCTTTACTTTGAAATCTAACCCAAATACAGTCCTAATCACAACCCAGTAGGAGGCCTAACGGAGAGACTTAGTAAAATAAACAATTTCTAAAAATACAGGAATCTGGATTAATCACGTTTCCAAGCCGAGAAAGCTTTGCATCAAAACGAGTTTTATAAAGGAGTACAAAACCAACACTGTGTGCCATTATACCCTATTTTTTGTGTTCAAACATTATGAAAGCATTGCTTTCCATTTTACCTACGTCGACTGTGTTATATACACAATGCAGTTATTTAACAGAATCAACAGCAGATTGATTAATTTTACTGGTGTCCAAACTAAATAATAATTTAAAATATTCACCGTGAGCTGTAATTGAGGTAATTACCTTAAAATAAGGGACCCCTAGTGGTCGAGTGGTCTAAAGCGCTCTCCATTACGGATCACTGCCATCTCACCTATGTCTGCGTGTGTTTGAGTCTCGGGTTCGGCCTATGTGGATATGTGAGAATGCTTGCCAGTAGCTTCTCGTGGGTCGGTGGTTCTTTCCTGGGTTTTCCCCGGGTTCTTCCTCCACCATTAATACTGGCCGCCATCTATAGCCTATCTTGTGCTGAAAAATGACATTAAACCCCACAACAACAACAACCTTAAAACGAAGCTCCTGTTTTGGACAATTACTTGATAAGATGGGAGATACATCTACAAGTTCTCTATTGACACAAACGCACACATAACATGTGTCTTTACATTTTTGATATTAGCTTTTTAAAAAAAAAACATTTCAATTAAAAACTTGTTATTATTTTCAGATCAAACACGAATAATGAAAAGCCATGTAATAGAATTGGCAGTAATTGATACCAACCATTTACGTCGAAAGTTTGATTTTATTGAGTAGAAATTAGGAGCAATTTAAAAATACCAACGAAACATGTAACTATACCCCCTACACTGTATTATTATGTGTTTGATGGAATACAAGGCTAATTAATCGTGTAAGGAAAATAATGATACGACCAAAATGTAGGCTAAGCTGATTTACATCAGTTTTTATTATCGATATGTACTGGTAAAAAACCAAGGGTTTGTTTAGTGCGATACTACATTAATGGCATGTGTACAATTTAAATTTCTTCAAGAGAATATCAACTCAAACAGACCGAAAGACATTAATGCAATTTGCCTTCATGTCATTGCAACCGGGGCAGCTTTCTGAAAACGTGTGGAACTTAACTGTGTAAAGGGTGACGCATGAGTAAAACTTGCAATGTTTTAAATAATGTATCGCAGACCTTCGCGTTCTGACAGCTTTTTACAAGGTCAAACAAAAATCTTGACTGTGAATAATATCGTAAAATAAATGCATATTTCGCAATCGCTAAATAAAACTTCGATACCAAATATAAACCTTACAATAAATATTCCACTTTGTATTAAGTTAATGATTATGAAATTTGTCGGTGTGGTTATTGGCATTAATTAGTCTGCGTGGTAATTAGCATTCATTAGTCTGTGTGGTGATTAGCATTCATTAGTCTGTGTGGTAATTAGCATTTATTGGTCTGTGTGGTAATTAGCATTCATTAGTCTGTGTGGTAATTATCATTAATAAGGCTGTGTGGCAATTATCATTCATTAGTCTGTGTGGTAATTAACATTCATTAATCTGTGTGGTAATTATCATTTATTATTCTGCGTTGTAATTAGCATTAATTAGAAATAAGTAAAATTTCAGTTATAATATGAAATTTTATTTCCATGGTTATAACTCGTACTAATTAGGGGAGATTAATTACCATGATAATTATTTACATTGTTGATGAAAATGCTAAAATATTTTTTTCATCGTTGATGTGCGTAATACTGGGGCGTTTCCTCTACCGAGTCTTGGTATTACGTTACGTTAGAACTATAGCTTAAATGTCTGCATTCGCACATTAAGTAGCTTGGATTTGTACAAGATGTGTTTCTATAATTTCACATATTTACTACATCTTTGTAACAAGTAGTTAGATTGGTTGAAATAGCAGCGTCTGACACAGAAAACTTGAAATTAATAGTTTATGAAACATTAAAGGAAGTGCTTCCGTATTTATACGCACTTTATCTCTGTTTTCACAAAATTTTCACAAAATTTTCACAATATTTGTATACCAGGGTTAAATTGTAGTTCTGCTATTTATTACTTGAGATTCGTTATTATTTTCATAATTATTTGTAATGATAAGAATTTAACTTTTTGTAACAGAATTCATGGAGTTATGTAGTTTGAAAATTCATCATACACATTGAATGAACAGCCATCGGTTTGCTTTACAGTATTATAATGCTACAGATCTATTTTCAAAGTAAAAGTATGATAACACTGAAATAAAGCAATATCCATCCCAGCAAAACCTCCCTCGAAGCAGCAGGGAAGTCGTACAGACCAGGTGGCTCAGATAATTTTAACCCTCCTACCAAACATTTCTCCGTAGAAGCCTCAGAAAGCAAAAATAAAGCCTCCTACGCAAATTAATCCGCAAAATTTCAACCCAAAGTGCATTTTTAGGCATAAAAAAAAACAGCAATTTTTTGGGGGGGGTATTGTAAAATTTGTGTGTGATTGTAAATTCCGACTGCAATTTTATGAGTAAATCTGATCAAGACCGATTCGATATCTACTACGCGGATCATGAAGATTAATTGTGACAAAACCGTGCGGAGTTGCCTGAGCGTGACTGAAGAAATTTTTAAACTTATTTATATCCATATCACCGTTGCACCAAGTTTGATGAATATTCCTCAGCGTGTGAGTATCAACGCCATTAAATACCGATAAAATATTAAAATTATCTCTAATCACCTTTGGAATTTGCGTATATCGCTGCGTCACGTAAATCACATCGGTGTTCTTATGTCGGCCACGCGAGAATATCCTAGCTGGGTTAGTTTGCTTATCCAGCATCACATCGTCGAAAACAACAAGATTATTAGTATCGCCATCTAAACTTTCTACTGATGGAGATTCATTGATGTCCGTGATAAATTCTATTGTGCCATCCTCAGTATTATCGCTAAATTCCTTTAGTACTTGATAACATCGCTGATCATCAACGGACGGCGCAACCAAGTATAATTTATCCCATTTTAACCATCTCATTATCAAATTTAGCAACAATTGCGTTTTTCCAGAACCAGATGGTCCAATGATTATCATTCTAATCGAATTTGGTAATGCCTCGGTGTGCTTTACTTGCTCGCGTTTTTTTGTGGCTGAAAAATCAATTACATTCATGTTATTAGAATATTATGGATTCATATTGTGTTAAGTGTCGCACTCGAACTGCTACGCTAAATCCAATCGAAGTCGTTACACGCAACAACAGGAATGCAATTAAGGGAGAATGTGCGGTTTGCAAGACAATTAAGTTTAGATTTGTAAAAAAAAAAGTAGAACCGGAGGAGACATCGCAACCTCCTTAACAAATCTGCCTGGAACTCCCTGGGCGAAATATCCCGGAGAGAAACATTTACCAGGATATAATTACTGCGGACCTGGTACAAGGCTAGATATAAGACTTAACGATAATAATCAACCAAATCCTGGCGAGGATCCAGTAAACGCTATCGATAACGCATGCTACTATCACGATCTTGCATATCGCAGCGGAGATTTACAACAAAGACATCTCGCTGATATTAAATTAATTCACGCAATAGATGCTATTCCTGATAAAAATTTCAAAGAGAAATTGGCAACTTGGTTAATAAAAGGAGCAATGAAAGGTAAATTAGTACTAGGTGCTGGTAATTTATAATGGAGCAAATATATTATTCTCCGCGAGGATTTTGGAAGGGAAAATCAGCAATAGCCAAACTTGCTAAGGCAGCAAAAGTAAAGCAATCTGTCGCTGAATCGTGGCTATCGAGGCAAGCAGTTTGGCAAATTTATCTTCCTCCGCCTAAGAAAATATCATATGCGAGTTTCTCTGTCAGTGTCCCTAATGAAGTCCATCAGGCTGATCTTATGTTTCTTCCTTACGATACCGTTGACGGAGTTATATACAAATATGTTATGACGGTTGTTGATATTGCAAGTAGGTACAAGGAAGCGGAACCGTTATCGAATAAAACAGCAACAGATATTGCTAAGGCGTTTAGCGAAATTTATTCACGATCTCCATTAACATGGCCGAAGCTTCTCCAGGTTGATCCAGGACGAGAATTCCTCGGTGCGGTTACTTCACTGATGAAAAAGAATAATGTTAAAATCCGTCGCGGTATTGTAGGTGTTCATCACAATCAAGCTATCGTTGAGAGATTCAATAAAACTCTTGCAGAACGATTATTCGGATATCAGTACGCGAGAGAATTTATCCAAGATAAACGATCTCACGATTGGGTAACAAGATTACCTCACGTGATTAATGCGCTAAATAACGAAGTAACACGAACAATATCAATGAAACCCGCAATTGCAATTACAAAGACAAAAATACCACTAAAGCGAGATTTTACTATTCCACCTGTGCTAGGTAGCGTCACGGTCAGATATTTATATAAGGAGGGAGAAGCCGAGGGTGGCAGAAAAAGAGCAACTGATCCAAACTGGAGTGTTACGACACATAAAATATCAGCTGTAACAAGATCATCAGGAAGGCCAGCGATTTATTTTCTAGATTCACTAGCGCCACAACGCGGATTTACCAAAGAAGAATTACAAATAATACCAAAGGATACTCAATTACCACCATCGTCGTTAATGTGAAATTTAATTCTACCTAACTGAGATAATTTTCTTACTCGAGACACGGCCAGATAAACTAAATTTGACCAGGAAATTCTATCATCGACAATCCAAACTTGGCCATCTACTGTTAATCCCTGTGACGAGTGAATCGTTGCTGCGTATCCAAGTTTCCATGGCGATCTTTCTGCGTTTATCGCATCATTGACAAGATTAATATCGACGAAAATAATATCGTTTAAAACTAATATTTTTTCTTCTCCACATGGCAAAATAACATTGATATTTTGTTTCCTAGTATCAGTTGGCCTATAACACAACGGCACCTGCAGCGTTGGAAATTTATCACAATGAAGTTTGAATAATATTTCCTGAATAACATCGCGAACAATTTTTCTGCTAGCAACGATCAGATGATCTGGACGCCACAAAGTTAGAAAATTATCCATCGAAGTTTCGTCGATTATTTTTCTCATCACATCACATTGAAATTTATTAGGTTGCAATCGAATCATTTTTTTAAAATCGGTCAGTAAAATATCATTAGATCTATAATCAGCGTCAATTTCTTCATAATAATCTACAAAATTTCTAAGCCACCTGTGAGGAGATTCACCATCAATAGGATCAGGTTGGCCGTGATCTCCGCACATTATTACTGCGGTATTTTTTTCTTCTAACCAACTCAGGAATGATTTTAGTATAACTAAATTTACCGTGCAAATTTCATCAAATATTATAATCTTGTTGATATATTTGTTTCCCATTCGAGCTGAATCCCACAATCCACCGCTATACTTGAAATAACTATGATACGTACAAGAATTAACGCCACGTTGTTTTATTTCTCGCGCTAATCTATGAGTTGGAGTTAACACTATCATATCAGAATTTGAAAATAAGTTTATTGCTCTTGTTGTTTTACCACTACCGCCAGGACCATTTAGGTAAACGAATTTGTTTCGTGAAATTGGATCAAACGCAGATGATGGTGTTGATATTTCATCACATTTATCTTTATGAAACTTATCGCAATCTTCTACATCCGCGTCCTCACAATAATCTAGAATATCCTCGTTTTTTATTCTCCAAGTTCCCCAGGAACCATCGGTGATTAAATTTTCCAATCTACATTGAAATTTCTTATTGATATAAAATGAATCCGTTGCAACCCTTACCGCGATATCAGAAAATTTATTTATCATTGACAGCAAATTGATACTCACATAAGCGAGCATCGATGATCTTAAATGAGTATACTGCGCGGATTCTCCATCGAGATAAGTGATCACTGTACCCAATTTTTCTCCATCAATAATAATATTTTCTCTGTTGCAAAATATTCCACGAGACACTGTATCAGCAATAATAAAATCCATCTCAGCATCATTGATAAATAACCTAGCGTGTCTGTGTTTATGATCAACTGATCCTCCTTGAGTAAATTTACCAATTATTTTTCTTCCAATATCTTTCGCGTTCTCACAATCTGTCGGCAACCACACCTCGGTCTGCTTTCTATACGATATAATTGCTTCACTTACCGTCAACGATATTAACATCGACGAATCCAACATATATCTCAACAATACCGTAGGGACCCATCTGCGTTGAGATAAATGCCGACCAAACCAAATATAACAAATTTTATGCAAATTTTCAGCAAGTTCGAATGAAGTAACATGAGCGAATCCTGTCATTACAAAATCGGGTAACGGTCCGTTAATTGCAACTCTAGTCATCTCGTTGGTGGGATGACCGAATTTAGCAAAGTAATCTGCACAATCACCATACCCAAGGAAACTTCCAGGATAGCATGCGCTCATATCAACGGAAATCATATCTTCGAAATAGTATTTGGTATTCCATAATCCTCCATGGCCGTATTCGATACAACTAAGTTGAATATCATTGAGAAATTCATTTCTTGTAGGTTTCCACGAATTTCTTTCTCTGGCAGCATGAGCAGCAACAGACGAAATGGTAAAGCAATTTGTCAGTAATCGATCTGGATTTGACGAATACTTCTCCGCGATATTTCTCATCGCTTCGTGTAATATTTCATCTCGGTAAATATCTCCGCGTGGTAAGATAAATTGATCGTATCTTTCTTCGCTAGAAAATAACCAAATCGATATTGGATCGGACTTGGCTAATAGTTTGATAAACCTAAACATTGCATCGGAACTATCTTTGGATTCCACCGTGGATTTTTCCACGGGATAGAATTTAACAACACGATCTCGCGGAAATATCATTACCGACTGACTCCACGCATGTGAATTATGATCAACAATTTCGATTGGTGTTCCTCGAGAATTATACGGCGATGAATATAATATTTCACCCGATAGTGTTTTAACCGTAATAGGAAATTTAAGTTTCTTACTTAGCGCAGCAACATCGTCAATTGATGCGCCATCAGCAACTGTCTTTGCCCATGAATTAATTTTATCCAATCTCAATTGAGTTAGACCGGATCCGCGACGAGCATTCCTCATATGTTCGATAACTCGCTCAGCTACGCAGTTTATTATCGGAGATTCCCTCATCGCAGGTAGATTTTTCACATCAGGATTATTATTCAGCCGATAAATTCCATAGACAACAGCACTAGAAGGATACGCCCTAGCATAATAAGGACCATCAATCCCTAGTAGCAATCCTGGTTTCGAATTCTTATCAAGAACAACATTTTTCTTACCGCCGCGTACTGGATCTCTTTTATCGCGAATAATCCAAATGTCATCGGGTATTTGTGCAATAAATTTTATTCCAAAGATAAATCGCTCTTCTTTGTGTGAATTTTTTATATGCTCGATTATCTTCTTTGCTCGTTCCAAATTCATCGTAGCATCAACAAAGTTAGTTTTCCATGTCGACCAAACATGAATCGCTCCATCATCAAAAAATTCCTTCTTCGCACTATCAACTTCAGGAATGATATATTCTGCCTCATCGAGATCAAATAAATCCATTATTATATTTTAGACAAATATCTAAATTATAATATGCAATGCAAATGGATAATAGTCGGATCAACAAAATCATGTAACAAATCCTGCAGAGGCGAATACTGTGGTGCTCACATATACGAAATTCGACGAGGCAACAAAGGACCACAACGATGTTTAGTTTGCCAAGTTGGTATTCGAGGAAAAACAAGATTATGTTTCTCTTGTGGAGGAAAAAAATATCGTGAATTACGAAGATATTATGAAAAAAGATCCTCCTCGGTAATAAAATGCGAAGAAGATTATATTAATCGTTTCAAAGCAAATTTCGATTTAAACAAAGAGAATATCATATATGGAAATGAAATCAGCGATTCCCATGAGTGAATATAAATCGCATCCCATCATCGAAGGTTACGAAGCATCTGAGGATGGTAATGTCAGAAACATCAAAACAAAGAAACGTGTTGGTAGTATTTGTAATTCGGGATATCTCAAATTTACAGTCCATAAAAGAAATGAAAGAACAGAATGTTATTCGAATCATAGATTTGTGTTCGAATGCTACAAAGGACCAATAGAGAGAGGACTTGTTATCGACCACATTGACGGTAATAAACTTAACAATAAACTTTCCAATCTGCGCGCGGTAACCCAGAGTGAAAATTCAAGATTTGGTAATAACCGTGGATTTCCTAATTATTCGAGGACTGTTAAATCAGTGAATCAAGCAACAGGTGAGGAAATCGCGTTTACATCGATGTCTGCAGCAGCAAAACATTTCTTTATTGAACCACGATCAGTACAATTTGTGGCAGAAGGAAAATACAACGCAACATTTTCTTATGATGCTGATTCGTGGATCAAATTCTCCTATGTACCAATAATATTTGATTCGGAGAGTGACGAAGAATAATTGAATATCTCCGCAAAACAAAAAAAAAGATTAATTTTGAAAATTTCCCTGGCTTTTATTTATTTTTTTCGCTCATTTTTCCCCCAGAAATATTTCTGGGATACAGATTTGGAAAATCTCACTTGCGATTTAAAAATCAGAGATTCTCACGATTTCACCAAAAGATTGATACTTACAGTTTCTCCTCGTATATCAAGTAAATTTCCTTTCTGATCCGTTAATTTGAAATTTATTCTTGACAAAAATCGATTATGACATCGCAGGTAAAACGGATTCATTGGTTCCTTGATTATCAAATAACCGGGAGATGCGCTAGGTGAAAATGAATACAATATAAAACCCTGATTCGCTTGATTCGACACTGACGCATCAACATTATAACTACCCTCGACAACATCCGCGTGAAGATAAATCGCGATAACATCCGTTATATTAACGATACCCGGCGATATATGTCGTCCACCTTTGTCAGGATCGTTATTGTGTTTAAGAATTAATTCTGAATGTACTTTTTTGGTCCATGCGGCATGTAATTTCGGAAATAAATCATCAATGGTATCAGTGACGGATTTTCTCATCGCATCAAAATCAGAATTGGGAAATTTGAAATTTGGCAGTGTTTCCTCGGTTAATTCAAATACTCTCATGAATTTTTGTTTCTCACCCGAGTTCTTGATCAACTCGAATTTGCTGATAGGAAGAACATATTCGGCAATTGATATATCGTCGACTATCGCCCGAATAAACATATCATGATAATATTCAATATCATTCGCAAGTTGATTTAAAATTTTCACGTGCTTTATAATTTCGCTACATGAACCAGATTTATTTAGGATGCATTCATGAAATGATCCTCGCAATAAATTTAATTGTAATTCGTGTTCTTGAATAAACTCGTCTAGAGTTCTTCTTACCAAGATACCGTCTATGGGGGCTATTATCCTGTTAATGTGGGTAGCGTCGAAGATTTTCACATCTGGGGGGATTTTAGGAAGAGGTAACCACGAGAGAATTCTTTCGTTAATAAAAGTGAAAGCGAACATTACCAGGTTAAATTTGTGGTTATTCATGAGATTGATGGCGCTGTGGATCAGAGGTTTGTGTTTGATATCTCCATACCATCCTTCGTCGGTTGTAAAATCTTCCTTTTTTGGTTCCGGTAGTTCTGGAAGGGTTTCATCATACCAACCTGGAATAATAACATCCGATTTCTTTGGTTTTATCAGAGGTGCGACCTCGGGCCAACCTAATATATTCCTGATCGATGATTGGTAAATATCTACCACGTACGGTGATTTCACTTCTATCATTGACGATAGTGTTGGATCATGTGAAGATATCTTTATTCCCGGAGTAGCATCGCCGGTTAAATTTGATATTCTAGTGGTAAACTCATTATTCAGCTGATCAATTTCGTAACTGCCCGTTGGTATACCAACGACGATCCAATCGGGTGTTCCATCGGGTTTATTTTTATTTGCAAAAACAAGTGAATTATTTGGCATCAAATTACCGAATGATTTTGATCTAACATTAGGCCAGCTGTTGTAGACGCGCAATTGTGTTAATGCAATTTCGTTAACGTTAATTGGTGTTGAGAAATTAATACTAAACTCGGGTTTCGTTGAACTTAACGATATTAACGTTGTTGTCGGCGGCGTCGTGTTTGTCACGATCTGGGCTAACTCGGACATTATTAATATTCATTTGTTCAATCTCCGAGTAAATACTGATCATTGCAGAAAATTCTAGATCGGATATAATACCATCGTTGAGACTTTCAGAAAGTAGCGATGATAACTTCGAGTACGCGTCACTAACTTTAGTTAGTTTATTTTTGTACGAAGATAACTTTTCACTTGTGCACGAGGATATCTTTTTTGCGATGATATTAAGAACACCCGCGATTGCTGTTGTTGACGAGATTATTATTGTTGCAACGATTGGCGCTATCATTGTTACCGCGGATAGAATTATTCCTGCACCAGCGACCACAGCAGATACCGCGTACACTGCAACATCAATGATAACTAATTTGCGCTGGTATTTATTTATTTTTGTTTGATAATCGTCAAGTTGTTTTCGCAACGAATCCTGCCATGATCGCGCAAGATTATATCGATAATCCGATGCGTTCATATATAAATAATTCTCTATATAATTCTGGTGGTGTTTCTGATAAATATTCGAAAACTACAAAAAAATGAATTGGTGTTGTTATGGTTCTATCTGGTGGTTTCAGTTCGATAAAAAATACTTGCCCTTCATCTAAGGGTACAATAATAAAACCGGGATAATATTCAGTGAAAAATGCATTAGTGGTTTTTGCATTGAATTTTATCCTGGAGATAATATATATTCGATAAATACCCGTAATTGGCGCTTGAAGGAAAAATGGGTCAACCCCAGGTGTCCATATACCTTTATGTGTATTTACCACAAATGGCACACTACAGGTAACATTTTTTATTTCTACTTTTTTTGGTATCGAAATTCGCGATAATCTTTCAAGGTTCATTGACGATATTTTTGTGGTTATTTCGATAATTTCCTTACCTAATTGCTTTACGTCAGTGGCGTGACCAGTTTTATCGACGGATTGGTCAATCTTTGCTATTGTAGCGAGAAGTTTCGTGTTTAAATCTCGAATTTTTTCGTCGTACGTTGATGTATCGACTTTTTGACGCACTAATTCACGTACCACGTTAATTTCATCGTTGATGGATTTTATTTGTCCTTGCATCACGTTAATCCCCTTGGTAAATTCAGGAACAACAACATTACCGAGTTTAATAATTTCCTCGTTGATTTTTTTGTTGAGATCGTCGATCGATGGTTTCTGACCCATCAAGATATTTACTTCGTTAATTTCGGCAAGAATACCAGTAATTTCCTCGTTGATTTTTTTTATTTTTTTGTTGAGATCGTCGATTGATGTTTTATCGATTTTCTGACTCATCGAGATATTTACTTCGTTAATTTCGGCAAGAATATTAGTAATTTCCTCGTTGATTTTTTTTATTTTCTCGCTAAGATCGTCATGTGATGCTTGATCGGCTTTCTTATTTGCTAGTTCGTTTGCGGCGGAGGAAGTATCACTGGATGTTTTTATATTCTCGTCAAATTTTTTGCTAAATTTAGCTAAAATATCGTCAAGTTTTTTAAGATCGTTATTTAGTTTGTTAAGTCTTTTTGTCATTCTATCTTGAAGTTCGTCGTGTAATGTTTTATCGGCCTTCAGGGGTAATTTTGCTATAATATCGGCGATATCAACAACAGATTTTAATACCATCTCCGATTGGCGAGTAAATTGACTAATGTGATCGCGATATTCGTCTCGCTTGATTATGTCAGTTATTTTAACGTTACTAGTTTGTAATCGCCCTTCTGTATTTTGAAAAACAGCAACTTCACCAGGATCAACTTCTGACAGCGATAAAAGATTATTAATATCACTCTTGGTTGCAAACTTTGATGTATCGATGTCGACTACGTCTTTTTTTTCTTTTCTGAAGAGAGATCTACCGTAAATGTCAACCATGATATTTATCTACGGTATATTCAAATAAAATTTTGCGAAAAGGACGAGATGATTTTGAAATTGCATCAAGGACATTAATTGACTCCGGTCCGCATATTGGTGGATCTGCTAATGTTTGTGTTGGAAGTGTTGAATACCAAACTGGAAGTTTTAGTTTTGACACATATTTGATAAATTCATTTGGCGGTGCTAATCCATATGAGTCGAAGTAAATGATTTCGCGAGGATTAATCGCATACGCAACCCAGTGAGTGCCAGGACCAGAATTTTTATCGAGATTTATTATTCCTGTCTCGGTGGGATTTGGTTTATCTGGTAGTTGATCTCGCATAAATACGCCTCTGAAAAATTTTATTTTCTTTTTTTTTGCTTCACTGATTAAATCTAAATTTGAGGCTGGTAGGCTCGACTTAGACCGGATCCGTACGGGGGTCGTCTTAGGTAAAGGCCTGATCCTTGTTGCGGCTGCAACAATTTTGCGAGAAGAGGGAGAAGAGGGAATATCCCTCCCTTTTTTTTGCGATATCTTCCTCCGACGATCTTTTTTCCTAATACGTTACCTATCCCTCCAAGTGCACCTAATCCTACTGCCTTTGCAATCATGGGGGCCGCTGCAGCTATTAATCCTGGAATAGCGGCGAATAAAGGAAAAATACCACCTACTTTGATCATATCTCTGATTGCGCCTATCGAGAGATTCAAGCGAATACCAGTATTTGCTGATCTGGCTCTGGTGAAATGTCCATGTTGATTTTTAGTTAACGATAGTTTGTTAGGTCCACCGTGAAGTTGATTACTTTTTAAGGTTAAACTTAAACCTCGTCGTGCTGTTGTTGCTGCATGAAGTTTTTTCACCTGACCGGGAGTCAGAGTTACGCTGACGTGATCGTATGGCATATTAATAATCACTTAATCTAAATTTAGAATTTATTACATGTTCTCTACGGGTGCATCGATAACTCTCATTCTACCACTGATACCCTCCAGGATCATTGTTCTATCACTGAGAATAACTGCGATTGCTCTTGCTGGTCCTCCCGTGTTAATTCTGGCTTTGAAATGAATATCAACGACAGACTGCTTTACCAAATCGAGATGTTCCAGGGAAAAGTAATAGATGGGATAGAGAGTATTAAAATCTAACTGTGATATTTGCAATCCGGTATCAATATTTTGATCACGTCCCATAAAACTTAGTAATCGATGATATGCACGTGCCGTCGAATAATTTTCAAAATCGATGGCTATTTCCTCGGATGGCTCCTGTTGGCCATTTATTCTCAACGATACATTTGTTGCCTCTAATCGATCGAATATCATGTTACTATGTAATTGATCGTCTCTGATCATGCTTTGCAGAGCAACAAAGATATGTCTAGGTGCGGAAGAGCCCTGCTGTGACGCAATTCGCCAAGTAAATATTCCGTCCAAATTAACATTTTCGTTGGAGTCAGTCATTGTTGTCAACCAAGACATGATGGATTTTCCTCCTTGATTCATAAATGATAATAATTTTTCTTCTATGATCATTGATGGAACTATTGCTGGCATCCACAAGGTAATTTTTTCAAGGACAACTTTACCAGGATCACCAGGATCTCTCCAAATGGCTCTGTCATCATTGGCATCTCGAACGAAAGATATCGTATGCTTCGCTCCGTAAATAACTTTTCTGAAATGTCTGCAAAATCCAAAAATATGAGATAATGGAATTGCACAGGAGAATTTTCGTTCAGCTCCCTTCAACATATTTTTTCTTATGGCAAATCCAAGATTGTAATTGCCATTGGGGGCAATCATCGCTGAACGAACATTAGCGGGGGCGCCAGCGGGGTCTACCGGTCTACCAATATCAAATGGTAAATGTTCAGGGTAGTTGGAATTATCCTTGGCAAACATCATACTAGGACCGGCTGATCTGGTAAAATCATCCGAGTATCTTGCTAGACCTATGATAGTCGTTGCTATATCAACGTTGTTCGTAATTGATTCAATCTCTCTTCCATCAATCATGTAAGTGGCATTCTTGAATAATGCCATGATACCATTATTGACAAACCCAACACCAAAATCCGCATCGTAGTTGGTACCATCAGCTGCCTTTACAATTTTACCAACAAATTCGATATAAGCCTCAGATGGAAGAAAATATCTTGTTGTATCGTGGACTTGAATTTCCTTTCGATTTCTTGAATCTGGCTCAACTACATCGTACGAGAAATACTGGAAATCTCGCACTGATGTGTCCCTACCTACTGGCTCGTCCATATCAAATACTTCATTTGACACTTGTGCGAACATTTATTATTAATAATATCGTCTAAAACGAAGACCACTACCTGAAACAAAACTTGTATTTGCTAAATTTGTATTAGCAACATTCTGTGCTAGATTTGTATTAGCAACTTCCTGCGCTAGATTTGTTATAGCAGCTTCCTGTGCTAGATCATTTATTTTTTTATTTGCCGCATCATTTATGGCCTTACTGACTTCAGGTGGCATTTCGCTGGTAATGGGTAATTTAACAGGTTGCTTTTTACGTACTAAACTTAATATTTTATTTTTGATAGCGTTGAAGCCTTTACTGGCCAAATTACCGATACCAGAAACAGCAGTCTCACCAATCTTTCCTATTGCTTTCAATCCTAGTTGTTTTACCATTGGTCCAATTTTAGGTATTACTCGCGTGACAAGACTTCCAATGATATCGCCAAATCCATTACCGTGAATATATTTGTATACTGGCAATCGAGAGTTTACTATGCGGACCTGATTAGGTCTGCGTTGATGTTTATGAATAATCATGTTATTTCAATTGTATTGATTTAATCGATGAGTTCATCGACAAACTCCTTGTAAATGTGAGAATCGATGATACCACCACGGAATAATCGCTGACAAATATCTGATGCTTCGTTGACTATCTCACGGGAGTTATTTCCAGCTCGCTTTCCTCCGATTAATACTTCAAGGCGAGATACATCGTTGACAACACTGTCAGGGCAAACTGAATATCCGCTTCCTGTTTTTTTTGTTTCTGGAGATTCCAATGACGTTACGTAGAATACTTCATTTGACGGCGATGAAGATTTCTTCTCCTCTGCTGATCCTGATGATGTCCCTGACGACGTCAGTGGTGAATATATTTCTGGTGGAGATGGGGGAGTCCCAGCCGGGTGTCTTTCTAGTTTTTTACCCTCAGGATCGTATAATAAATATTTCTCAGTGGGACCCCTGTAGTTTGACGCTGTTGGTTCCGGAGGTGGGGGGCGCCAAGAGGGGAATGCAGAAGGTTCCCTTGGATATAATGTAGGAGAGAAAAGAGGAGAGTGGTGAGGATCAAAGGAAAATGATTCAGGACTATCACTTTTAGGTGGTGAACCTTTATCTTTAGGTGACGAACTTTTACTTTTGGGTGACGAACTTTTACTTTTAGGTGGCGAAATTGTCTTTCTCGCACTCGCAGCTCTATATTTAATAACATCTGATGAAAATTTTCTAAAATTTTCATCATCATATTTTACTGGTTTTTCTGTACTACCAAAATACATCATTGCTAGCCAATCAATTTCGTCAATTTTATCAACATCAATATCTTTTCGCAAAAGTAATCTTTTATTTTCCGGAGAATTATCCGCAGCCATCTGAACTGTTGAATCATAGTTGCGAGTTAAATGCAACATGTTTTCATCCAAATAATTTTCAGCAGATATTCTAGGATTAATTCTAAACACACTAATAGCCGGTGATGGTACATATTCGGGAACAATTATTGGTTCATCACTCTGATCTTTTTTCTTTCTTGATTTTCTTTCTTTTTTCTGTGGTGGAATATCTTCCTTTGGTCTAGCTCCTAATTCCTCTGGTTGAAATATTGGCTCCTGTGGTTGAATATCTTCCTGTGGTGCTGCTTTTCTTCCTCGTGTTTTAGTTTTTTCTTTTCTTTCTTGTTGTTTTCTTTCTTTCTCTTGCTGTTTTCTTTCTTCTTTTTCCTGTTGTTTTCTTTCTTTCTCCAGTTGTTTTCTTTCTTCCGCCTCTTGCTTATTATATCTTTGTGTATCTCTTGCCGTTTCTAAAAATCTTCTGTAACGCGGATCCGCTGTCTTCCTTATTGATGTTGTTTGTGTGTAAATTTTATATACCATATCATACCAACTATCGCGAGTTGCATATCTTTTTTTTCCCACTGCAGTCAAATATTCAGTTCGACCACTAAAATATTCCTCCGCAAATTGGCCAATCTCATCTATATTATACAATGTCGAGAGGGGCTGTGATATTATTTCCCATCCCTCATCGGTGAAATTTTCTCTTAAATTATCGATATTAAACTTCCCTTTTATCATTGAGATTTTTCTTCCTCCCGGTTTTCCACCTCCAGGTTTTCCTCCATCAGCAATTGCAAGTTGTTGCGCCGCTGCTGCTATTGCTAATCGCTCGGGTAATGTTCGTGATTGATCCTCAATACCTTTCAACATAGGAAAAATTCCACGTTTTCTAGCATCTGGATCTTTTTCGTCGCCATATACAACCTGTTCAATTGTTCCGGTCACTGGCTTCAACCATTTTGCCGAAGTTTCTGAAATTCCATGTTGCATATCTTCGTAACCACGAACATTTCTCTTAAATAATCGTTTTGTCGGAATTAGCTTCTTTAATGCCGCTAATTGATCTCGCGCTAATCTAGCAGATTGAGGTTCTCCAACTGTGCTAACTTTTCGACTCATCTTATTTTCAACTATATTGTTTTATTGTGAAATAAAATTAGTATCCGCAGTCGGAATTTGCACCATAATTCAATTATGGCAAACAAATTTTACAATACCCCCCCCTAAATTTTGTTGTTTTTTTTTATGTCTGAAAATGCACTTTGGGTTGAAATTTTGCGGATTAATTTGCGTAGGAGGCGTTATTTTTGAAATCTGAGGCTTCTACGGATAAAGTTTGTGTGGGAGGGTTAAATTTATCTGAGCCACCTGGTCTGTACGACTTCCCTGCTGCTCCCTCGATGCTAACCTTTTACGAAAAATCTCTAAAATTAACATTGAGTAGGAATAATTTGACGATGTCACGGCGATTATAATATTGCAGTGTATTAAGGAATAAGAAAAATTCCACACCCTGGATGGAATTGGGCGTAGAGGCGGAGGGGGGGGGGTGGTTAAGTAGCATATGCTTGCCCCCTAAGTTGTTTTTCTACTGCTATAGTCCAACTGCAGACAGACAGAGAGACAGACAGACAGACAGACAGATAGATAGATAGATAGATAGATAGATAGATAGATAGATAGATAGATAGATAGATAATATGCTCATTTTGTTCTCCGTTAACTTTTCATTGTCAGTGCAGTATTTTACGAAATTGAACTCGCGCTCACAATTCATACTGCACTCATAAAGGAACTACTTTCTATTGTAAACAAATTGTAAACAAATCATGTACACTCACGTAGTAGGCCCTTTATATTTTGTTGATTAAATTTTGTTTCTGAATGAAATAAAGCAGATGTTTCGTTCTTAAGCTTGATTACACATTTGGAATTGTGCTGTAATTTCGATGATAAGTGCAACTGCATCCTCCTTATTACACTCAAAATGAAATAAACATTAAATTCCATAGCGTCTTTTTGATAATTGCAATTGAAAAAGACTTCATATTTTCCCCACATTATGATTTCAAACATTCAGTGACAGAAACAGAAACACATCTGCAGATGTCAACACGCTTCTCCTTAGCTTCTTCAATCTGATGTATTTCGTGTAGAATTTGAACAGATGAATCCAGTCCATAATGACGAAATTTCGTAGAATTGACAAAAATACCAAAATCTATCCATTCCAGATCAAATGGAAAAGTTGTTGCAATGGAAATTTGTTCACAATATGACTCTAAATTTCAATTTTAAGTACACCAAAACGCCATTATCTTTCGAAAGTTATATCTACCGCGCGACTAAGTTCAAATTTATCTGGGCAGAGTTATGCTGTTGTTGTGTAATGATGAATCTGCGCTTGTGTATTTAGTTTGGAATACGGCATACATTCAGCATATAATAAAAAGGTTACTGCATTTGTATGGGAAAATATCAACTCGTTTTGTGGATATACTGCATTCCCACGTTCGTAGGTAGACAGATATATAGATAGAAAGGTAATTTTCGTCATGTACACACACGTATGAACGCACTGTTTTTACGGACAATTAGAAACAATCGGAGTGATGACATGAAATAACAAAATTTCCATCTGACTCAAGATTACACATAATTTAACGACCTAAGATACCAACTGAATATAACAAGTCTGAAATATGGGCTAAAGAAGATATACTGCATCCGGGTACCGAGTGAATATAGCTCGCAAGTCAGGGATAAGGGCGAAAGAAATGTGCTGCATCCGCATGTCAAGTCGATATAGCTCGCAAACCAGACATATAGGCTAAAGAAAATGTACTACATCCGGGTATTACTACAGACAACTCCTTCCAATTCTAAATCTAACGAGCATTCTTTCTTAACAGCCACGTTCAACCAGTACAGAGAAGACGGTACCCCAAGCTGATTCAATGGTCATCGGGCAAGTACAAGCAAAAGACAAGTCATGAGAATACCGATGGAATAACTTGTCCGATAAGGACTAAAATGTAGTGATCGATTACAATCGTACCAATGAAACGCCAACATTAGGGATATATTTTGGTGTCCTAACCAGTGTGTGTTGCGACTGAGAATCAGTGAACCACAATATGACCTCGTTCATGCTCGAAACGGGTAGAACAAGAAACGAAATGGCGACCGTCTGTCTGCCATCTTTGTTTAGTACATTTAAACTACGGCCAGATAGGTAATCCTCATCTATCGGCCATCTTTATGCTGTCAAGCCGAGTGCAAAATCTGTTTAAACATTTATCGGACCAATGACAAAAGACAACCACAAACATGGTTGCCACATTTACAGAGTATCCATGACAATTCCCTAACTAGAGTGTACACTCAAAATGAACATTTTCCACCTTTCCTAATATCATCACAATGCTCTAATTTCATTTTAAAAAAAGTTCATTTACTTTGCAGAATTATTATTCTAAACAATTTGCCAAATACGAATCTTTTATGTGTAAATCAATTGGTTCATTTTTAAATATAAAAGTTCAGTTTGTCTGTGCACCTAACAAGAGTATAAAAAAACCCAGGTAAATGAGTTAGACGGTTGTTTCAGGAAGGAGCACCGAAACCAAAGCTGGAAAACATGATAGATAATATACAGACAAATAACATACTTCCCGATATGTAATAACTGCACATATGAATGTATATGATATGGGGTGTTTAAATACAAGGGTAGCACGTCTGAACGTCAGAGATGATGGTGGAACATGAGGAATTGCATACAGATATTCAAGGTCACATATGAATGTATATGATATGGGGTGTTTAAATACAAGGGTAGCACGCCTGAACGTGAGAGATGATGGTGGAACATGAGGAATTGCATACAGATATTCAAGGTCACGGTCACCTCTTTGTCTGTATTCGCGCTGGTGAAAATGGTTCATTATTTAAAAGATCTCATTTTTTGTCCAATAAGCGCTGGTTACCTGAAGTACACAGAAAATAATACAATTATAAGATTACCTGGCTCGTGGGTGGAAAGGACAGTTCGTTCAATGCCAAAGAACCTTTCCAAAATAGCTAGATAAAGGTAAACTACAAATGACATGTCGGTATGTACCGAATAGCACGAGGCAGGTATAGCATACGGGTATTTGTTGTAACAGCTCTCGGTATGTACCAAATAGCACGAGACAGGTACGGGTATTTGTTGTAACAGCTCTCGGTATGTACCAAATAGCACGAGTAGGTCTATCATATTGGTATTTGTTGTAAAAAATATGTATCTGCCATTTCTGAACTAAACGCAGTGCATCTTGTATATATCAATGCCAGACACCAAACCAGATTTAAATAGCAAGGGAATCTCTTTCAAAAGTATATGTACTAATATATCATGTGTGTGTGTATAGATAATGAGAAAGAGAGAGACAGACAGACAGACAGACAGACAGAGAACGCAAAAAGATAAACCAGATTGCTTGAATGATAACAATTAAATCTATGACCTCTCCGGTGGCCCAATGGTTAGAGCGTCCGCCGTGGATGCAGGAGGTCGCGGGTTTGAACCCCGGCCGAGTCATACCAAAGACTTATACAGATAATATTAACAACTGCCTCGCTAAGCGTTCAGCATTAAGAGGTTAGTGTTAGGACTGGTCGGCCTGGTGTCAGGATAATGTGACTGGGTGGGATATGATGCTACATATCTGCTGCATGATGCCTCGGGGCTAGATATCAATAGAAAATGCCACACTGAAGACCTCGCAGCGATATGACTGAACATTTTTTACAGCTACGTTAATAAATTTACACACACAAGCACAAATACACACATTAAATCTATGTATAGATACAGTGGAAATGATGATGGCGATGAAGAGGAGGAGGAAGACGACGACAACGATATGATCGATGAAAAATAATGCCACCAAAACACTGTGATGGAGCGATATGATAACGATATCAACGACGATGACGACGAGTGTGAACCATTCAAATGAGTTCGCAAAATATAAAACAAGTTCTTGTGAAGCGAATGAGTCTTTTAGACTAAAGCTATATCTCGTTCAAAGCCAAAAGATTTAAACTTGCATTTTTATCGGGTCTGTTTGCAGTTCAGTGACACCAGATCCTGATTTTTGCAATGAAATACATATCATGCATTTTCAACATATACACCTACCTGCATGGCTTGTCATATATCTACAGATTTATAGGCATTGCAACAGGCAAACATGGCAAGTTGTCAGGATCTGCGTCTAAAAGAAGCTTGGAATAATCGCACCAGCCTCCAGCAGGCTACTTAACGTGCATCTGGACAGAGTGTAGTAAGATGCAAACGATACATGGCGTCAAAATTTGTTTATGCTCAGAGAATACTAAATCCCTGTTTCTCCATCCTATGTTTACATGGGCCGGTAGTGTATAAAAACGTAATCATCCTGTAGTGGATCGGAGAACGGTTTATAAATAAAAGGATGTTGAGAAAGCGATTTTATAGAAGATAGACATTTTCATGCTTGCAATCAGACTATCATCCCTCCAGGTTTTCATTTTTCGCAGATGACCTAACACCTCTCTCTGTCTGTCTGTCTGTCTGTCTCTCTTTAACACAGAGAGAGAGAGAGAGAGAGAGAGAGTAGCACACACACGGTCACACACACACACACACACACACACACACACACACACACAGAGGCACTAGATCTGAAAAAGTATGGCATTTCCCACCAAAAAGAATCGATTTCATTTTCTTTTTTTTGCTGTACCATCTTTTCGTTTCGAAGCTACAGTCCAAATCGGTAAAAAAAAATATAACTACAAATTCGCACAAAAGACATAAAGAAAAGAAACGACGCAATAATTAATGATGTCAGATTAGAATGACAAAATGATTGATAAACGGCTCTTTATGATTACGGCACGAGTATAAAGCAATGCCATATCGTCTATGTATTAGGAACCATTCATATTCTACAAAAGGCCTTTCAAGACATACTTTCCTATATGGTTACCCGAGTCCTAACTTGGGTGGCCCATTTATTTCTTTGTGACTGCTGTGAAATTATGTAATGATCGTACTTAATACGACGTTTCTATTATTGATAATTCATGTTTCATCGATCGCTTGACCCAAATATAGCTTGATTTTTTAAACTCAGATTTGCAGCCTGTGTCCTTGATACAGGTTTTGACTATTTTTAGACGAAAACTCGTTTTTTTTTATTATTTATAAATCTATAGGTAAATTCAAGTCCTTCACAAATAGTAGCGTTATTGGGCTATAAAACCGAATCACTTAGTACAATTATAGCTCGTTCCTTACCGTGAAAATTGATGTACATTTCATCACACCGGTAGGTAACTTTCTGAACTTTGTGCAAACATTTGTACTAAAATAGCTTATATCAACTCAACAATTGCTCTTCAAATATTTATTTAAATGTGAAGTGCATCGTTCTGATTGCACGCATAATAACAAGTCATGCAATGATAAAATCTTGATTATTTCTTGACACTGGGTCAAAGCCAAGAATCCTGCCCGTCTTCATTTGAAGCCAAAAGTCAGTATTACAGACATCTGATCAAATTTGACAGCTTTTAATATTATTTTGCTTAGCAATCATAGGAATCAGGACAATCTTTGCAATGCAACTGTATTTTATTTTTTTACGTTTTACGTAGCCGCGATAGTTCAGTTTAAAGATCATCCAACTCACAATTCAAAGGTCGTGGGTTCGATACCCACAAAAGCCCCAATGATATACACACTAATATTTTAAAGGTGCAGTTAAAACCACACTATCACCACCGCTATCAATAACGCAGCTAAAACATCGTTACAGACGAAAACATACGCCCTCTACTCTCCTTAGCCCGCTCCATACATACCCTGGTCAGTCAAATATTACGTGTCCAGACCCCTATCCACCCACCCCAAATCACTATAAGTAGTTGCTATGTTAATAATTATACATCCTAAAAATCGTCCGACTTTCCAAATTTTAGGTAGATAATTCAGTCACTCTTCGTAATCGATGAATACAAAGTTCAGCAAGCTTTAATACCTTTGATGGCATTGCTTGCTCGACTGGGACTATAAGATCGCCATAGTTCATATAAGATCGCCTTTGTTTATATAAAACTGCCATTGTTCATAAAAGATCGCCTTTGTTTATATAAAACAGCCTTTGTTTATATAAAATCGCCTTTATTTATATAAAATCGCCATTGTTCATATAAGATCGCCTTTATTTATATAAGATCGCCTTTGTTTATATAAAACCGCCATAAATTTATATAAAATCACCTTTATTTATAAAAAAAAAATCGTCTTTATTTATTTTAAATCGTCTTTATTTATATAAAATCGCCTTTATTTATATAAAATATTCTTTGTTCATGTAAAATCGCCTTTATTTATATAAAATCGTCTTTATTTATCACCTTACTGAGATAGTTAATCAGAACTATTGACTTAGGCGAGTCAAGAATGTATTATTATTAGGTAAGTCAAGAATGTATTATTATTATTATTATTATTATTATCATTATTATTATTATTATTATTAGGTGAGTCAAGAATGTATTATTATTATTATTATTATTATTACGTGAGTCAAGAATGTATTATTATTATTATTATTATTATTATTATTATTATTATTATTAGGTGAGTCAAGAATGTATTATTATTAGATGAGTTAAGGATTTATTATTATTAGGTGAGTTAAGAATTTATTATTATCAGGTGAGTGAAGAATGTATTATTATTAGGTGAGTTAAGGATTTAATATTATTAGGTGAGTTAAAAATTTATTATTATTAGGTGAGTCAAGATTTTATTATTATTATGTGAATTAAGATTTCTTATTATCAGGTGAGTCAAGAATTTATTATTATTAGGTGAGTCAAGAATTTAGTATTATTATTAGGTGAGTTAAGAATGTATTATTAGGTGAAAAAAGAATGTATTATTATTAGGTGAGTTAAGAATTTGTTATTATCAGGTGAGTCAAGATTTTTTTATTATCAGGTGAGTTACGATTTTTTATTATTAGGTAAGTCAATAATTTCTTATTGATAGGTAAGTCAAAAATGTATTATTATTATTATTATTAGGTGAATCAAGAATGTATTATTATCAGGTAAGTCAAGACTTTATTATTATTAGGTGAGTTAAGAATTTATTATTATCAGGTAAGTCAAGAATTTATTATTATTAGGTGAGTCAAGACTTTATTATTATTTGGTTAATCAAAAACGTATTATAATTGATCGGAAGCAATATACGTATTATTGCGTAATAAATGTAATATCCAATAAGCAACACATCCATAGAACAACACATCAATATTCTGACATTAACAACCCTCTATCCCCTTTCTAAAATTCTAAATTTAAAATTAACAATTAGATCAACACTAACTGATAGATGAAAACCAACAAAATATTTATGAAGTTGTAACATGACTTGGATAACTAATAACAGTTAAAAACTAAGACTTTGATATATAATAACATAAGGCATAATATAGTGATTTCATAATTAAAGTCTTTTTCAAACTCATTCGTTTCTTTTATTTCCCTCAACCCTGATTTTACTCCCTTTATAACATTTTCCATCGTTGCTATTTGCCCCGTGTGTGAAGGATTCTTGTTTAGTTCCTATATAGCAGAATCGAACCGCCGATTGGCTGATTGGCTGATTGGCCGATTGGCTGATTGGCCGATTGACTGATTGGCTGATTGTGATTGGCTGATTGGCTTGTATTCTCTAGGTGACGGTAATTCTAAGTTCACTAAGTTTACCTGAATGTGTGAATTTAGGTTTCGTTTTGATTAGCATTACATACTGTAATCTACATTGTCTATGTAATCCATATCTGCTTCAGGTAATACACAGATGTGTCAGATAAGCAAGGTTTATATGAAGTATGGACATATTACCTGAAGCGTCGATATGTTACCTGAATGTGAGTCAATCTTCGCATGCCAAAAATATCATTAGCCTCAGGAAATGCAGATTGTCTGAAAATATATTACTTTATTTTTTTTTTACTTTCGCCAGTCATACTTTGCATTTACATCAAATAAATCAAGTCATCAGAAAAGGGAGACAAACTGCATTACTTCCAATTGAACTACTAGTATCTTGAGAGAGAGAGAGAGAGAGAGAGAGAGAGAGAGAGAGAGAGAGAGAGAGAGAATAGTGAATAGTGAAAACAAAGAGGATTTCGATGAAATTGTGTAACATTTTTTTTTCTGGATTGTAATACAGGTTAGATTATATTTAATTCATACTCTACAGATATTCGAAACTGGGTCCTTGGGTTATGGCACCAATCGCCTTGCCTGCAAAAATAAACACCTATTACACACACACACACACACACACACACACACACACACACACACACGAACCATATATATATAGCGTAAAAGAAAATAGCATTCTTTTATGAAATGTAAATGCGTTGTATATGAAGTGGGGTTTTCTTTGAAGGCATGAACTTTAATTTTAAAAAGTAATTTACTGGAACCAAGAACTAAATAACTTGTAAATAGGTTTGTTTCATGTCCAAATGTTTATGTATTAAATGGATAGTTCTTAGACTCTAGCACAGGACAGAGAGCCCATGTATATAATTGAATAAATGTTCTGTACCCATACAATAGACTTTTCTTATTGGAGTCTCTATTCTATATGTGAGTTTTTCTTTGGAACATCTCTGCCCTCTTTTCCGTGTGCTTGTATGTGTATTTGTTTTTTTCTGTATCTCTATGTTTGTCCCTATCAACCTTTTGTCCCTACAAATACATTTCACCCTATAAAAAGTTTTGACCCTATAAACCCCGTGACGCCACCCAATGTTCAATTTCCATTGACCTCCAGGTGACATTCCCATGTTAAATTCCCATTGACGCCCATTTTTAATATACCCATCTTTAAGGTTAAGGTCCCATTTAGGCTAACGTGGCCCCATATACTACTGACCTGCTTATTTTAAACGTAAATCATAATTCATTTTTAAAACTCGTATGTGCAAGACCAAAACTCGTACAACATTACGAGTTATATAGACCCTTCAAGACATGCAACATCATATAAAAACCGGATTCCGATTCATAGGGTTCCCACATATCCATGTTTATTACTTTAGTACATAAGTAACCTTCCGAGGCGAAATGTTAATCACAATGAAGTGAACTAAGATCTCGAACAATAGTATGAATGAATTGAGAAAAAAAAATTACATTTTTGAACATCATATTTTACAGGATTTATGACGTTATGAAGACTCGAAACTCAATTGTATACTGGATGAACGGCGGTAACGAAGCAAAGATAGTTCAAGTTTAATGTTTAGTCGATTTTCAAGCTTTATGACTTCATAAATCCAGTAAGTGAAATTCCTAGGATTTCACAAAGAGTTATATAAATAATAACAAATCAAAAGAAAAGAGAAAGAACATAACTATATTTGAGGCAGATATTGTCAAAGCATACAGGAAAGGCGCATGAATACATGAAGTAGTTCTTTTCTGGTGATATTGGTGTTATGCTAAAATACATTTTGTTTTACGGCGTCACAATAAATTTAACCAAACTAAATGTTTGTTACAACGACGTGTTAACAAGTATAATTATTCAGATGTAACAGGGGCCCCGAGTGGGGGCCGAGTGGTCTAAAGCGCTCTACGGATCACTGCCATCTCACCTCTCTTTGCGTGGGTTCGAGTCCAGGATTTGGCCAATGTGGGTATGTGAGAAAGCTTGCCAGTAGCTTCTCGTGGGTCGGTGGTTCTTCTCGGGGTTTTCCCGGGTTCTTCCTCCACCGTTAATACTGGCCGCCATGCATAGCCTATCGTGTGCAGAAAAATGGCGTTAAACCCCACAACAACAACCAGATGTAACAAAAGTACAAAGCTTGTGTAAATAAATGATTCGAACATTATCGTAAAAACATATTGCCCCCTACCAACGTAATAAATATCAATTCGGATCCTCTACACTCTAAATTTAAACGCCTCAAGTAACTTAATGTGTTTCGAAAGTATCCGATCACGAAACTAAAGAAAGTCAATTACAACGACATTGTTCTTTTGTAAAGTAAACCATACGTCGGGTATTGGATATTGTACGTTTTACAAACAAAGAAACAAACAAGGAAGAAGTATTCTTGAGAATTTAATTAACATATACAAAAATAACGATAATGCAATATTTTATTTCATAAACGCTAAACCATGATCATTCGATGTAAGTTTCAAAGACCAACGTCAGAAAATAGTTATTCAAAGCTGTTATTATATTATACTGGCTATGTGGTAATTTATGGATGGTTCAACATGCAAGGAACATAAACAGATCGATAAAAAAGTAAGATTTTGAGATTAGAAAAGAAAGATGACTGCTATAGTGGGGTGCAACATGAACCACTATTTTTACAGACTGTATGATAAACAAAGATCAAGGCAAGCTATGTATTCAGTGCAAGGTTGACGAAGCCCAAGTCTTGTGAATGACGTCTCTAATTTCGTTCCCTATCTCTTGTAAGACAATATATCCCCTTTCTCATCAAATCCTTGCCAAAACCAACTTCGTGTTCCATGAATCAACTTACACTGATATGTATCATCTTTTTCTAAACAAAACTTAATAATATATATATATGTGTGTGTTAATGATAGGAACTGGATGCCTGCTGGATTCACAAGTACCAGTAGTACAAACCACGGTCACCTGGTCAGGTAAACAAGTGTTATGAAATCCCTGAAATCCAGTCAGTAAGATGGGTTTCATTTATTTTCAGATACGAATGAGCGCCATTCGAGCAAAACTTAAAATGTAAATATCATGATAATGAATAAAAACCAAACAAAACGGTAACGGAAAAGATGACCTTACACGAATTTTGATTTCGTATGAAATATGATGAACAACTTTAAACATTTTCATGCATGGTGGGGTTTTGTGAGTAAAACGTCCAAATCAGTCAAGACGTTTTTAAAAAAAAAACGTTTCAAAGCGGTCCAAAAGGTATGTTAGTAAACGTCGAAATCAGTCAAGATGCTTTTCGAATAAAACGATAAAATCCTTCCAAAAGCTATGTGAATAAAGCGTCGGAATCTGGAGAGACGTCTAGTTATCATTCACATGAAATTAGCAAAATGCAAGACGATATTTGTTCCGTTGTATGATTTAACGATGCTAATTTAAATAAATCACTGGAAAGCAGTCACGTTTATCGGTATAATTCGAATATCTTCAATAATAAGCTTAAATTTCATTTAATGGCATGTTATATCGAAAATACAAAACGTTTTATAAATTGTAATCCTAATGACTACGTGGGCTATAATTTGTTACCCGAGTGTTCTTTTATTCTCTCAGAAAACGTATATGTCAACAAATATTAGAAAGTGTACCCAGTTAGACATAATCATGTTTACTCGCATTAATTAGACCACACTATTTTTCCTTGCCATGCATTCAGTTTTATTGAATGTAGGTAGATATTTGAGTGTTGGCAAAAGAAATCTAAGTGTCATATAAGCATAAAAAAATTCTTATTCTCATTGGTCATCAAAAACAATAAGGCAATCCTAATCCACTAGCATTCGGAATACATCGGGCTTTTGACAGTGGTATTATGTGTCATTGAACTGCACACTCGGTCGGAGTGTCTGAAGAAATGAAACGAGCACGTAAGAAAAGATCAAAGTACGGAAGGTACTGTATAGTTTTAACGATCTGGACGTGACTGAAAGAAGTGAACTGTTTTGTTTTTTTTAGTCCAGGGCATACGTGTAATGTTATATTTCATCTTAATCTCATATTATGCAATCTAGTCAAAACTTTCTTTGTAGGCTATATGAGGAACGTAGGAAGAAAAATAAAACACAACAAAAAGTATTAAAATAATTATAGTGGCAGTTTAACCATTCCTGATTGTTCCAGACAGTACTCAGCGAGACCTATCTTTAATTGGTCCAGATGTCACAGGGAACCCACAAGTACAACTTGTTCATGTATACTGCGTGATTGTTCTATGTTGTTTTGTGTATATATGGTTGAAAATCTCTACATGAAGGGCATGCAGATAACTGAAAAATAGTACATTCTGATACAGCGTAGCAGCGGCTCCTTGAAACTAAAGTGAAATAATTATGAAATCATTGCCGCGAACTTCTAGAACATTATCCTCAAAGCTTGCATTTTACAAATCACAAATGTAAAAATTTAAAAATTAGAAAATCTGTCTATTTATCCCAACTAAGCTATATATAGCTGCTATACACAGAATATGATGACGGTGTTAGAAATTCTGCAATTCTTTGCTTCAGATTCTCTGTTTAAATTCATAATTGGTTCAGAATATGTCTGTAGGCATTTGTCGCTAAAATTCAAGTAAAATTTATTCTAGTCAATGAGTGTGTTAGAGCAAAAATATCTTTTTTATGAGGCGCCGTAGCGGACAAAAGCTAGTCCAATCAGAACGTTGCCGTTTGAATTTTGATGTCATATGTCCAGAATTCCAATTTCACGTGTTGTATCAAAACGTTTTGTCCTTAAAGTTCCTTTTTCTCGGTCGAGATTTTAGACTGCATCTGCGAATTAAACAGTAGTGGTTGAAAGTTATATTTTCTATGTCGAGGTTTTAGATTGTGTCGTTTGAATTACACGGCGGTGGTTGAAATTTCAATGTGATACGTCAAGAATTCCTTATTTACGTACTGATTCAAAGAGCTTATGTTGAAAGTTCCATTTAATATCTTGAGTATTTATATTTCATATGTTGAATTACTCAGCTCTGGTTGAAAATTATATATCCAATGTTGAGTTTTGAGATTGTATCTTTTGAATTACACGGTGGTTGTTGAAATTTTAATGTCATATTTTGAGAGTTTCAGATTAACATGTTGAATCACATTGATTGTGCTGAAAGTTTCATTTCGTATGTTGATTTTGTTAGGTTGTATCTGTTGAATTACACAGCGTTGATTGAAAATTTTACTGTGCTGGTCAGAATTGCTATTTTTTAATGGTGAAATGATGTGTTGGAGTTAAAAGTAGCATTACACAATGTCCACTTTAACAATTCAAAATAATATCTAGTATTAAGATACATCAGTCGTGTATTCAAATATGAGGCGCCATTACATTTCATGCATTTACAGTTTGAAAGTTACGATTTCAACGTCGACATAGGAAATAGAACTTTAAGCCACCACTGTATAATTCAACATAAAAAATCTAAAATCTCGATCTAGAAAATAGAAATTTAAGGACACGTAGTTTGATCCAACACGTGAATTTGGATTTCTCGACAAACGACATCGACATTTCAGCAGAAAATTTTTCATTGGACCAGCTTTTGTCCACTACGGAGACTCAGATTTTTTTCAAATAATTTCATAGATGAATTAGAAAAAACAACAACACCCCCCCCCCAAAAAAAAAAACAAACCAAAAAACAACATTCCTCCAAAGATGAATGAATGAATGACATAATACAGCGTTTCATTCAAGGGCAGCATCACGCCCATTGCAAGGGTGCAAAGAATTTTAGTATTTGGCTAATGGTCCGCCCACACAGGTAATTTATCCAATACTTGCAATGTAGTGTTATGAAAGAAATTTCCTGCGTCTAATACCACGACAAAGTCCAATTATTATTATTTTTATTATTTTATTTTTATTGGGGGGGGGGGCATTACTTTACTTCCATTTTAATTTTTTTATATATGCATTTATATTTTTTGGTCCCGAATCTGGTTTGTTTTGTCAGATTTAAAACAAATCAGAATGAGGCGAAAATTAAGAAATACATGTACAGCATTTGTTCACTAATCAACGAAAGGTAAAATGGTCAAAATATTCGTATAATTAGGAATATCAATAATGTTTTCATATTGCAAATAAGTAGGCAAATTACACTGATTATGTAGCGTGTTCGAGAAATTTCTAAGCCGTAGGTAATCTTTAGATGCAGTTAATCTAACGTACGTTTTTAAAAAATTATTTTTAAGCATTCTAAAAGTGCTCGGTCTGCAGTTATGGGTTGCCATGGTAACTAAAAAAAATTCTCGCATGCGCAGCCACGTTTGGACGAATACGTTAAGCAATTGACATCCGGATTATTCATGTCACGCGCTGTTTCGAGGAATTGGGCATTTTAAAGGCATCGTTCAGGCTTGCGCTAGGGGTCTTAACGCGGTGGACCAAAGTTTGAAACGTTTCGCCTATCCAGTTTTTGCCATAAATTTACCTAAATTGCATGCAAATTTTTCATGACATAATTTGAGACTTTTGCTTGAAGGAACCGTCCGGAAAAGAATTCATACTAATGCAATACATTGTGTGGTTCTCAAATCCTGAAGCCGGGGACTTGATTCACAGTGTGGTGTATTGTTATCTCTAATTCACCTATACCATGCCCGATAAACGCTGATCTGTAATAAACGGTACCTAACGTCATTAGCAGATGAGTTTAACCACGGACCCACGCTGATCATATATGTACCTGTGTGGAAAATCAGCTGGCAGCTGTTCCTTGATAATTTGAGGCTAAACGTTCCATACTGAGTCAAAATCAACAGGATCGCCACGTACACATACACTGAATGAAAACCTACATTCAATTGTTGGTGGGTTGGGGTTGTTGGTTGTTTTTTAAACGTATCTTGCAATATTGTCTTGGATACAACTATTACAAAACTCCCTATACATCCATATCAAGGTATCATATGCCATTCAGTGTGGCCCCCAGGGACACCGAGGAAAAGATAATCTCATCTTCTCATAACCTGCAAATAACACATTATTTGAAGAGGTCTTTATGACTTTTAGCTCTTAAATTGGAATATTTTTCTCAAAGTAAGTACTAACTATAACGCCGTTTGTCTATAATACCAGTTACTTTATGAGGGGGCTCTAACAGTATTTTGAAAACCTTCTTCTGTTCATTATATATCCGTCTGTCTGTTCATTACATGTCCGTCTGTCTGTTAATATATTGTTCAGTTGGTCTATCTTCATCTAATACGTCATCGCAAAAACTTGATAAATTTAATCTTTCAAGTTGTGATTGAATACTCTAAGAAAGCTATATTGTTGGCTTCACAATTTGGGGCTCCTAAAATGCACCTAAGATTTACATGTCCAAAATTATTATTTGTTTTAGTGGTTTTGCTGCTGAATAACTTAGAAATGTGTTTTATTGAAAATATTATTCCTCGGAGCCACCCTTTCCATTTCACAGACGAGAAGATCACGTTAACAAAATTTACCTCGTTGTCGTAAATGTAGATTTGAAAAAAAGATTCGTTATTGGAATGTTTATATGTCTTCTAAATTAGACATTGGATTTTACAGCAAAGAATACAAATTCAGTCCAAACAAATCCGAAACTTTTTAACACTGGAGAATTCTTTAACATCAATCATTTTTTCATCTGAACAAAATATTAATTTCTAGAAATTCATAATTGACTACCATTAAAGTTATGTTACAATAATTTTTAAGTTTGTTTCTGTATCGAAATTTATGTTGATATAGGAATAACGTTTCTGATAGATCTGCGAATTTACTTTATGATAGTTTTCTCCTTTTTTTTAATTACAAATTTGATTTTTATTTTTTCCGTGATAAATCAGAAACGTCTGATTCAATTTATATTGATTTCTTTTTTATCACAAATATGACGTCAATTATTACGCTGGTTCGGTCATGTTGTTTCAGTGCTAATTGATCTTAGATTTTCCTGTGCATTTTGATGGAAAAATAATTAAAGGCAGTTGTCAGGAGACACATACGCTCTCGTGCATATTGTATATGTAGGCACTTGAGCCTCAAAAAGGTAGGTCACAGTGACCTAGGTTTGATACAGTGGTATAGTATCCATATATTTTGGTCGCAGTGACGAAGATGTCATATAGTAGAAAAGTATATAAAAGGTAGGTCGCAGTGAACAAGGTGTGATACAGTGGTATAGTATACAAATTGTAGGTCACAGTGACCAAGGTGTGATAAAGTGGTATAGTATCTAAAACGATGCACGCACCTAGAAAAGTTCACAAAACTAAAAGCAAGGATTTAGAAAGTTTAGGATTGATGGCAAAGTCTGATGCTCTTGTTATGGGTTTAAAGTCATTTTTTCAGCACATGATAGTCTATACATAGTGACCAATATATCTGGTGTAGGAAAAACGTGGGGGTTGGCCGAGTCCGAGGCTCGAACACGAGCAGATAGAGGTAAGATGCCACTGATATGGCAAGGCGAGCGCCTTTGACTACTCCAGGCCTCCGATCGCAGTCTGAACAAAATAACAAGGGCATAACTGCAGAAATCTTCAGACATGTAAAACTGGCATTTATGTAGGACCTAAATACACATCTGCATTGTCAAAATTAGCGATGATTATAACTGTAACCACGACTAATATAATGACGTGGGTTGGGATAAGAACTCCTGCATTGTCTTGAATGTTACGCACAAAAAGCGGAGAGCCATGACAAAGCGAAAACCGGTCTATTATCCTTTTATTCACAATTTTACAAACATATTTTAATCCATTTTCCAAGTTAATTCAAACTCGACAATCAGTACAATATTCCATTCACGGTATTGATTGATAGGCATTTCTCCTTGGAGTTTTCAATTCCTTTCATTCAGCCTATTTATTAGCCATAATCTTTTAATACTTATATAAAATCCATATCTCATCTATTGGCTGTCGCCATTTTAAAAAATAAGACCGTAAACCTTTGGGAGCAAAGGTAATGGTAATTATATGAATGCACTCCTGACTGGTTATAAAATTTCTTTCATTTTTAGATTATTATGAGTAGGCATTTATGTAGATCCTAAGATAAGTCACACACAGCAGCCTTGGTTTCAACAAAGAGATGATTTCTGAAGGCTGTTTATTACGTACTTGACACGTGCCCTCGTCCCTCGGCCTGCATAAGATGATCCAAGAAAGTGTCTGTCAGTGAGTGAATCCTATCAAGAGTATTGAGATTTTTTTAATTATTTCATACTTATTTCATATTACTTTAGTACTTATATTTCCTATTATTTCATACTTATTTCATATTTATGACACTATTTCATACTATTAACTAGATCTATGACCTCGTTCGTCCTTTCGGAGAGAGAGAGAGAGAGAGAGAGAGAAAGAGAGAACTAAAGAGAGAACAAAAGAGAAAGATACGTTAGGAGGTGAAAAATAAACTTTGTGAGTGCTTTGTGATCTTGGTTTTAAATTAACTCGTTATACACTTTTAACTTTATAATGTTTATGTAGTATTTACAGGTCATGTTTTACCAATGCGATGCAAGACAAATATGGGATGTTTGAACTCTAAAACACGCATTTACAGATATAACAAATTAATGCATTAACTTTACAGTGTCTGTGGAAATTAAAGAAAGGGGGCTAATCCCTGCAAGGGGGTTAATCCCTGAAAGGGGGTTTAGTTCCCTGCTATGAGTTTGTAAGAATGGCCAGATCATACGGTTATTTTAGAACTAAGGTAAATATCTATTACTGTTCTCGCCTTGCTGTCTTATTGGTAGACACTAGATGTGTTACTTTAGTAAAGGTCTAGTAATTTGGGTATGCTTTACAAGAATATCGGAGCCCCGAGTGGCCGAGTGGTCTAAAGCGCTCTCCGTTACGGATCAGTGCCATCTCAACTCTGTCTGCGTCTGTTCGAGTCTCGGATTCAGCCAATGTGGCTATGTAAGAAAGCTTGCCAGTAGCTTCTCGTGGGTCGGTGGTTCTTTCCGGGGTCTTTCCCGGGTTCTTCCATTAATACTGGCTGCCATGTATAGCCTATCGTGTGCTGAAAAATGGCGTTAAACCCTACAACAACAACAAAAACAGTAATAATATCTCACTAACTGCATGTAAATAAGATATTATACACGTGTTACATTTTAACCTTACCTGATCCGCGCATAGGTAATGTAAGTGAACAGTTATTTGTGTCCTCCTGTGTGTATTTATAGCAGATCCATTAATTATACCTGATACATTATTTTTTAAAAAAACATTGTTATTGGCGGGGTCAAAAACATATCTCATTCCATGCTTGCATGACGAACTGACAGAAAGCAATTTGCGACATTTTGTCATTTATCGAAGCTTACTTTACTTGACTGTGCGATTTCAAAAGGTAGAGAAATGACAGATACATTTTTTTTGTAAATCAATTAAAGATCCGTAATCACGAGTCTTTATTTGCCCTTGTAAAGTTCTTTTTAACCAGTAAGGTTATGTTTCAGTCTATTTCTCTCCACACAAACATCAGTGGCGTAATTTCAGTTTTGGCTAATTATGTCTCAATTTTCATTTTAGTTTGAATTTTTGACGTTCCATTCAGACTAACAAATTCACGCCTTATTTACTAACAAGTATTTTTGTAATCAACTAATTTATATTCATATCCTGATCATTGGTAATTGTAGCAACTTACAAGACGACCTTCTCGTGTTCGTGACAAAGGTGAGTTACCTCTGCGATCTACTGGAAAATTGACAGTGTTTAAAAAAATTATATCTTCTTTAGTGCGACCTTCCCATTTTGAAACTCATGAATATACAACTCAAACTCCAACAATTATTTCTTTGACTACTTGAGATTTGTTGTTGTTGTAGGGTTTAACGCCATTTTTCAGCACAACATAGGCTATACATGGCGGCCAGTATAAATGGTGGAGGAAGAACCCTGGAAAACCCAGGGAAGAACCACCGACCCACGAGAAGCTACTGGCAGGCTTTCCCACTTACCCACGCTAGCCGAGCCTTGGACTCGAACCCACGCAGACAGTGGTGAGATGGCAGTGATCCGGAACGGTGAGCGCTTTAGGCCACTCGGCCACTCGGGGCCCCCTTGAGATTTGTAAAAGTAAATTCGATTTTTAAAAGTAAATTCGAATTATCGATTAGTACAAGCATGTGCAAACCACGACCGGCGAGTCGCATCTGGGTCGCGACCTGGTTTTATCCTATTACATTTGCACCACAGGTATGGTTAAAAATCGCAATCCGATCCGAGCCCAGGGGGAAGCTGCACATGCCTGGTCTAGTATGAATGGATGAACTGAAGCGATTCTGTAAATCCGTTATGTTGCTTGGTTCTAAACCGCACATTTAGCTTTTCTTCGGCTATATCACGCTGAGGAAACAGAAGCTATGTGCCTTTCCCAAGAACCATGGAGATAGCAGTCCCGGGCTTGTCGGGGAGGGGGAGTGAACCCCCAACCCTTAGATTTCGAGTCCCACGCTTTACCACGGTTTCTTCAATGTGTTCTTATTTTCCGGAAATCTTCACTTTAACCGTTATATAGTGTCAGTTCACTTTAACCGTTATATGGGGTTAGTTCACTTTAACCGTTATATAGGGTCAGTTCACTTTAACCGTTATATAGGGTTAGTTCACCTTAACCGTTATATAGGGTCAGTGGAGACATATGAATAAAAATAACATGTTTAAACCTGTTTACAGTGGTCACCCATACACTAGTGCATAGAGGTAGCCACTCCGTCCCCGTCCAGGATCCATCCAAGTTTTATTGGGTGGTGAGTGTGGGTGGATGGGAAGGGAGCAAATACAAGTCCCATTACTGATAAGACCTCTCCGGTGGCTCAGGCGGCCTAAGTGGTTAGAGAGTCCGCCTCTGATGCGGGAGGTCGTGAGTACGAACCCCGGCCGGGTCATACCAAAGACTTATTTTAAAAACTGGTACTGGCTGCTACCTCGCTTGACGCTCAGCATTAAGAGGTTAGTGTTAGGACTGGTGGGCCTGGTACCAAGATAACGCGATTGGATGGCACATGATGCCACATGTCTGCGGCGTGATGCCTCAGTGCTAAACATCACGATAAACTGCAACACTGCAGACATCGTAGTAATATGACTGAATATTTTTAAAAACTAAGTTAAAAGTCCAAATGACACACCCATTATCGTTCACAAATTTAAGCGTATGGTTTCTCGATTTTGAATTTAAATTCCCCAGACAGACAAGTGCAATAAGACACAGAGGTAACACCTACCATGAATGGTTTCTTCACTGATTAAATGTTAAATGGGCACAGAGGACGATATTTCAAACTTAGTATTAAAATTTTATTTGAAACAAGATTAAAAAAGATAAAATACCAACTAAGTTCCAGTTCAAAGGCGCTCGAAGAATTATTTTTGGGGGTGGGGAAGCAAACATATAGTGGTCAGCTATTAAGTTTAACGGATGTAGACCAAAACATGTTTAGAGGTAAAATGGGGGTGGGGGTGGGCTAATGACCACTTGTCCCTATGTGCGGGCGCCAATGTCCCAGTTACATCAGCCGCAGCACACACACCCACTCTTTATTTGAAGAGACAGTAATACAAAATACAAATACAAAAATAAAACGGATTTCTCGATGATGCGGATTAACAACAGTGAAAAGTCATTCATTAAGAAAGAACATGTATGAATGCAAAAAATTTCAGGAAGCCATTTCAATTATGCAAAAGGAAAAGTCGTCACTGACTCGGAAAATTTATCTGACAGATAGCCTATCGTAGGACCTTCAGTTAATGAATACGTAAGCTAAATGCAAGTTTCACCTACCTCTACGATATCTTCAGCTTTCATTCACTCATCCCCAAACCGGGTCATGCCCAATTTGCATACTGAGGTACAATTACAACATTTATCTGTGTACCCGTCACATTTCAACCCATTCTTTCTAAATGCTGTCGTATTTCCCCTCTCTTGACACATTCCTTCTACAGCTTAACTCCCAATATTTCGTGCTACTGAATCTCTTGTATACGATATAATATACGCCTTATCTTTCAAACTATATTTCTAGACCCCTTTCCGCCAGAAACTGATGAAATTGTCAGCGTATTAACAATTATACCGTTCCCATTTAACGCAACAAATTTTAGAGGAATATATACGGTAAAAGTTACTTAAGTTGATAATGTTCTAATTTTAGAGGAATATATACGGTAAAAGTTACTTAAGTTGATAATGTTCTAATTTTAGTTATTCTTTATGTTGTTCTTTCTTTCTTTTTTTACAAGCGACGATTATTGTCCTTATCGAGACAAAAGAGGTCGAATGTATTCATGTCAGAAAATGTTGCTTGTATGTAGAAAGTGAACTGTAACGACATTCTATATTTATCTCTCTTCTATATCGATTTCAAAATACACATGATACGAACATACTAGTCTGCTCTCTCTCTCTCTCTCTCTCTCTCTCTCTCTCTCTCTCTCTCTCTCCTCGTAATCAATTTTCCCCAGCATATCGTCCTGACTTCTGTGCTCTATATCAAGACGCTGGGACCTGATGTATGACCTGAGACCCAAAACTAAAATTTACCTTGATAGAGTACTCAACGTCGACTTTAGCCTTGAAAGGTCTAACGTTAGCACTGAGAGGAATGACGTTAATATCGAAAGGTCCAACGTACGTTAGCATCGAGAGGAATGACGTTAATATCGAAAGGTCCAACGTACGTTAGCATCGAGAGGAATGACGTTAACAATGAAGGAATCCACGTTAACATTGAGAGGAATGATGTTAATTATGAAAGGACCAACGTTAGCATTGAGAAGAATGATGTTAACGATGGTAGGACCAACGTTAGCATTCCGACCATGACATTAACGCTGAGAGAGCCGCTCAGTACTTTATAGTAAACATGTGTAACTAACTTAAAATGACAAACCTGTATTCATTTATATCCTTTGTAGATCGCATTCGAATGTGAATGAACAAAAAAGAATATATATATATATATATATATATATATATATATATATATATATATATATATATATATATATATATATATATATATATATATATATATATATATATATATATATATATATATATATATATATATATATAATTTATATTTGATTTCATTTAATTGTTTGATTGATAGTTTTAAATTTTTTAATTCCATTACATGTTATAGTAATGTAATTATATTTGTTTACTGGGATTTGACATTTTCAAGAACTTAGTTTGACCTGACTGTTTTTTCGTAAACACCTAAAAATAGAACTTTGTATTTTTATGCTGTCGTAGTTCCTGACCTTGATTCAGAATTAGTAACAGTCGGGGTAAACATTTTTTTTATTATTCATTTTTAATGTGTGATATAAAGAGTGAAATCGATGCTGTCCTGGAGTATGTGATGTAAAGCTTCTAGAACGTGATCACGTGACCCCAATCCGGGCATCTGTTTTGCGCAGAGGTCAGGTTTAATACCGATGCTTTGAGAAATAATCTCATTTGGGCTTTTAAACATTTAGATATCGTTTTTATTTGTTGTGACCATATATATATATAAACAACACCAACACGTAGAATGTGCATATCTATATATCTATCTAAATATTTGTTTAGTATGTACGCTGTATATTGATATACCACTCGTATAAATGTTTCAGTTAAAAAGAACTCGCCAACCCTTGTATCCTTTCTACGATACGAGGGTTGCTGAGTTCTTTTTAAATGAAACATTTATACAACGAGTGGTATATCAATATACATCGTACATGCTATACAATTATTTTATTTATAACTCATAGAAATGCACACACTTGAATTTCTTTTGCACTCTTCAGTTTGTATAACAATCGAGTTATTGCTAATTTGGCCTTAAATAAATCTCAGTTCTTTTGATGTTGTTGTTGATGATAATGATGATGATGATGACGACGACGACGATGCTGCTGACGAGGACGATGATGATGATGACAACGATGATGAAAATGATGATGAGGTTGGCCTACATGCACATTATCAAAACGTAAGTTGATGATGCTGTAAACATAAGTTGATGATGCAGTAAGCATAGGTTGATGATACTGTCCGCATACGTTGATGATGCTGTACGCATAAGTTGATGATACTGTACTCATAAGTTGATGATGCTGTAAATAGTGCTAGTTTAGCAGAGCATGCATTTAACTCTTTGAAAAATATATTTCTAGTAAAGATGCTGGTCATTCGCTGCAATTTCATGACTTACGTAAGTGTGATATAAAGGAAAGCGTTAAAATGAGTGACATGAGTGGATTACGATATCATCATCATCATCATACACAGGATTTTAATTATGCTTTGTGCAGCCTTGTCACTCCCCTACAATGTTTAGGACTGTTAATTAACATACTCTAGTCACAAAGCATTACTGGTTAAAAGAACTGAGATTTATTTAAGACCAAATTAGCAATAACTCCATTGTTGCATAAATTGAAGAGTGCAGAAGAGGCTAATGAAAAGGAAGTTATACAGTGTTCGGTGAAATTAAAAAATATTAAAATATAGTCGACTGTATCATTGTGATCTTGCATATAGTTTCCCATTTTCTGTAACACTAGCAGAAGCTTTTGAAGTGAAAGAAGGTGGAGATCAGTACTGGAAAACAGCTGTCTCCAGTCCAATAAGATTACGATGGAATTAAGTTCACATTTATTTAATGACAAATATAGAAATTCTTTTTAAGAATGCAGTTAAAGAGAGAATTGTTGACATAGCAACAGTAAAGGGTGTTTTGATCATGCGTAAAAATCCAGAAAAGCCTGACAACACAGTTACAGAAAACTTCTTATTCACTATATAGACTGTCTGCCAAATGTAATTGATTCCCATGGTTTATATAGACTGTCTGCCAAATGTAATTGATTCCCATGGTTTTCAATTGATACAATACTTTACAGAAGTCATACATTATTTATTTGACGTGCAAGGAAGGCAAATAGAACTCAGGTATGCAAGTATTAAGAATGTTTACACTGTTATCTACACAATCTGTCTTGCTCTAAAAAGTATTATAAAACAATATTCACTTCGAAATCAATTGAAATGACAATACAGATGCTGCAAACAGGTATATATTTTGTTGCAAACGCATAGGTAAAATTCAAAGCCATCAACTCAAATCAATAATGTAAATATTCAAATTAATAAGTAGATATAAATTATGTAAATTTATTTTATTTGCAGATGCATTTGCAATTAAAATCAATCAGCTGAAATGAATTATGTAAATTTCTAATCAATCAATTGAAATCAGCTATCTTACAGTTACGTAATTGGACAGCATAATCCAGAGTCAGTGAACAATGTAACGTTTACCTATGGAAAAAAATATATTTAAAAGAACGGTAATTTCTGGAGTGCACTACAGAAAGGCTACGTTTGCACTAAATTTGACAGAGAATGAAAATGCGAAAAAGATTTTTGTACTATATTATTATATTCTGTCCAAGTTTTCTTAATAACAAAACAGTTACAACAGAAGCAGCTTCTTCAAGGAAGAAAAAATAATTCTAACGATACATTGGAATATTTTTTTACAGTTTCTGGCTGATGTGTTCGAAAGTACTAGTGACCAGACTTACATGTCAGTGTGTTCGAAAGAACAAGAGGCCAGATATACTTGTTGATGTGTTCGAAAGTACAAGTGGCCAGATTTACTTGTTAATGTGTTCGAAAGTACAAGTGACTAGAGTTTCTGGTTTATATGTTCCAAAGTACAAGGGTCAGAGTTGCTTGTTGGTGTGTTTCTGAGTACAAACAATGGCCAGTAATACAGTTTGATGTGTTCCAATGTACTAGTAGATAGGGTTACTGGTTGATGTGTTCCATGGTACAAGTAGATAGCGTTACTGGTTGATGTGTTCCAAGGTACAAGTAGATAGGGTTACTGATTAATGTGTTCCAAGGAACTAGTAGTTAGGGTTACTGGTTGATGTGTTCCAAGGTACAAGTAGATAGGGTTACTGGTTGATGTGTTCCAAGGTACAAGTAAATAGGGTTACTGGTGAATGCGTTCCAAGGTACAAGTAGATAGCGTTACTGGTTGATGTGTTCAAAGGTACAAGTAGATAGGGTTACTGGTTAATTCGTTCCAAGGTACAAGTAGATAGGGTTACTGGTGAATGCGTTCCAAGGTACAAGTAGATAGCGTTACTGGTTGATGTGTTCCAAGGTACAAATAGATAAGGTTACTGGTTAATTTGCTCAAAGGAACTAGTAGATGGGTTACTGGTTGATGCGTTCCAAGGTAGAAGTAGATAGGGTTACTAGTTAATGTGTTTCAAGGTAGAAGTAGATAGGGTTACTGGTTAATGCGTTTCAAAGTACAAATAGATAGGGTTACTGGTTAATGTGTTCCAAGGAACTAGTAGATAGGGTTACTGGTTGATGATTTCCAAGGTACAAGTAGATAGGGTTACTGGTTAATGTGTTCCAAGGTACAAGAAGATAGTGTTACTGGTTGATGTGTTCTAATGTACTGGTAGGTTGGTTTACTGGTTGATGTGTTCCAAGGTACAAGTAGATAGGTTTACTGTTTGATGTGTTCCAAGATTCAAGCAGATAGGGTTACTGGTTGATGTGTTCCAAGGTACAAGTAGATAGGGTTACTGGTGAATGCGTTCCAAGGTACAAGTAGATAGGGTTACTGGTTGATGTGTTCCAAGGTACAAGTAGATAGGGTTACTGGTTGATGTGTTCTAAGGTACTAGTAGATAGGTTTAATGGTTGATGTGTTCCAAGGTACAAATAGATAGGGTTACTGGTTGATGTGTTCCATGGTACAAGTAGATAGGGTTACTGGTTAATGTGTTCCAAGGTACAAGTAGATAGGGTAACTGGTTAATGCGTTTCAAGGTACAAATAGATAGGGTTACTGGTTAATGTGTTCCAAGGAATTAGTAGATAGGGTTACTGGTTGATGTGTTCCATGGTACAAGTAGATAGGGTTACTGGTTAATGTGTTCCAAGGTACAAGTAGATAGGGTAACTGGTTAATGCGTTTCAAGGTACAAATAGATAGGGTTACTGGTTAATGTGTTCCAAGGAATTAGTAGATAGGGTTACTGGTTGATGTGTTCCAAGGTACAAGTAGATAGGTTTACTGTTTGATGTGTTCCAAGATACAAGTAGATATGGTTACTGGTTGATGTGTTCCAAGGTACAAGTAGATAGGGTTACTGGTGAATGCGTTCCAAGGTACAAGTAGATAGGGTTACTGGTTGATGTGTTCCAAGGTACAAGTAGATAGGGTTACTGGTTTATGTGTTCTAAGGTACTAGTAGATAGGTTTAATGGTTGATGTTTTCCAAGGTACAAATAGGTAGGGTTACTGGTTGATGTGTTCCATGGTACAAGTAGATAGGGTTACTGGTTAATGTGTTCCAAGGTACAAGTAGATAGGGTAACTGGTTAATGCGTTCCAAGGTACAAGTAAATAGGGTTACTGGTTAATGTGTTCTAATGTACTAGTAGATAGGTTTACTGGTTGATGTGTTCCATGGTACAAGTAGATAGGGTTACTGGTTAATGTGTTCCAAGGTACAAGTAGATAGGGTAACTGGTTAATGCGTTCCAAGGTACAAGTAGATAGGTTTACTGGTTGATGTGTTCCAAGGTACAAGTAGATAGGGTTACTGGTGAATGCGTTCCAAGGTACAAGTAGATAGCGTTACTGGTTGATGTGTTCCAAGGTACAAGTAGATAGGTTTACTGTTTGATGTGTTCCATGGTACAGGTATATAGGGTTACTGGTTGATGTGTTCCAAGGTACAAGTAGATAAGGTTACTGGTGAATGCGTTCCAAGGTACAAGTAGATAGGGTTACTGGCTGATGTGTTCCAAGGAGGTACAAGTAGATAGAGTTAGTGGTTGATGTGTTCTAAGGTACTAGTAGATAGGTTTAATGGTTGATGTGTTCCAAGGTACAAATAGATAGGGTTACTGGTTGATGTGTTCCATGGTACAAGTAGATAGGGTTACTGGTTAATGTGTTCCAAGGTACAAGTAGATAGGGTAACTGGTTAAAGTTTTCCAAGGTACAAGTAAATAGGGTTACTGGTTAATGTGTTCTAATGTACTAGTAGATAGGTTTACTGGTTAATGTGTTCCAAGGTACAAGTAGATAGGGTTACTGGTTAATGCGTTCCAAGGTACACGTAGATGGGTTTACTGGTTGATGTGTTCCAAGGTACAAGTAGATAGGGTAACTGGTTAATGTGTTCCAAGGTACAAGTAAATAGGGTTACTGGTTGATGTGTTCTAATGCACTAGCAGATAGGTTTACTGGTTGATGTGTTCCAAGGTACAAGTAGATACGTTTACTGGTTGATGTGTTCCAAGGTACAAGTAAATAGGGTTACTGGTTGATGTGTTCCAAGGTACAAGTAGATAGGGTTACTGGTGAATGCGTTCCAAGGTACAAGTAGATAGCGTTACTGGTTGATGTGTTCCAAGGTACAAGTAGATAGGGTTACTGGTTAATGTGTTCCAAGGTACAAGTAGATAGGGTTACTGGTTAATTCGTTCCAAGGTACAAGTAGATAGGGTTACTGGTTAATGCGTTTCAAGGTACAAATAGATAGGGTTACTGGTCAATGTGTTCCAAGGAACTAGTAGATGGATTACTGGTTGATGTGTTCCAAGGTACAAGTAGATAGGGTTACTGGTTAATGTGTTCCAAGGTACAAGTAGATAGGGTTACTGGTTGATGTGTTCCAAGGTAGAAGTAGATAGGATTACTGGTTAATGCGTTTCAAGGTACAAATAGATAGGGTTACTGGTTAATTTGTTCCAAGGAACTAGTAGATAGGGTTACTGGTTGTTGTGTTCGAAGGTACAAGTAGATAGGGTTACTGGTTAATGTGTTCCAAGGTACAAGTAGATAGGGTTACTGGTTGATGTGTTCCAATGTACAAGTAGATTGGTTTACTGGTTGATGTGTTCCAAGGTACAAGTAGATAGGGTTACTGGTTGACGTGTTCCATGGTACGAGTAGATAGGGTTACTGGTTGACGTGTTCCATGGTACGAGTAGATAGGGTTACTGGTGAATGCGTTCCAAGGTACAAGTAGATAGGGTTACTGGTTAATGTGTTCCAAGGTACAAGTAGATAGGGTTACTGGTGAATGCGTTTCAAGGTACAAGTAGCAAGGTTTACTGGTTGATGTGTTCCAAGGTACAAGTAGATAGGTTTACTGGTTGATGTGTTCCAAGGTACAAGTAGATAGGGTTACTGGTTGATGTGTTCCATGGTACAAATAGATAGGGTTACTGGTTAATGCGTTCCAAGGTACAAGTAGATAGGGTTACTGGTTAATGTGTTCCAAGGTACAAGTAGATAGGGTTACTGGTGAATGCGTTTCAAGGTACAAGTAGCAAGGGTTGCTGGTTGATGTGTTCCAAGGTACAAGTAGATAGGGTTACTGGTGAATGCGTTCCAAGGTACAAGTAGATAGGGTTACTGGTTAATGTGTTCCAAGGTACAAGTAGGTAGGGTTACTGGTGAATGCGTTTCAAGGTACAAGTAGCAAGGGTTACTGGTTAATGTGTTCCAAGGTACAAGTAGCAAGGGTTACTGGTTGATGTGTTCCATGGTACAAGTAGATAGGGTTACTGGTGAATGTGTTCCAAGGTACAAGTAGATAGGGTTACTGGTTAATGTGTTCCAAGGTACAAGTAGATAGAGTTATTGGTGAATGCGTTTCAAGGTACAAGTAGCAAGGGTTACTGGTTGATGTGTTCCATGGTACAAGTAGATATCGTTACTGGTTGATGTGTTCCAAGGTACAAGTAGATAAGGTTACTGGTGAATGCGTTCCAAGGTACAAGTAGATAGGTTTACTGGTCAATGCGTTCCAAGGTACAAATAGATAGCGTTACTGGCTGATGTGTTCCAAGGTACAACTAGACAGGGTTACTGGTTAATGTGTTCCAAGGTACAAGTAAATAGGGTTACTGGTTAATGCGTTCCAAGGTACAAGTAGATAGGATTACTGGTTAATGCCTTTCAAGGTACAAATAGATAGGGTTACTGGTTAATGTGTTCCATGGAACTAGTAGATAGGGTTACTGGTTGATGTGTTCCAAGGTACAAGTAGATAGGGTTACTGGTTGATGTGTTCCATGGTACAAGTAGATAGGTTTACTGGTTGATGTGTTCCAAGGTACAAGTAGATAGGGTTACTGGTTGATGTGTTCCAAGGTACAAGTAGATAGGGTTACTGGTGAATGCGTTCCAAGGTACAAGTAGATAGGGTTACTGGTTGATGTGTTCCAAGGTACAAGTAGATACGGTTACTGGTTAATGTGTTCCAAGGAACTAGTAGATAGGGTTACTGGTTGATGTATTCCAAGGTACAAGTAGATAGGGTTACTGGTTAATGCGTTCCAAGGTACAAGTAGATAGGGTTACTGACTGATGTGTTCTAATGTACTAGTAGAGAGGATGACTGGTTGATGTGTTCCAAGGTATTAGCAGACTTAATTATGAATAAATCAGCCATAAACTGGATTAGTTAATTTGTTTTGTTTTGGACAAACCAGTCATCTTCAAACTAGCCATCATTACGTCGACGTCAATATTTCCAAATTAACCATAATTACATCAACGTCAAGCATTCTTCAAAATGACCATCATTACGTCGACGCCAATTATTTCTCAAACTAAACATCGTTACGTCGACATCAATTGTTTTCCAAATAAGTCATCATTACGTCAATTACAATAAATTTGTATCCCTGTAATTAATGTCTCTTTAGCATTTGAAGACATTTTTGAAAAATTAATTTCTAGATATTTGATCTTTTTCCAACTCATATTCTTTATTTATGTAATTAATACAGGGTTGTGTTTCCAGCGGAAAAATATTTATTAGAATCGTTTGTTGCTTTTAGTCCCAAGTTTGTATTCAGTTCACTTTAGTGTTTTAAATCACGATTGTTGTTCAAAAAAGACAGTTCTATCTAACGTATCTAGTTTTAAGCCTGTTTCTACGTAAAAGTTTGAAGTGATGTTGTGAATTACACATTTTCTTTGTTTTTCAATGTACATAATACTCTGAGTACGGCTGGTTTACTGTCCTTTTGGTCATTTATCAACTTCTGAAACCCTGTAGAATCGTGTTAATTTGGAATTAATTTCTCTGGAGACAATGGGTATTTCTTGAAAAAGTTATATTAAACTGATGGAATCTCCAAATCCACTTTTTAAATACAAAAAATGCCAAATATGCATCTAATATAATATACACCCTAAATGTATCTAATCTCATAGACCCCTGATATGCATCCAATATCATAGACACCTGATATGCATCCAGTATCATAGACTCCTGATATGCATCCAATATCATAGACACCTGATATGTATCCAATATCAAAGACACTTGATATCCATCCATTTTCAGTCACCAATTACGCATCCAATATTTGTATTCGATTATTATTATTATTATTATTATTATTATTATTATTATTATTATTATTATGTTTAATTTTAATTATTTATATATATTTTTTAATTATTTTTTATACTTATTCATTGATTGTATTCAGATGATTTATTCTTATATCATGTAATCTTCTATGGAAGGAAATAAAGATGATGATCAACTTCATCAAATTATCCAATATCAACGACACCTGATATGCATCTAATTTCATAATCGCCAGATATGCAATCCAAAAGTATGGTCACCCGATATGCATCGAATATCACAGACACATGATAAGCATCCAATGTCATAGTCACCAAATATGCATTCATTATCATAGTCGCCCAATATGCATTCAATATCATAGACATTTGATATGCATCCAATATCATAGTCATCCGATATGCATTCAATATCATAGACACTTGATATACATCCAATATCATAGTCACTAGATATGCATCCGAGAGCATAGAAACCTGATATGCATAAAATATCAAAGTCTGCAGATGTGCATTCAATATCGTAGACACCTGATATGCATTCAGTATCATAGACACCTGATATGCATTCAATATCATAGACACCTGATATGCATTCAATATCATAGACACCTGATATGCATTCAATATCGTAGACACCTGATATCCATTCAATATCATAGACACCTGATATGCATCCAATATCAAAGTCTGCCGATCTGCATTCAATAATGTAGACACCTGGTATGCTTCCAATATAATAGTCATCCGATATGTATCGAATATCATAGTCACCCGATATTGTAAAGAAATATTCGTCTACTAATTCAATTTGTTCACGAGTTGTGTTAAAAAATGTTACCTTCATTTATATGTTCATAGTCTATTTATATAATTTATTTCAATATAGGTCAAATATAAATTAGCGTCTGTATTGGCCTTTCGTAGTCGCCATCATTTTTTATAGCACCATCTGTATCCAGCAGAGTTCATGATTTTATTATGTGTATCTATGCGATATCACAATAATCTAGATCTATGCGATATCACGATAATCTAGATCTATGCGATATCACGATAATCTAGATCTATGCGATATCACGATAATATAGATATATGCGATATCACGATAATCTAGATCAACTCTCAACCAGCAGAAGCCATAGTCCGTTAAGGTTTGAAGTTCTGCACCTGGTATAAATAAACCTGCCCTATTATCAAGAAGTGATATACGATAATAGTGGACACGGTCCAGTTTGTAATCATTAACACAGCCATTCCTACATTACTCAAAATAACAAAGCATATTAGTGTATCCGTCATGACAAAGTAGTTACATAGATCCCCAAGTAAATCAAGGTTAAAAGAATATAGTGTGCATACAATGGTCATTTGATATATTTTAATCATTCACACGTGAAGTAAACTTTTATGATTGTAGTATAGCTATTTCGTAAACTTAAAAAATATATTTCTTCAAATATTTTGATTGCATACTTATAAACTGTTTAAAGATTTCTAAATTTCGTGATTTAATTTATCATAACATTGTTCCGTAGATTGTCTCACCAATCTAAAACTGTCCATAACTCTGACTGTCCATTTTCTGTTATTTATATTTCTTTCTTTGTAAACAGACCAACCGTGAAGTCGTTGTTCGAATGAAATGTATTTCTAATCATAGATCGGTATGATTGTTGATTATTCGTCATTGTTAGTCAGTGTCCTCGTGAACAGTTAGCTGTCACGACCGGACAACCCTAATTTACTTAAATACACTCCGTCCGTCTGTAAACTATTGCTTTATTTATCTTGTTGATAGATTTGCGATGCAACAAAAAAGAAGAAACAGAACAAATGCTTTTGAAACGTCCTAGACTATTACGATAATAATGGACATATCAGATTTACCAGACACACTTCGTGTCCGTGTAATGAAGGCACACCTCCAGTAAATATTGACCTTGACATTACTGGTGACAACAGGTCTGTGGATTATGGTCTGTATACACTCACCTTCTTTACTATGATCGCACTATAGAATTATACAAACTATGGAACTTATAATTGGTGTTGGTAGTGTTAGATTTCTCAAATGATATATAATTATATTGCATTCCTAGAATGTGTCTTGTCTTATAAAAATGTAGCAATCATCTTTAACAGATGTGTGTTTGTCCATGCGACCTAGACATCTGTCGTGACACGAATTTTGAAAAATATATATGCCAACAAAACTATACATTGCATCTTTCAAGCCATTGGATCTACTATACTAAAAAATTATTAAACATGCTAACAAGTATTTCTCTCTTTTTAGGTTATTTTATTAGTTTTAATAAAGTTTTATGCCATATCCTCTATCACAACCCCTTCGAATAGTTTATGCAGATTTAAAGACAGATCAAATTAATTTTCCAATTTGTTATCGATATTTTGTATATTGATACAATTGTTTGTGTTGAAGTTTCCTTTGAGGGGATGATATCTATGAGGATTTTATTGTACTTTAACGGTTCAAATATAGTAGACAGGATGTTAACTAAATGTTCAATGATACTATTTTCACCTCATATTTAGATGACTGTTTTGTATACTAGAAAGTTATTTACTCATTGGTTCACAGTACTGGGCAGCTCGTTTCCGAAACCTGATCATAGAGATGTTATTGTACTCTCGGTGGCCTAGTGGTTAGAGCGTCCGCCTAGGATGCGGGAGGTCGTGGGTTCGATCCCCGACCGAGTCAATCCAGACTTACAAAAATGGTACTAACAGCTACCTCGCTTGGCGCTCAGCATTAAGAGGTTAATGTTAGGAATGGTCGGCCTGGTGTCAGGATAATATGATTGGGTTGACATCATGCTACATGTCTGAGGCATGATGGCCCAGTGCTAGACATCACTATAAACTGCTGCACTGCAAACATTGTAGCGATATGATTTTTTTTTTAAAAAGCTACGTTAAAAATCCAAATCTCACACACACACACACACACACACACACACACACACGTCCTCTCGTCATTCTCAAACATGGCTCAACATTTTCCAAAGAAAGGTTGAGAGAGGGGCAGAGAGAAAGAAATGAGACGCAAATATTGATGCAAATAAGAGAGGGAAATTCATAGAACTCTTTTTGCTGGTCATTTAGAAGTCAAATACAATCTTGAATTAAAAAAAAAGTTGTGGGGGAGGGGAATTAAAAGAAATTTTTCTATATACTGTCGATCTTTTCACATTTTTCATATGGTAGGAAAACCCATCTAGAAGATACATAAGGCTCATCTACAACCTATTCCAGCATCTCATGAACAATTTATCAGAATAATGGTAGACTGTGTCGGTCTCTAACCTAAGTCCAAGTCAGGCAACCAATAATTGTTGACCATAATGTGCGCGTGCACAAGGTTTCCAGAAGCAGTGTATTTGAAAAACATTAAAACTTAAATGATAGAAATTGATAACGTTTATGTTACACTTTGTGGCCGTCCCAACTCTGTTCAGTCTGATCAAAAATAACATTTTATGTCTGGAATTTTCCAACAAGATATCCATGAATTAGGCATCCAAGAGTTTAGAACTTCTGCATATCACTGAAAGTCGACATTAAGATTGTCGATTCTATACCAATGAAACAGCATTGTCGGATGAACCATCTTAAGCAGGAATGTTTGAAAAAATAAACTGAATATTTTTTGGAGAATGACTTCATAGAGAAAAAACAAAAGTCATTGGAGTTGAAAACATATTCTTGTGCCTAAACCAGATAATGCATTTCTTATACGTATTGACCATAAAAACGTCCATATTGTCACCAAATCAGATTAATTTCTATTTTCCAAAAATTGATGATTACATTTACAAAACTGGAATCTCACAAAAAGGTCACAAGTTTGACCTTTTAAAGGATAGAAGTTATCAATCTAAAGTGGTGCCGTTTGGTATGAAAACGGTTCCGATAACTTTCCAGCTTTTAATAAACAAGAACAAATGGTATACAATAAAGCTTTCATTTATATGATAATATACATCATCTACAACGACACTTGGAAACCATTCGGAAATTCATTGATCGACTCAGAAATGCAAATCTGAAAACCAAGTTACTTTTGGTGTGCTTGTATCCCTTGTTTGTTTTAGGACATACTGTCGAACAAGGTCAAGTTAAATCTGAAGAAGTTAAGATCAGGGTTACTTCTGAATTCCCAGTGCCTATCAATATGGGGGATGAGGTGGTTGGATATCTGGCTGGTTACTTCTGAATTCCCAGTGCCTATCAATATGGGGGATGAGGTGGTTGGATATCTGGCTGGTTACTTCTGAATTCCCAGTGCCTATCAATATGGGGGCTGAGGTGGTTGGATATCTGGTTGGTTACTTTTGAATTCCCAGTGCCTATCAATATGGGGGATGAGGTGGTTGGATATCTGGTTGGTTACTTCTGAATTCCCAGTGCCTATCAATATGGGGGATGAGGTGGTTGGATATCTGGTTGGTTACTTCTGAATTTCCAGTGCCTATCAATATGGGGGATGAGGTGGTTGGATATCATAGTACATTTTGTTCACATTTTTCCACAACTACTGAACACCTGCCCAACTTGTTGAGTAATCAATCCAAGTTCCACTTGTCTGACAATGTCAGGAGGCTTTTGATAAATTAAAGGTCATAATTAAAAGTTCTTTCAGCTCCAATGTATAGTCAATTATTTAAATGTATGTTGATGCAAATGATGTTGGGGTTGGTGGAGTATTGATTCAAGAAGAAAGAAACAACGGCGTGAATGATCGGTGTGCTATTTTTCTAGAAACTAAACTAGCACTAGAGAAATTATTCCACAATAAAGAAGGATACTTTTATTGATTTGAGCTTTGACGGACACATTTCTTTAGTTCCTTCTTCGATTATTGTATTCAGTGACAACAACCTCCATACTTTCATCAGCAAAATGAAAAACAAAACCAGGTATTATGGAGGCTAAGTATGATGCCGCAGGAATATAAAAAAACTGACACTAGACACGTCAAGTGGAAAGATAATCTGATTGCAGACGCACTTTCACGTGTAAAGAAGTATTATATTGCTTCATGTATATTTGTGTAATTGATTATGCATCTTCCTATCTAATGATACGTGTGATATGGATTTTTAACGTAGCTTTAACAATGTTTCAGTCATATCGCTACGATGTCTGCAGTGTGACAGTTTATAGTGATGCCTAGCACTGGGGCATCATGCCGCAGACATGTAGCATGATGTCCCACCCAGTCACATTATCCTGACACCAGGCCGACCAGTCCTAACACTAACCTCTTATTGCTGAGCGCCAAGCGAGGCAGCTGTTAGTACCATTTTTGTAAGTCTTTGGTATGCCTCGGCCGGGGATCGAACCTACGACCTCCCGCATCCGAGGCGGACGCTCTAACCACTAGGCCACCGGAGCGGTCCTATCTAATAATAATTAATATAGTATCATATGTATGATTAACTAATATGTAAATAAAAGCTTTATTATGTTAATCTATTTTCTTCTATATGAGAAGAGGTGCTATAAATATTTAATTTATATTGTATGCTTGACATTTATCCGTAATTGAAGGCAGAGTTTTATCCTACCTGACTTTTGTCATTCAGTGTCTACTTGATTTAAAGTGGTAAACAAGAAGTTGGTATATAGGGATATGGTGAACAAATTATTCATTCCTGTTTCATATCATTCTTCGGGGAATATGTGATCAGAGGTTTTAGTTCTGTTTCTTATATAATTTAAGAACTTTAATTTGTAATTACAACGGCTCATTTAATATTTGGAATAACACATTACTAAGGAATTATTGTTAATTCGTTCAAAGACATTCTGGATTATATCACTGTGATACAGCAAGACTATTGGATTTCGTTCAGAACATTCTGTACCTTTGGACTTGTGACTTGTGATAGAACATTTAAGATTATTTGGATTTATTTGACACTACTGCACATTTGTTTTGAATTTTCAGTTATTATACACCCAACGAAGACTTACCAAAAACTTATAAAATGATACTAACAGCTACCTCGCTATGCTCTCAGCAATAAGAGGTTTGTGTTAGAACTTGTCGGCCTGATGTCAAGATAATGCTACTGGGGAGGAGGGCGACATGATGCTGCATGCCTCCGGCTTGATGTCCCAGTGCTAGACATAACTATAAACGGTCACACTGCAGTCATCGTTGCGATAAGACTGGAAAATTGTTAAATCTACATTAAAAATCCACATCTCTCTCTCTCTCTCTCTCTCTCTCTCTCTCTCTCTCTCTCTCCGAGCACGTGATCCAACTGTAACTGTGGCTACTCATGACTGCCTTTGTCTAATTAAAACTTTTCTACCCGAGCACGGGATCCACTGTACCGGTGTTATACTACTTATACTGTTCATAGTTTATTATCCACTATCCACTGTACCGGTGTTATAAAGCTACTCATACTTTATCATCCACTGTACCGGTGTTATAAGGCTACTCACACTTTATTATCCACTCTACTGGTGTTATAAGGCTACTCATACTTTATTATCCACTGTACCGATGTTATAAGACTACTCATACTTTATTATCCACTCTACCGATGTTATAAGGCTACTCATACTTTATTATCCACTGTACCGGTGTTATAAGGGTACTCACACTTTATTATCCACTCTACTGGTGTTATAAGGCTACTCATACTTTATTATCCACTATTCTGGTGTTATAAGGCTACTCATACTTTATTATCCACTCTACTGGTGTTATAAGGCTACTCATACTTTATTATCCACTGTACCGGTGTTATAATGCTACTCATACTTTATTATCCACTATTCTGGTGTTATAAGACTACTCATACTTTATTATCCACTATACTGGTGTTATAAGACTACTCATACTTTATTATCCACTATACTGGTGTTATAAGACTACTCATAAATTATTATCCACTCTACTGGTGTTATAAGGCTACTCATACTTTATCATCCACTGTACCGGTGTTATAAGGCTACTCACACTTTATTATCCACTCTACTGGTGTTATAAGGCTGCTCATACTTTATTATCCACTCTACTGGTGTTATAAGGCTACTCATACGTTATTATCCACTATACCGGTGTTATAATGCTACTCATACTTTATTATCCACTCTGCTGGTGTTATAAGACTACTCATACTTTATTATCCACTATACTGGTGTTATAAGACTACTCATACTTTATTATCCACTGTACCAATGTTATAAGGCTACTCATACTTTATTATCCACTGTACTGTTGTTATAAGACTACTCATACTTTGTTATTCACTGTACCGGTGTTATAAGACTACTCGTACTTTATTATCCACTCTACCGGTGTTATAAGGCTACTCATACTTTATTATCCACTCTACTGGTGTTATAAGACTACTCGTACTTTGTTATTCACTGCACAGGTGTTATAAGACTACTCGTACTTTATTATCCACTCTACCGATGTTATAAGACTACTCATACTTTATTATCCATTGTACCGATGTTATAGGACTACTCATACTTTATTATCCACTCTGCTGGTGTCATAAGGCAACTCATACTTTATCATCTACTCTACTGGTGTTATAAGGATACTCATACATCATTACCCACTGTACTGGTGTTATAAAGCTACTCATACTTTATTATCCACTCTACTTTTGTTATAATGCTACTCATATGTTATTATCCACTCTACTGGTGTTATAAGGATACTCATACTTTATTATCCACTATTCTGTTGTTATAAGGCTACTCATACTTTATTTTCCACTCTACCGGTGTTATAATGCTACTCATACTTTATTATCCACAGTACTAGTGTTATAATGCTACTCATACTTTATTATCCACAGTACTAGTGTTATAATGCTACTCATACTTTATTATCCACTGTACTAGTGTTATAAGGCTACTCACACTTTATTATCCACTCTACCGGTGTTATAATGCTACTCATACTTTATTATCCACAGTACTAGTGTTATAATGCTACTCATACTTTATTATCCACAGTACTAGTGTTATAATGCTACTCATACTTTATTTTCCACTCTACCGGTGTTATAATGCTACTCATACTTTATTATCCACTGTACCGATGTTATAAGACTACTCATACTTTATTATCCACTGTACTAGTGTTATAAGGCTACTCACACTTTATTATCCACTCTACCGGTGTTATAATGCTACTCATACTTTATTATCCACAGTACTAGTGTTATAATGCTACTCATACTTTATTATCCACAGTACTAGTGTTATAATGCTACTCATACTTTATTATCCACTCTACCGGTGTTATAATGCTACTCATACTTTATTATCCACAGTACTAGTGTTATAATGCTACTCATACTTTATTATCCACAGTACTAGTGTTATAATGCTACTCATACTTTATTATCCACTCTACTGGTGTTATAAGGCTACTCATACTTTATTATCCACTGTACCGATGTTATAAGACTACTCATACTTTATTATCCACTGTACCGATGTTGTAAGGCTACTCATACTTTATTATCCACTGTACTAGTGTTATAGGACTACTCATACTTTATTATCCACTGTACTAGTGTTATAAGGCTACTCATACTTTATTATCCAACGTACCGATGTTATAAGACTACTCATACTTTATTATCCGAATGAAAATATTGTTGATCTACCGCAATAGTTTATTGTATATGATTTAACTATATAAGTTAATATATTGAGAAGGATGTGGATTTGTTTGTCTAAGAAAAGGTAAATGGGCTAAAGTTCATTCGATTGGATAATAGGCATTCTTTCTGTAGGTGTAAATTATATCAGCAATTTCAATTTTTGACGATTGTCGGAAGCTTCGACAATGATTTGTGTCTATTATAGCAATACAATCTGTTTGCCTGAGATTTAATTATGTCCTTTTCAGGGACAAAAACAAAACAAAGCGACATTATTACTGCATGTATATGTACATCCATTCACGTGGCGAAATATCCACACATAAGTAATTTTAAACGCAGTTAAATTTGTGAACTCGTGTTAAATAGTTACTTCAACATCCCAAGGGACGCAAATCTTGCTATTCTTCAGACATAGACAAATGGAGTAAATTATATATTTCCCTTGTAGGACTATTGTGTTTACTAAGGTACACAGAATTTGGAATTTGCGTGCCTGAATATATTCGAATACATCGGGTAAATACAAATTAAACTAGTTTTAATGAAATAAAACACGCTTCTGCAATATGTCCGATATGACATATACCTGACGGACTTCGGAATGAAAGACTCAGCAGTTTTTGGAAGATAACCAAGTTTAAGACTTTGAAATCAATATAAATATAATTTTATCCCCACCCCCCACCCCTGTATGTGTTAACTCCCCCACCCCACCCCGTATGTGGGAATTTGTGCTGAAATAATATGGAATTTTGAATAGTTGAAAGCAAACGGGTTAATAATTTTTGTGAAGACAGATTAAGCATTACTCCAGTGCCTTAAAAACATAAAGTTAAATAAAATTAAGAATATTATTGAGCACTTTGTAATGCCAATGAATAATAATCTTAATAAATAAATCCACCCAAACTAAAAACGGAACACAACCATACGACTGATTATGCTTCGTATGTTAAGGCAAGAATGGGTACTTCTTAGCAAAGCATTCCTTTACTTTACCTAGTTCGCAATTACCATTTTCTGAAAATACTTTGTCAGCTTAATGGAATTTTCCATTCTAGAAGTTTCTAAGGTTAGGATCAAGAATATAAACATATCAAAGTATAGTTTTGAGTTAGAGAAGCCTCTTTTCTTCGCGTTGATTTTTAAGAACAGAATTGGCGTTGTCATAATTCCTATTCGTTCAAACGTTTCTCTCTGTCGATCTAGGCCATATTTTTACTTCACGGAAGTATCCTGGATAGGAGTAATGTTTTCCTTCAGAACCGTGCTTTTTTCCATGTAAAGCGACGCGTTCATCTGTCTGGCAATCCTCCGTTGACTTGTCAACCACTACAATTATCTTCCAAGATTACCAATTAAGTGAAGCCACGGTTCACATACATTGGGCCAGGGGCCATGTGATCCAGAAGAACCCTGACAGGAGGAACACCAAGAGGTTGAAGATGATGTCCTGTGGGAAGAAATTATCAAATAGACAGAAAACTGATGACAGACAAATAAAGCAGTAGAGGCAGCAACAACAGAGGCAACATTAGTAGAGGTAACAGCAGCAGCAACAACATCAACAAGGAGAGTTAAATGGAGACGGACGGAAAGCTTCGTGTTCCCGTTTAGAGAGAATCTGCCCATGCCGCGGTGAGGCCCAAGCTGAGACGTGGCCGTCCTTCCAAATCCTATAAAATGCAGGATCACTTACCAAAAAGAAACAGCCCCTTTCAGGGTCACTCTCAACTCTGGAAAATAAATATACTAATAATTTTGCCATTAAATGTCTGTTTTATCTTTGTGTATGTCGGTGTATGCCTTCGTCTTTCTCCCGAAAAAACTTAAACTTGACACACCATCCCTTATCAAATGTGTTTTGTGTGAATAGTGTGTTTTCGTTTGTGTATAGTGTGCTTATAAAATATTCCCTTACCCTTGTGTAAACCTATGTAACAAAATCAGGAAAAGATTTCTTCTAGGTACGTGTAATTTCTCTTCCATTTCCTGTTCCAGAGTGAGGGATGTTTTCCTTCACGTGCTTGCTTCAGGCATATAATGCGGCATGTTCATCAGCCTTCTCATTCATAACTCAGAAGTGTGTAGTGCGCACATTAAAGCGTCGTGCAGGTGCCTGACATCGGTACTTCGAATAATTAAGAAATACGAGGTGCGTACACTAACCAATCGCACTTGGCCAACTTGTCAAACTTTAATGAGGGATCGTAACGAGTTCTCTTCCCTTTAATCGCTATGTGACAGCAGAGAACAAAGCGGTCAAAGATTATTTCTGGTTTACTTCCTGCTTAACAACCAAAAACAAAACAAACAAAAGAAAAAAAAAACACATTGATGGCGTCTTCATCTTGCTTGACAAAATGTCTCAATCGTACGGATAGTGGATGTTATCGTCGGTGAGAGAAACCAGGAGCTGTCATCTCCGCGAAAGAAGTTAATCAATTCGAAAGTAATTATTCCGCATATTTTTGATATTGTTGTCGAAAATTTAAAAAATCATATTTTCTCATGTGTGCAAAAAATGGAATACGCGTAATTTTCACAAATTTAACTTTGTGACTCTTTCTGTAATTATTTTTCAGGACAGTCATACCCCTGAAATTATTAATTAATTAATTAATTAATTATTAAAAAATTCACGGACCACTGAATGATTTGTTGTGAAAAATTCTTTAGACAGTTAGTTGGCGGGATAATTTAGTGAAAATTCTAAACTTCTTTGTAAACGATTTATCTGTTTAGTTTAGATTCTTGTTATCAAGGTAATATTATGTACGCATTACAGTCAACAATAACTGTCCTTGTTCTCAGGTTGAAAGCATATGACAATAGGTATTCTCAAACATGTCGTCCTAGATAAGTATTTGAATAAGTCATATAAATGAGAGAGAGAGAGAGAGAGAGAGAGACGGAAGTACATCTGTGTGCCTGTGTGCGAAGATACAGGTCAGATTTTTATTTTGTTCAGTCAACCTATACCAAAGATATTACTTGTGCGGGACAAAAGGAGAAAAATGATCATGATCTAAAAAAAGATGTACGGTTCTTAGTGTGCTTTCAGTTTTGCAATGATGGTTTCTAAAATGTAATGATTCAGAAAATTGCATTGAATTTTGTCGCAAAATGAAAATACGATGTAACGTTTTAAAAAGAAATTGTTTCTCATTACGACACACCTGTTCATCGATGTATAAATCCTTTATTTATTCGAGGCCTGACTCTTTCCTTTTAGACAATTATATTAAATTTAAATCTCTTGACCTTCTCGTGACTATTTAATGATTACCAAATAAATGCAGTGTTTAAAAAAATTTGTTTAAAGTTTAAATACTGAACTGTTTGCACAGATGCTTTGCATATATTTGCTTTGTCATAATTAGTGAATGCAAATAATACGGCAGTAAGTTGTTCTTTTGTACTAACTTATAACATTCGTTCTTTATTTAACGAATTGTAAAATTACAGCATGTCATGTGCAGCTTTTGTTTAGGTGATTTTCACTAAGCCACTCTAATCAGATTTTCACTGTTACACTGATCAGATTTTCACTAAGTCACACTGATCTGATTTTCACTAAGCCACGCTATTCAGATTTTCACCAAGCCACGCTAATCAGGTTTTCACTACTAAGCCACATTAATCAGATTTTCAATAAGCCACGCTAATCAGATTTTCACTAAGCCACACTAATCAGCTTTTCACTAAGTCATACTGATCAGATTTTCACTACGCGACACTAATCAGGTTTTCGCTGTCACACCAGTCAGGAGATTTTTGCCAAGCCACACTAATCGACAAATAAAAAAATAAAGTTAATATCATTAAGATTTGAGATATAATTGGTCGGCGCTAAAGTTTTGAACTGAAGTGTTAATACAGTATATACTTTGATTCACTGAAAAATGAAATAAGACAATATTTGTTTTCAGTGATACATGTATTATTGTAGTTTTGACGGGTGTTTATCGCTGGACTGATCAACAAATAGATTGTTCTGGTGAACGAGTAACTCCGAGGGTAATCAAATATTGGGACCGGATTTTTCTGTGGCTCCACCTATTGGAAAGATAACTGGCTACAAACCGTCATTCAAAATCAGTCAGTCAGTTTTCTCACTAATTAATTAAGAAGTACAGTTTATTGGGTAGGGTGGAGCACCTCCTGGGCTGGGCACAAGAACTAGACATCTACCTTTTCAACCGGCATCTGAAGAGGGAGACGAGCTTTTTACATTCTGCGAAGAGACTCTTCAGGGAAGTAATAGGTTAATAAGTGGAGAAAATTAAATCATAAGAGGCGGGAAAAGAAGAGACCGAGGAAGGAATTGGAAAAGTTGAGACGGAGAAGAGATACGGAATTTGTAAGACGTAATAGAAACATGGTGAAAATCCAAGAGAAATGAAGAGGACTGAATCCTACAAATTGGATGCTAGAGGAGGAGGAAGTTTTATGCTCCTAGTCTCCACAAAAACATTATGGCTTCAAAGATGTGCAGCCTGCGATGCCAGACCCGGGAGGTGCAACTACAAAGGGAATTGGTTGGAAGAAGAAGCAAAACAATGGACCTTTTCAGGGAAATCCAGATTTTTAGATAAGAGTGTCCAGTAGCCAAAATGTTTTGTTTTATGTTTTGTCTATGTCTATGTCTTACAAAAAAATTAAAAAATTAAAACCCTTTCAGTTTCTCATGTGTGTATATGTGGAGAAGGGTAACATTGTGTGTCTACAAACACTTCCTGCTCTATGTGATAGTATGTTTTGTCTATGTCTTTGTCTTTCCCAAGACAAAAATAAAACTTAAAACCCCTTACTTTTCCTCTTGTGATAGTATGTGTGTAAGGGCATAATATAGTGTATATAAACACTTCCTACCATTGTGTGTGATAGTATGTTTCTGTGTTTATAAGCATATAATGTGTATATAAATATTCCTGCTATTTTCGTTGGATATTAGGTGTGCGTGTTTGGATTGTACTCAAAAGGTGGGTGCTGGATAGTATATGTGGTGAGTGTGTTTGGACTGTAGATAAAAAAAATGTATTATTACGTTTTTCTTTATGCCCCAGAGTAGCTGATCTGCCTTTAAATTGCAAGAAAAGCCTGGGGCATAGATCAACCTTATGTTCAATACCCCTATGCCCCAGGCTGCCACCCCATGTTAAATTCCCCTTATGCCCCAGACTGTCAATTCCATGTAAACTTATGGTGCAAATTTAATCCCCCTTTTTGCCTCCGCGTGTATATTAGGTGATGCTCTACAGTTTCGTATTTTGTATAGGTTAGATTTTTAAAGAAATCGAATTTCTCAGGATTTCCTCACTGGTTATCCTAGATATTTAAGAAAAAAACGTATATCTTAGAGATCGCTAAAATAAATTTTAATCCTCTTTTTTTGGTCAGGACTGATGGTTGTACTTTGTTTCATAGCGTATAGTGCTAGCTCCGCTTGGTCATTTTCGATTTCATGACTTCAGAAAAACAAAACCAAAGAAAACCTATATAAAAAACAAAAATAAAATAAAACTAACAGACAATTTTTGGTCCCTTTTTATATATTTTGTAATTCATTCAATGCACTTTCAGAAGCTGGTATTTCCTAGTCTGGCAAAATTCATTTTCACTATTTTAATAACTGTTAAAGATAGTATACTTGAGACTAAGTCTGGCTGATTTTTGGAGAACATGTGAACAGTCCCTTTTGCTAGCCATGTACAATATGCAAAGAAATTTCAGCACAATAAATGAAAGTTTCATAGAGGTATTCCCATTTTGCATGCCGCAGATGCAAACAACTTCAACTTACACCTGTAACTCTCTCACAAGTCCGAAATATATGTATGGCATCTCACTAAAGATCCCATAGGTATTGTTATTGTGTGATTTAAGTTTGGTTTCAAAGATTAAATATTTAAGTGACAAGTAATAATTCTCATACTTTTCCCCCAAAGAACACTATTCATTAGTGGCGAAGTCGCAAACCAGCCCAGCCTAGCTGCTATCCCAATATTAAAAGTGGGCTATTTTAAAAATGCACATTTCATTTTCTCAGTACAATAACCATTATTATACTGAAAAACAGGGCCATTAAACTTGCCACAAGTATTCCTGAGTTGTCACTAATAAACTGTACGGTTTGAACATGGCTGGAACAGGTCAGGTTCATTGAGGTTAAAGGTCAAAGGGTAAAATATTTGCTAATCTGCTAGTATCTGGAAGAAAATAAATTTGCTTTGGAAACATTTTTGCTATATTTTTCTTTCGCTGAATGCAACAGTTTTTAATTTAAATGACGTCATTCCAATGTTTTAAGACTTCTAGTTTTCCCATAATTAAGGTCATTGCAAACACAATACTGCCAGTAGCTGAGGGGGTGAATAGACTAGAACTTCAGACCGAAATAAAGCTTCATACTGCGGGTGAAAAATACAAGCGTCAAAAATCCTAAAGTAGGGAGGGTAAATAGACCAGGTTTATTTGCGCGATAAAGCCTTCCTACGACGGGCGAAAAAATAAACGAGTCACTGAGACCTCTAATTGGGTTATATTTTTGTGTCAAATATATTTACCTGGGTCATAACCGCGCGTGTGTGTATGTGAAAAAAAAAACGCCCGCTGTCAGGTGGAGTAATTAAATCATTATTATTGATATAATACACTAATCATGGAATCTCGCACAGCCAAATTAGCTCGACAGCGACTAGATGCAATTAAGAAATATCTTCCCGTCCGTGATTCTGTCAAGCAACAACTACAAGCGCGTCAGGAGTCCCAGGTGGAATTTACGGAAGGTACAGAACAGTTATTTAAACCAATTGTCGAAATAACCAAGACAATTGTTACAACAATTGAGGCGGCTCAAAAAGCTATTGAGACATTGCCTATTGATATTGTTGGACGTTTCAAAGCAGCTCAGTCACAATCTCAACAACCTCCTCAACCACAAACTGAACCTCCAGAAGTTAAAAATAACATTATGGATAAATTTACAGCAGAAAGTATTACTACAAGACCCACTGGGACGATATATGGACAAAATTTAAAGCGACAAGGAGAAAATGTATGGTTTTGTATAGGGAAAATAGGAATGGAACAGGTAGGATAACGGTACCGGACATTGGCAACAATAGTGCAAGGGTCTGACCTGAATACGCGCTAACCTAGGTAGAGACAAATACAGTAGAGACATAGACATATATAACACATACATATATTGATGAACATCAATCTATCACACATAAAATAATAAAATCGACCCAAAAAATTTAGGCAAAAGAGTTTTAAAAAATTCGAGGAAAATATATGATATATAATCGATTAATTTTTTTAGGCAACAGAGCAAACTTTTTCGAGACATTTGAGTGGCCCTGAGAATGACCTTTGTTTGTTGTTTTTTTTTTCCTTCTTTCTTTTAAAAATCACTTCGTCAACATAGAGGGCATCGCATAGACTTCTAGGCCGTAGATGATGACTATCTTCATACAGCCTTGTCTCTCCACATAGATCCTTATTTTCCAGATTCTCGTATCGATGATCTTGATGATGATTTGGCTTATATGGGTAAGTCCATGCGGAACAGCATATACGATACGAGGGTAGACGATTCAAAGTTAGTCCACATCTTGTGACGAGAACAAGTGAAGGGAATAAAATGAACCGCGGTTATTTATAGTGGACGAGAGGATCGACACGGATTGAGCTTTCTCACTAACCCTAACACGCGATACAAAATTCAGTCGCAGTGCAGAGTCTGTCTTCTAATCCGAAGAGAGCTACCTGTGACGTCACATTCCTTTTATAGGTGCACTAGCGTCTGTGCACAGTGAATCAATGCGACATTGTTTTGAAACATGACGGAAACTAAAAAGACCATGAATTCGGGTGTACTGGCCGTGGAGACGAGAAGCGATGGTATAGCAGCGGCTACCAAATTCAACACGGTCCTACTTCCAGAAGAGACCGATTTTAATTGGGATTTTTTTTCTCTTCTTCGCAATAATTTTTTCCGGTATCAGCACCTTCACCACCTTCTCCTTCCTTACCACAGGTCGAGGATTTTAAACAGAGACATAAAAAAGAATAGGAGAAAATTTTGAAGCAGCAGAAAGAAGCAGAACAAGCTTTTCTCCTTCAACAGCAACATAGAGAAGAAGACGAGGCAAGACGGAAACGACAGAAAGATGAAACAGCAGAGAAGAAGCAAGGTCTATAAGAGAAGGAGGACGGTGAAAGTCATACGGTGACAGTACTCTTTGACATTTTGACAGAGTTAAGGAGTCTTAAACAAATGTATCAGTCTTCATTAATACCAGCCAAGAGAAAAAGACCTTCCCGAGCCAAATAGCACAACCCTGTTCACACACTTACTATGCCTAAGATACCAGCCCTAGTGATTTCCACGAAATGATCGACAGGAGCAAGTCCAGAAGTAGGCACTGGCCCTGGCAAAGGCTTAAGGCAAACAAACACCCAAAGGACCTTTCAGGGCCAACAACCTCTATCGAAAAGAGATACTAGTCATTTTGCCAAAATCAATTAAAACTCAAAATCCTTTTTTTGCCCCATGGTGAGCGTAAGTGAATGCTTGAGTGTAGGTCCTTATTTTAAAAAATCAAAACCAAGAGACACTTACGTTTTTTCTTTCTGTTATATTATGGTACAAATTTTACAGTCCAATTTACTACACAGCACTTTAAAGGGTTCATAGACTTCTTCTTTGTCTTTGTTCACCCTCTCTGTTTTTTTTTAACTTCTTCATTTTCACAGGTTTTTCCTCTTCTTCCTCACTTTCGTCTCTTCTTCTTTTCTTCTCTTCCTTCTCTTTCTGGGAGTGTCGGGATTCTTCCTTTCTGGTGGGCACCTCTTCTTCCTGTTCGGAAACCTCTATTCCTCTTGCTCCTGTTATTTGTTTTAACGCAGTCTGAATACCAATGTCCTTTCTCTTGACAATGATAACAGGTTCTTTGACTTTTGTTTCTTATGATACCTATTTTGCTTTTTTTGCGGTATGTACCCTCTGTAGCCCAAGACTCTTTCTTCTGAAAGATATAGCACTTAAAGTACCTTAACTTTCATCTCGAAATGAAGAAAACTTTCGTATGACACCTCGCAAAGCTCTGGTCAGAAGTTCGATCTTTGTGTGTGTGTGATTTTGATTTTTAACGTAGTTTTAACAATTTTCCAGTAATATCGCTACGATGTCTGCAGTGTGGCAGTTTATAGTGATGTCTAGCACTGGGGCATCATGTCGCATACATGTAGCATAATGTCCCACCCAGTCACATTATTGGTACACCAGACCGACTAGTCATAACACTAGCCTCTTAATGCTGAGCGCCAAGCGAGGCAGCTGTTAGTACCATTTTTATAAGTCTTTGGTATGACTCAACCGAGGATGGAACCCATGACCTCCCGTATCCAAGATGGAAGCTCTAACCACTAGGCCACCGGAGCGGTCGAAGTTCGATCTGTGTTGCCTCTTCCATTTTTCTGGTCGGCTTGAGAGTGAAATAAATACTGGGAGGGAAGACACTGGCCCTTTATATAAGGAAGACACTGGCCTGACATTGATATAGGGACCGAGAGCGTTTAAAATGGAGTCATTTGACTTTTTGCAGTCGCATCATTTCGTTGAGAAAGGAGAAGAAAGAGGCAGACACGTGACATATCGCCTTGCACAGTAGCTGAAGTCTTGGCTCAAATTCAGGCCAGCAATTTTGAAGATGACATGAGTGAACCAGAATCCAGACCCAGAGAGGCTCCACCAAACCAAAGTCCACCACCTAAAAACCCTCAGAACTACTACCACATTCAAGAGACCGAAAAGCGCTCCTCTAGAAAATTTAGAACCACGGCCTACACGGTCACACGGGCGTCACATAATGCTTGGGTTGACACCTGGGGAGTTAAATCCAACTTTGAAACATGAGTGCGTGTGGTACTATTCCCACTCATGTAACAAGCCTTTCACTCAGGTTGTTAGGGCCTTCAAATAGTCCTGCAACCTGACGGCTTAAATCAAAGGGTGTTCCGTGAACACATAAAAGCCTGGGGGATGTGGCACTCATTCATTCCCCCAGGAGTAATTAAGAAGTCAGCTGTGCTGGCAGAAACCAGTGAAACATGCTCCATGTTGAACGCACATCACTTTAATTCAAGTTCCATTCCATTCCAGGAATGTGGATTTTCCAAAATTATAAATACGGCAAACGACGCTATTTACTATTGAGAAACTGGGGACAAAAATTGATACCGGATGTAGGGTGCACCCCTTCCACTGAGCCCGATCCTCCTTTGCCGCCTCCAGACGTGCACCATCTAGGTGAGTGCGTGTGGACCATTCCCACTCACCAATAGTCCCGTGAGACATAAATGTCTCGAAACCGGACCATTCAAATAGCACTTCTTAAGTGCATTAATGATGTGGGGGAAGTGACAACATTCCTTCCCCCTCGAAAAAATCAATCATTCCCAAAAGGGAAATAAACCGGTCGTAAATGCCCGAAAAGGCGATAAACGACCTTAATTCAACCAGTCAGTCGGTCAGTCAGGAAAGTGGAAGAATAAAGATAGTTGTCCGATGATACCTGTATGCCAGCGAGTCTCTTCATATCGATGTGTGTGCTGCTGTAGTTAACAGGAAATCTTTACTCTGCAGTATTCAAGCAAATTACCGGCTGGTGTTTAGCAGTCCAGTTGTCGGTGTGGATCCTCAGTAGAGATTGCTTGGAGTGGAACTCCAGAGTGGAGCCAACGGGCAAATGTTCGACTGAAGACTTAGCAGCGCTGTAAACCCAGTACTGCCGCACTTATGGTGACCCTCGGTTGAACTCGATATTGAAAAGGTCGAGCTACCTATCAAAATTGCCTTAGTGAATCATGCGGTTTCCATTTTGGCTTGGAAACTGCTTTTAGTTATATCTCTATCTTTGGCTCTAATTTGATCATTTCGATACCGACATCAAAATTTGTATTCTGGTTTAGTTTAATGCGTGATACAATATAATACGAGTCATTTAGACTTAGAGGATTGGTATTGTTTAGTTTATACAAGTACACTTTGCACACTAAATTCTAACTTCAATAATAAATGATTTAAGAACAATTTTTAACCTACTTGGTTTGATTAATTGCACAGGTGGCTTACACATTATTGGTATTTTAACATTGTCTAGAAACAACTGGACTTGATTTGTTCAAGTACGAGCTGGCGTTTCAGAGCTCTGTGCGCTTGCGCCTTCTGTCGGATCCATTGCCACCTTGCCACTTTGCCTCTCTCTGTCATTCGTACAATGACGGAGATGTGGAACAATTTCCACCCGTCCAAAACATCCGGTGTCCCGATGTGACGTCATAGTTATGATCAATCGCGACTGATGTCTCATTCTGCTTTGGTTGACACCTGGTAACACTGTAGAATACAGACTGAAAATTAAGATTATAAAACTTGAGTGCGTGTTGGGTCCATTCCTACTCAGGAAAGCCATACATGCAGGTCGTTTGAGACTATTTTGTCTCAAGACCTGTATGGGCTAAATTAAACGGCTTTTTTTAAAAACTGCATTAACACCTGGGAGATGTGGCTCTGATTCCTTCCCCAGAAACATCCTACTTTCCAAGAATAATCCAATCGCGCATGCCCGAATGGGCGAAAGCGACTTTAATTTCAGATAACTAATAAGTCTGGCTACCCCAGCGTTGACTAGTCAACACATTGGAAGATGAATTTGTTCAACGATTTATAAGACACTTGGTATTGGATGGTGGATGCAGTCTATGTGGTGGAAAGGCTTGCAGATGAATGGAAGTATCAAGGTAACCCAGACTTTGTGACCAGTCTGAAAGTAGCGAGAGATCTGGTGAAAGGCATGATAGAGGAGGAAGTGGAGAAATTAAGAGGCTTCATTCAACCTCCGTATGTGAGAGTGGGAACCTTGAAGGAGGCCCTTGATGGTGTGATCAAAGTGAGGTACTTTTTGCAAAAGGTAGGGAATTTCACAGAGTGGTCTTTTGTGAAGTGGAGATTAGACCAATTAGAAAAAGCAGAATAGATGATTAGAAAGGTATTGAAAGAAGAGGTGAAGAAGATAAAAGATAACGGCAAAGGAGAGAAAGGACAAAGAAAACAGAAAGACAAAAGAGGACATTGAAAGACTGAATCAAAACTGGATCAAGGTGCAAGAAAAGTTTAGATCCATGGGACATCGTGACTGGATGCCAGAGAAGGAAAAGAAGAATGGAATAATAAAGCGAGGAGATGGTGGAATAAGTGGAGAAACTAGAAGAACCCAAAGGCTCTCTTCAGGGCCTCTCATATGTCTCGAACATATTTGCTCCCGTGCCTAATTTCTTTTAGTCCATTCTATCTTTCATCTGTGATAGATTGATGTTCTTCGATCTATGTCTATGTGTTATATATGCCTATGTCTATGTGTTATATATGCCTATGTCTATGTGTTATATATGCCTATGTCTATGTGTTATATATGCCTATGTCTATGTGTTATATATGCCTATGTCTATGTGTTATATATGCCTATGTCTATGTGTTATATATGCCTACGTCTATGTCTTTACAGTATTTGTCTCTACCTAGGGTAGCGCGTATTCAGGTCAGACCCTTATAACATTGCTGTTACCAATGTCCAGTACCGTGACGTCACCCTACCTGTTCCATTCCTATTGTCCCTATACAAAACCCAACCTTTTGTCTTCTCGCTATAGTGGCCCAGGGCCAACTGTGTCGCTATAGTGGTCCATGATCTTTTGACTGGATTTCTTCTTGTCGCTATACATTTTTCTCAATTTAATTCAACCATTCATTAATTTTCGATCTACATTAATTCTAATAGGAAAAGTCAAATGCATACTTTCCAATAAAACATATTTGCTCTAAACTAGTGGGAAAAATATTATTCCTCAACCTTTGTTTCAAACCATGGTCCCTTTAAATACTGATTCACGCAAATAATCTGTCAAAGCGTCATTAGTGCAGTACGAATTACTTCCCTTAAGTAAATCTCTACTAAAGAAAATCTAGTGTAGCCAACAAAATGGCTGGTGACACAGCAGTCGGCTTGTCACGGAACAGTATAATTATGTTTATTGTCGGAATCTTGGCGGGATTTGGGTTCACCTATCTTTATAGCACTTCGTCCCAATGGTCTATTAATCCCGCCGGTGTCAGGCAAATTCCCTCGGGAGTCTTTCTGCCAGATGGGCCTCACAGTCACGGGGAGTTCGACCACATAAGTGGCCCGAGCGGAACGGTGTTATGGGAGGATCAGCATTCGCACAGTCATGCAGGTGGTTATAGGTTGCGCTGCAATAAGTCATTTTTTATTATAAGATGAAAATATTCAATTACAAAGTAAATCTCATGAATCTCTGTGATAAAGTTGAATATATAGAGTACCTTGAGCGATGACAATATTTTCGTCAAATTTGTATCTGTCGTAATGCAAACATAAATAATTTTCTTTTGATATTTTTTATTGGTGTTTTATTTCAGTGGACTATAAAGTATTAAATAGTTATGGCACACAGTAGACCTCTTGATTCATTGTACGAGGTCAGGGGTCACTTTAGTCCTACAATATAAGACATAGCACATGTTGTTTTAATACTAATATTAGTACCCTAAATCATGTGTCATAAAGAATGGTCTTAGTGCTCTATCATATCAAATTAGATGCATGAGATCAATCTGACAATTTGACGGGTAAATACATTATCGTGTTGTAATATTCACTTTATATTAGTTTTGAAATTTTATTATAGATAAGTATATATATATATATATATATATATATATATATATATATATATATATATATATATATATATACACACACACGCACACATATGGAGTATAATCCACATTTGACTAGTTTTGATTTTTTTTTCTGCTTCCAGTCGAGTCTAATTCAGTTGCTTCAGCCTTAGCTAAGAAGATTCGAGTACTTTGCTGGATAATGACAAATCCGTCCAATCACCAGAGCAAAGCCCAGCATGTGAAGGCGACATGGGGAAAGAGATGTAACGTCTTATTGTTTATGAGTTCTACTAAGGACTTGTCACTCCCTTCGATAGCATTACCTGTCAAAGAGGGGCGAGACAATTTATGGGCCAAAACCAAGGAAGCATTTAAATACGTGTATGAGAATCACTTTGAAGAAGCAGAGTGGTTCATGAAGGCAGATGATGATACTTACGTTATTGTGGAAAACCTCAGGTAAAATCAAGCTCCAGTTTGAACATAGCATTATTTAATACCTTCATGATTTGCTAGTCAATCTAAAGCATCACGTTAGAAATTATGAATGAATTCAAGAAAGTGGAAAAATGGAGTAAAATCATCTTATCCCAACATTTACAAAAAATATTGGATATATCATGAGATCATGTCAACATGTGTTGTCAGAAACATGGAGAAATCGAGATTGGTAAAATTGAAACATACATACTTTCAATTGCAAGTCTGGCATGCTGACCACACCATCTCCATGACTCCTTGTTATTGACAGCTGATATATTAGCTGAGATCTGCCTTGACAAAAAACAAACAAAAATTGACGTTATCTCTTTTGTTTGGTTAGTTCATTTGTTTACTGGTCATCCATATAGTGTGCAAAACTGACCAAAACCACTTCAGACCAAACTGACCAAAACCACTTCAGACCAAACTGTCCAAAACCATTTCTGACCAAACTGACCAAAACCACTTCAGACCAGTAGGTCATGCATATATCATTAACTAGTCCCATTGTTTAACATTTTGTGTGTGACTTAGTCTATTTATGTAAAACAGTAAGTTTGTATTGGAAGATAAAAATTGTTGACAGTGTAAAATATAAAAGATGAAAACAGTTTTTGTTTAAATTCAAAATAGTATGCACTACGATGAAATTTTAAAATATCACCTATGAAATACTGCTCAGTTATTACTTAAATATAATTACACCAGAGGTCTCGCTAGGATTTTAAAACTAGGAGTCCAGGACTCCAATTGTGGTAAAAATAGGAGTCGCACCATCAAAAGTTGCAGTCCCTTCTTTCCTACAGAATCAACACAGACATGAGTGCATCTGTTTTTAAATGGAGAGGTTTTCGTAATGTAATCACTCACTTTAATATAGCTTCATTACAACAGTCCATTTACAGGATTGCAAATTTATGGTTTATTTATTTGTCTGCGTCCTTGTAGTAATTTTAGACAACGGTTAAATAGCATCTGATTTGCTATTTTTTTCCCCGTATTTTCCTTTTCATGTGCTCATTTGTTCAAATTTTTAACATGTGCACTGATAAAATTCATAATCTTTTAAAAAAAATGAGTTATATTTATCGTAAATGCTTCTTTTTGCCATTCAAGGTACTTTCTACAAGACAAGAATCCACAAGATCCCCTACTGTATGGTCGTCGATTTAAGCCGTATGTCAACCAGGGTTATATGAGTGGTGGAGCAGGCTATATCTTGAGCAAGGAAGCACTTAAAAGGTTTGTTGAGAACGGTGTTAATAATCCTGCAAATTGCCGCGCAGATGATGGGGGAGCCGAGGACCTGGAGATGGGTAAATGTCTGGAGAAAGTCGGTGTGAAGGCTGGGGATTCTCGAGATGAATTACAGCGAGAGAGGTTTCATCCTTTCATCCCAGAACATCATCTAATTCCAGATTTCCTTCCAAAAGACATGTGGTATTGGTCATATAATTACTACCCTGCTAAACAGGTATGTACATGTTCAATTTCCTTAAGATATGAAATCGTACAAATGAGGTAAAAATTGGGGTCATGGACCATCCTTATCAAATAAAAAAAAATTTAAAGTGGTAATAAAGTTAATTTTCTGTTCCCTGAAGAAGAAAAAAATCATGGGATCATTTATCTGTGAGAATGATTCAAAAATACCTTTGAAGACACCAAAAGTTTCAACCTGTTCTTGGATGCCATACAAGGGATTTGTCCTTCTGTTTCTTCCAAAAATTCTGCATGTTCACTGTATGTGAAACGTTTTGCACCAGGAGAGAGGCATACTCTGTCTTGAATTGTAAAAGAAACCAATGCACATCTTGGAGACAAGAAAAAATATTGCTTCTGTCAGGCAGCCGAAGGGGTTGGGGTTTGGAGATTGGATATCATCAATGTAAGAGGGAGACCATTGCATTGCATATTGTAGTAGTTGTTGTTGTTATAGGGTTTAACACCTTTCTTCAGCACAGAATAGGCCATGCATGGCAGCCAGTATTAATGGTGGAGGAAGAACCCAGGAAGACTCCGGAAAGAACCACCGAACCACGAGAAGCTTCCGGCAAACTTTCTCACATATCCACATTGGCCGAGCCCAAGACTCGAACCCACGCAGACAGGTGAGATGGCAGTGATCCATAACAGTGAGCACTTTAGACCACTCTGCCACTTTTGGCCCCCTGTATTGTAGTGGTAAAATCAAGCTTATTAAATTCTTTTTATGTACTGTTGTCAAAATGCTCATTAGATTTCATGTTTAATTGTTTCTTTTAATCTTGCTGATGCACCAAGTTTTATCTTCTCATACTCAGCCATTGTGATAAGGTACACATCATTTTCTGTGCAAAATTAGGAGTAGTTTCACGAGAAAGTCATTTTTATAAAATTCCTGGTTAAAGAATTGTACATACTGCATGCTACTACCCAGCGTTCCAACTCCAATTTGTTGCTGGGACATGTAGAGTTGGGGGTGGTACATGTGCCCACTAATGGTCAAAACTGAGGTTACATGGGTATTCTGGGTGGTACAGTGGTCAGTTGTCATAATATGTATATATCATGTAACAGAATGATTAACAGTGACTTAAGGCCAGATACTTTGCTTATATTGTTAATTCCAGATAATGTCTGATACCTTGATAATGCATAAATAACGATTTATCTGATACCTTGATAACATGTCAATAAAAATTTATCCAATACCTTGATAACATGTAAATAACTATTTATCTAATACCTTGATAACATGTATTTCTTCCAATACCTTGATAATGCATAAATAACAACTTATCCAATACCTTGATAAGACATAAAAATAACAATTTATCCACTACTGTGATCATTCATAAATAACTATTTATCCAATACCTTGATAACATGTAAATAACAACTTGTCCAATACGTTGATAACATGTAAATAACAATTTATCCAATACCTTGATAAGACATAAAAAAAATAATTTATCTACTACTGTGATCATTCATAAATAACTATTTATCCAATACCTTGATAACATGTAAATAACAACTTATCCAATACCTTGATAACATGTAAATAACAACTTATCCAATACCTTGATAACATGTAAATAACTATTTATCCAATACCGTGATAACATGTAAATAACAACTTATCCAATACCTTGATAACATGTAAATAACAATGTAACCTTGATAACATGTAAATAACAATGTAACCAGTACCTTGATAACATGTAAATAACTATTTATCCAATACCTTGATAACATGTAAGTAACTGTTTATCCAATACCTTGAAAACATGTAAATAACAACGTATCCAATACCTTGATAACATGTAAATAACAATGTATCCATCATCATCATTCATCATTGGCGACTCGGTCTCGAAAGACCATGCGAACAGCGCCCTTGGGGTGTTGTCTGTCTCTGTTGGCAACGTCTGCTGTGGCTGTGCAGGCCTATACGTGAGTGACAGTCCCTACTGCAGTTGGTGCAGACATACTGGGAAGTCTGTGTTACTGTGGTTGCTGTTGCGTTCTTCTTTCTCTTACGTTTCTCTGCCACCAACTGGCCTCTCTTTGCATCAGCAACTGATATGCCATTGTTTACCATCAGTCTCCAGGTGCCTCGGTCCTCAGCCAGCTCTTCCCAGCCATCGGGTGAAATGTTGCATGCCTTCATGTCCCTCTTGCACACATCTTTGAAACGGAGTGAGGGGCGTCCGACTCTTCTCATGCCAGTGGCCAGCTGTCCATATAAGATGTCCTTTGGCAGCCTTCCATCCTCCATGCGTCGGACGTGACCCAGCCATTGAAGGCGGTGTTTAATTAGCAGGGAGTACATGCTGGGGGTACTTGCACGCTGCAGGATCTCGCTGTGTGGAACACAGTCTTGCCAGCTGATTTTCAGGATGCGTTTTAGGCACCGTATATGGAAGGAGTTGAGCCGGCGTTCTTGCCTCATGTAGGTACTCCACGTCTCACTTCCATATAGAAGGGTGCTGAGAACACAGGCCTGGTAGACTTGGACCTTGGTGTGCTCTGTCAGCGCGTTGTTTTCCCACACCCTCTTTGTTAATCGAGCCATGATGGTGTTTGCCTTTCCAAGCCTTCTGTCCAGCTCCATATCAATCGAGAGAGTGTTGCTGATGGTTGACCCTAGGTAGGTAAAGTTGTTGACTGCTTCCAGGGTGACACCGTTGATTTTGATTGAAGGGGCAATGGTGGTATCTTGCACGCTGACATTTGTTTTTTCCAAGCTGATTGTGAGACCAAACTGCGTGCAGGCAACAGCAAAACGGTCTCCCAGTCTCTGGAGGGCTTCCTCGGTGTGGGCCACAAGAGCTGCATCATCTGCAAAAAGCATCTCCCTGATGAGCACAGCTCTCACTTTGGTCTTTGAGTGCAGTCGTGCCAGGTTGAACAGCCTCCCATCAGACCTGGTGTGTAGATATATGCCATCCGTGGATGTGTCGAAGGCGTAGGACAGGAACAGGGAGAAGAAGATCCCATAAAGTGTTGGTGCCAGCACGCAGCCCTGCTTCACACCACTGTTAATTGGGAAGGAAGTTGAGGATGATCCATCATACAGGACTGTTCCCTTCATATCTGCATGGAAAGAGATTATCATGCTGAGGAGTTTTGGGGGGCAACCGATCTTACTCAGAAGTTCAAAAAGGCCCTTCCTGCTGACCAAGTCAAAGGCCTTGGTGAGGTCGATGAACATCATGTAGAGTGGTTGACCTTGCTCTCTGCTCTTCTCTTGGAGTTGTCGTAGGGAGAAGATCATGTCTGTCGTCGACCTGCCTGCTCTGAAGCCGCACTGTGATTCTGGGTACACACGGTCTGCCAGCAACTGCAGCCTGTTGAGTATGATGCAGGCGTACACTTTACCAACAATACTCAAGAACGAGATCCCTCTGTAATTATTACAGTCACTGCGGTCACCCTTGTTTTTGTAAAGGGTCACAATTGTGGCATCACGCATGTCTTGGGGGACTACTCCTTCCTCCCAGCAGCGGCAAAGTAGCTCGTGCAGTGGTTTAATCAATGCTGGTTTTCCACGTTTGATAGCTTCAGGCGGGATGCTGTCACTACCTGGTGCTTTGTCGTTTGGAAGGCAGTCCTTTGCTTTGCTGAGCTCCTCTAAGGTTGGCACTTTGTCGAGCTCATCCATGGTGGGCAGATTCTTTATGCTGCTGAGGGCTGCATCAGTGACTGACGTTTCTCGGGAGTATAGTTCTGAGTAGTGCTCCACCCATCTGGCCATCTGTTGCCCACGGTCTGTGATCTTCTCTCCCATCAGGGATTTCAGGGGAGCGACCCTTTCGCTGTAGGGCCTAGAGCCTTCTTGATGCCACTGTACATGCCTTGGATGTGTCCGGACTCGGCACTGCGCTGGATCCCTTCACACAGTTGTTGCCAGTACTCGTTCGCACACTGTCTAGCAATGCGTTGGGTGTTACTTTGGGCACTTCTGAGAGCAGCAAGCGTCCGTTCATTAGGGCATTTTTTGTAAGCTATGAAGGCTTTTCGTTTCTCCTCGATTTGTGGTTCCATCCTTGATAGGTGTGCATTGAACCAGTCCTGGCTGGGTCGTTCCTTCTTGCCAAACGTTGACATAGCTGTACTGTAGATGGCACCCTTCATGGCATTCCACTTGGCAGTAGCGTCATACTCAGGCAGGTCCTGGAGAGCCTTGTTCAGGGCAGACACATACTCCTCCACCTTGGCAGGGACTGACATCTGTGCAGTGTTTATGCGAGGACGTCCTTTTGGTTTTGAGCGGTGTAGCGCGTGTGGCTGTAGTCGCACTCTGCTGCTCACAAGGGCATGGTCGGAGTCACAGTCTGCACTGTGGTAGGTTCTGGTGGAGAGGACGCTGTTAAGGGCAGAGCGCCTGGTGATGACCAAGTCGAGTTGGTGCCAGTGATGAGATCTGGGGTGTTTCCATGACACTTTGTGTTGTGGCTTACACTTGAAGAAGGTGCTTGTGATGCACAGGCCATTGTAGGTGCATAGCTCTAGCAGTCTCTGGCCGTTTTCGTTGGTCTTTCCAGTGCCATGATATCCGAGGCAGGTAGGCCAGGACTCGTGGTCCGCACCTACTCTGGCATTAAAGTCTCCGAGGAGGAATAGTGGTTCATTTTTGGGGCATCCTTTGATCTGTTCGTCCAGCTGCCCATAGAACTGATCCTTCACGTCTTCTGATGACATGAGGGTTGGGGCGTAGACACTGATGATGTTGACAGGACCTGAAGTAGTGGTGAGGCAGATGGACAAGAGACGCTCAGTGCCCCCTGTGGGAGGTTCAACCGAGGCCAGGAGATTGTTTTTGATGGCAAAGCCCACTCCATGCTGACGGGGCTCCTCAGGTTCTCGACCCTTCCAGAAGAAGGTGTAGTTTTCCTCTCTGAGGGAGCCACTAGAGGCGAGCCTGGTTTCCTGGAGGGCAGCTATGTTGATATTTAGTCTGGTGAGTTCTCTATCGATGATGGCCGTCTTTCTGGTGTCGTCCACTTCTCTGAGGTCATCGGAGATGCCTGTACACATGGTGCGCACATTCCAGCTTGCAAATCGAAGAGCTGGAGTCTTCTTTATTGGTTTCTTGTTTCTTTTGTCTGGTGTGGAATTACCATCTGCTTGTCATGTTGAACAACACACTGAGCTCCAGACACCCACTGGAGCAGGCAGACAATGGTGGGTCAACACCTTATTGACCGGGGGCTGCCCGGCTTGAGGCGGGCGATAGTTTGCCAGTGAGACACGATGATCCCTCCCACCGTCAAAGCTGACCCGTGGCGCCCCTTCCCTACGCCAATCGGGTGGGACTTATAACCCATAAACTGTCAGCTTCCGTGTTGTTTCCTCACTCAGTAGCGAGACTGGAGTGTCCTCTCCAGGGCGCAAGCCTGGGCATGGAGTATGGAGATCCTGGGCTGCCCAGACGTCAGGATCCCCCTCTCGTCCTTGCTGGTGGGGTCCAAAGGAATACTGAGCATGACATTTGGCACCAGTTTGGATGCAGGAGCTGCCGGAAGAAGGTCGTAGTCGGCCCCCAGCTGCCTTAGGGGCTCCACTCCTGATTTTCTGTCTGGGTTTACTCCCGTAGCCTTTCCTTCTCCCGAAGATATCCACAAGGCAGTGGAGCATAATCCAATGGATGGGACTTGGTTGGTTTTGAATCAGAGTTTCCTTCTCCTAGATGAACTGCCTGACAAGGCTAACGAGCTTCATCTGCCCGGGTTTGAGGTCAGAGTTTCCCTTCTCTTAGACTGGTTGCCTGCCAAGGCTAATGAGCCCAGTCTGCCCACCCAGTTATACCGCCGGGTACTCGGTCGCGCCACACAGCAGGCTCTGTTAGAACAGGGCACCGTGTGAAGGTGCTGCTGTGGACACAATAGTGTAGGAGAGGCCATATGCAAGTAACCTCCCGCCCCGCAGAGCGAGACAGTGGTCCTGCGGCGATCACTACACCTGGGAAGGAGAGGCTATGAGAGACGCTTCACTTTCCTTTGGCAAGCGGGACGTCAGGCCCAGGCCACGCACCCCTCAAGGTATCCAATACCTTGATAACATGTAAATAACTATTTATCCAATACCTTGATAACATGTAAATAACTATTTATCCAGTACCTTGATAACATGTAAATAACCATGTATCCAATACCTTGATAACATGTAAATAACAATGCATCCAATACCTTGATAACATGTAAATAACAGCTTATCCAAATAACAATTTATCCAATACCTTGAAAACATGTAAATAACAATGTATCCATTACCTTGATAACATGTAAATAACAACTTATCCAATACCTTGAAAACATTCTCATTTTATAGTATGGTAAGAATAACTAAAGTTTCCCGCTGATCTTAACTTGTTTTGGGAAGTATTTTCTGAATTTATTTTGTCCATGACCCCAATAACAGACCCATTGTTTGTATGTTCCTGCTTTTTCCGTAGGTGAATTTTGTATTTTTACAATCTGGCTACATGAAATAATAAGTCACTACACTCATCTGCATCACCTGGCCACCCTAGGCAGCATGGTAATGAATGAGCAATTAGATTGGATAATATTATGCTGACATCCAATGGGCATTAACATTATATCACAGCAGTGTTTTGTGGTCTTCTAACTGCTAGCATTTTGTCTAGAAGACAAGAGGCAAGCATATGTATATGCATTGATCATGAAACACAAATTTTGTATAAATGAGGGCAAGAAAAGGCATTTATTTTATGTCTACTCCACACATGATACAAAGCTTTCTTGGTATAATATGTGCCATTCGATTTCGTTATGTACATGTTTGTGGTCATCTTTGGAAATAAATTGAATCAATCAATAAATTAAAAGTTTTTTATGCCTGTCTTAAGGTGGAGCATATGATGTTCAGATTTGATTTGTTGTCACAGTGACTTGATTTGTTGTCACAATGACTTGATTTGTTGTCACGGTGACTTGATTTTTGTCACAATGACTTGAGTTACTGTGGATGACATGCACTTGGGGTAAGGAAGAACTCTTTGATTTTCAGAGGCCAAAGGTCAAGGTCATTCTGACAGAAGGAAGAAAAATTGTTTTCTCACATTAAAGTTACTTCTCCTCCATAATTACCAAATTTGATGTCTTCACAGTAATATTAGAATGGCTTTGCAAATCCACTTGCCCAACTCCTGCGACAAGTTCAAATTCAGTTCAGAAAAGATGAAGGTTGCATGGTACTTGTCTTTTGCATACCAGGGCCCAGCAATTCCAAAAAACAGGGAGCAGAAGGAGCCATGTTCAGTTTGTAATGTGCTATATTCTGCAAAATGTTTATAGCCTATGATCTCATCACAGTAAAAGCATTAACACCTTTATTTGGTGCTTGTGTGTACTGTATTCTTTTATTACATAACTGGCACATTTTCTTTGATCTGTTGATCCTTTATTTGCACGATATATGCTGTCAGAGGCTATCATTTCTATCTTGTAATCGAGGTCAATCTTTTATTATGCAGATGTGATAATGTGAATATTTACTATTTAAAGCAAGTTTTAACAAATCAGGAACAAGTATTTATATTTTTGACTTGTCTGATGTATTTGAATCATAATATTTGTACTTATCTCAGATTCACCAATTTTGAAGTCATAACCTAGCCTCAGGCAGTTTGTAAGAATGCCAGACTCAAAATGGCTAGCTTGTAATGACTGTGTTGATATATGTCATGGATTTTAGTTTGAGTAGGTGATAATTATGTACTATTTAAATATGACTAGCTACTAATTATTTATACTATTTAAATATGACTAGCTACTAATTATTTATACTATTTAAATATGACTAGCTACTAATTGTTTATACTATTTAAATATGGCTAGCTACTAATTGTTTATACTATTTAAATATGGCTAGCTACTAATTGTTTATACTATTTAAATATGACTAGCTACTAATTATTGTATGCTATTTAAACATGGATAGCTACTAATTGTTTAAACTATTTAAATATGGCTTGCTACTAATTGTTTATACTAATTAATAATAATAATGAGGACTTTGTATCGTGCCTAATCTTTAGAAGCTCTAAGCTCTTTACAACATTAGACATCACCTATAACATAAAAAACGTCTATAATGATATGATTACAAAAACAAACACAATGAAATTAGAAAACATAAAAAACATGCTGAAAATATTTAAGGTAGGAAACATTATTAGGTCTTTAAGTTTGTTCTTGCAGTCGAAATAAGTGAGTTTTAAGAGTACTCTTGAATGGGATCACAGTGTCTTTGTGTCTAAGTTCAGTGGGCAATTCATTCCATTTTGCTGGGCCCTGGTATGCAAAAGAACGCTGTCCATATGACTTTGTTTTCATAGTGGGAATAATGAGTATATGATTGTCAGAAGAGGAGCATAAGTATCTTGCTGGTGTGTACACATGGGTGAGGTTGGATAGGTATGTTGGACTGGAGTCCATCAGTGAAATGTAGCACAGAGAACACATTTTGTGTTTGATTCTGGATCAAATGGATAGTCAGTATAGGGTACAGAGCAGCGGGGAGGTGTGCTCTGATCATGGTACTCTTAAGTATGATCCGAGCAGCTGTGTTTTGAACTTTTTGAAGTTTCTGGAGTAAATATTCAGATGAACCAGACAGAACTGAGTTACAATAGTCAAGTCTTGAAAGTACTAATGAACACACAAGTGTTTTAGTGGCATCAACTGAAAGATATTTGCAAATGGAGCTGATGCGTCTCAGCTCAAGATATGCAGCCTTGTATATGTTCATGACATGTTGATGCAGTGTGAGAGTACTGTCCAGAGTAACGCCTGGGTTTCGTACTGATTGTGTGAATTTAATGTTGGTGTTACTGATATTTATTGTTTGAGGTAAAGGATGTGAATGAGAAAGTCTTTGTTTTGTGATCAGAATGGCCTCAGTTTTATCATCAATCATCTGCAGCTTGTTACATGTCATCCATCAGAAATGCACCTCTCTACACCTTTGATGGTGGCATCAACTTCAGTTGGGTGGCTAGATTTGTATATTTGGGTGTCATCAGCGTACAATTGGTGAGACACTGGATGATGATCTATGACACTTGAGAGTGGCTGAGTGTACAGAATGAAGAGAACAGGTCCAAGAACAGACCCCTGTTTAACACCACAACATAGATCAACTGGGCTGGAGTGTATTCTATTTGCAGACACAATTTGTGTCCTGTTGACCAAGTAGGACTTAAACCACAGTAAGGCTGTATCATGAATGCCAAATACATGCTGGAGACGGTGAAGTAATATATCATGGTCTATTGTGTCAAATGCTGCAGACAAATCAAGGAGGGTGAGGACTATAATCTTTCCGCTATCCAAAGCAGAGATAATGTCATTAACTACTTTTAGAAGAGTAGTTTTAGTACTGTGGCAAGGGCGATATGCAGATTGTACATTGCTAAAAAGACTGTTTGAATTCAGATGAGATAGAAGCTGGGATAGAACAACCTTTTCTAAGATTTTTTATATGAATGGGAGATTAGAAACTGGGCAGTATTTCTTTAAATCATTATGGTCTAGTGTTGGTTTCTTCAGCAGAGGCTTTACAATGGCAGTTTTGAAAAATGATGGGAATTCCCCTATTGAGAGAGAGGTATTAATAACGTCAGTAAGTGAAGGCAATACTGGATCTAAGCACTCAAGGAGCAGTGATGTTGGAACTGGATCAAGTTCACATGACTTTGGTGCACTCGTCATCAGGATTGTACGTACGAAATCCATAGAGACCGGTTCAGATGCTGCTAATGGTTGCCGCTCAAATTCTGTATCCCAACTGTATGATGATGACTTGTCAATTGAAATTGTGGTGTCAAGCTTATCTCTGATAATTTGTACTTTGTCACTGAAGAAATTTGCAGACATATCTGGAAGGTCAACTGGAGAGAAGGTAGTTGAAAGTGTTGTAGATTTGTTCCTTGACATTAGCTTGTTAGTAATTTCAAAGAGCTCTTTGCAGCTGGAAATTTCCATGATCTTAGTAGTGTAGTTGGCTAATTTCGCTGCACGGACTATATTTGTGACATTCTTCTTAGTGGCTTCATAGATTACAGCATAAATGGGATAGCAAATTAATTTTCCACAGGGACTGGTTTGTATATTTAATTTAATTGTTTGTTAGTTTTAAATTTTTATTTCATTATGTGCTGTTTTAATGTAACATTGTTTACTGGACTTGACCTTATCCAAAATTAAGTTCATTTCTGCTTGATGTGATTGACTTTTTTTAAATTTTTAAATTTTTTTTTTATTTCATTATGTAAACAACCAGTTACCAGATTATTATTCAGGTAAACAAGAAGTGGTAAATACATGTATGTTGAGCAGAGTCAGGATTTTGAGAATTTAGTAGGCTACTCTGTTAGGTAATGGTTGTTTTTAGAAAATTCTAATGTGGTCAAGCACAGAACTATATTATTTTGTGACTGTGAGGATTTTACCAGTTATGCTTTCACATCTAGCACATTAAGTTGTATTATGTTGTGACCAGTTTGTGCTGAATTTTATTTTCTTCAAATTATTGAATTCAAGTGATTATTTTCTTTGGAAATACAAAAGTGCTCTGGACAAAATTCTTGGATAAAGACATTCATTGGAATTTATACTGAATTCATACATGGAATAATATTTCTGTTTTTCAACAAGAGACTTGACACATCAGTACTTCACAGACCATAACAGACAATTTTGGATCTCTTTGGGAATTGAACTGAGTTTTATTCAAGACTTTTTGTTACTAGAACTTGTGTCTTTAATTCTCTGATTATTTTTGAATTTGATTCGCAATACTGTATATTCTTTTTTCTTATTTTTTTAATATTGTATTCTAAGGAAATAAATTATTTGTTAAATTGTACAAAGCTTGTTATCTTCACTCTTTTCTGTTACTTATTTTAAGAACATAGACTCATAACAGGACTGATGGGATAGCAAATCAATTTTCCATAGGGACTGATGGAATAGCAAATCCATTTCCATAGGGACTGATGGAATAGCAAATCCATTTTCCATAGGGACTGATGGGATAGCAAATCCATTTCCATAGGGACTGATGGGATAGCAAATCCATTTCCATGGGACTGATAGAACAGCAAATCCATTTTCCATAGGGACTGCTGGAATAGCAAATCCATTTCCATAGGGACTGATGGAATAGCAAATCAATTTTCCATAGGGACTGATGGGATAGCAAATCCATTTCCATAGGGACTGATGGGTTAACGAATTCATTTTCCATAGGGACTGATGGGATAGCAAATCCATTTTCCATAGGGACTGATGGGATAGCAAATCCATTTTCGATACTGTCTAAGAAAGAGTCTATCACTCAGCGAAACACACACACACACACACACAAACCACTCTAGTGGGTGGCCTATTGGTTTGAGCGTCTGCCTCTGTTGCAGGTTCGAAGCTTGGCTAAGTCATACAAAAGATTTATTAAAATGGTACTAATAGCTGCCTCGCTAGGTGCTTATCATTAAGAGTTTATTGTTAGGACTGGTCGCCCTGGTGTCAGGATAATGTGTCTGGGTGGGACATCATGTTAGATGTCTGCAGCATGATGCCCCAGTGCTAGACATCACTATAAATTGCCACACTGCAGACATCATAGCGGCATGACTGGAAATGTTTTAAATCTATGTCAACAATCTAAATCACGAACACACTCTCTCTCTCTCTCTCTCACTTAAAAATGTTGCTGTTTCCAAAACCCTTTTCTACTCGTCCATATATCTATGTATATACATGTACATGTCTGTCTTGGCTCTTCTAACTGTATCTGAATTCTATCTTTTCTCATCTATCTACATCTATCTACATTTACATATCTGTTTTGATAACTTTAACTATTGGCATATTGTTTTAAGCCAGAAACAAAGATAAAATGGAAACACTAGTTATTTATTTTTAAAATAAAAATGACTCAGTTTCCTTTTGAATATCCCATATTTTATTTAATCTAATTTAATTAATCAATTAATCTAATTAAACAAGCTCATATCTTTCAAATGTATGTTCAGTTTTCGAGCCAGCTTGTAAATTTTGTGAAGGCCTGATATTACTGATATACCAGGACCATTGGTCATGTTTACTTTGTATGTAGTTTTCACAAAATGCTATTAGTTCTTCATCACAGACTTGGACCAGTCTTTGTCAGTGACTTGCATTTTGGGCAATAAAATATAAGGGGGCGCTCACCAGTTAATATGTATTTTTGAGAGAGTGGCATATGTAAGATGAAGTTTTCTGCACAATGGAGAGAATGTCGGCATACCTCTATGCTACATTAATGTAATGTGGATGATATTTCTTTGGATATTGAACTTTTGGAAATTGTACATGATCTAAGCACACTGCTAACTAAAGTGGCTGCTCCCTTGTGCTAAAAAATCAGCCTGAATTAGTCTAATTATACACCAAAATAAAGGGAATTAAAGGTTCCTTGAATTAAACCTAAGACATACAAGTTTTTTTTTAAATAGCCAGTATAACCAGTGAGGAAAGCCGGGGAAATTCTTTTTCTTTAAAATTCTAACTCTATGCAAAATGCGAAACTGTAGAGCGCCACCTTAGCTTAAAAATGTTAAGGTTAAGCTATCAAATGTCAAGGTCACTAAGGTTGGAAGAAGAATGGTTTCTACACACAAATATCAGTTGTTGACCACAAACTTTTGTCATTGTTTGTGGGTAACTTACAGATTGGGTGAGAAATAAACTTGTCATTTTTTTATGATAGAAGGTCAGAGGTCATGATTACTGATTGAAAGAATAAAAAAGGTTTTGGCTTAATAACTTTAGTTTCAGACCATATCACTTGACCAAAGTTTAAGGAGGTCTTGCACTTAAGTTACAGAAGGAATCTGTTGAGTTACTTCAGAATTCAACTTGTAGATCAGAGAAAAATTGGTTTTGCAAAACAACTATTGTTGCACCAAACTTAGATAAATTGCACTTAGGGTGATAAAAAACCTATAAATTATGCTGTCTGGAGGTTAAAGGTCATGGTAATGGTAATCTTTATAAAAGAATAATGGTTTCTCCCAATTTATAAGAGAATAATTGTTTCTCCCTATTCAAGATCACACACTTTGCCAATGGTTGAGGTCTTTGAGACCCATTTAACACATCAATTGGAATGCTTCTGCTGTCTTCGAAGAAAAAAAGAACAATTTCTAAATAATTTTTTAATTTTTTTTATTTCCCCAGGGACCCGACTGTTGCAGTGACTATGCCATCACATTCCACTACGTCAGCCCAAACTTAATGTATGAATTTGAATACTTTGTCTATCATCTCAGAGCCTTTGGAATTAACACAGTTGTACAACAGTGTGGACCTAGAGATTTCCTGATGTCTTCATCAAAAATGATTGGAGATAACCATTCAGAGACTGAAATCAATAAAAATAAAGAAAATTCAGCCAAGACGGATGTAAAGGACAATAGAAAGACAGAGAGGGACCAAGTGCCATCAGTGGAAAATGCCAAGATTGTTGACGGAAATGTTATCAAGGAAGAAAGTCAGCTAAGCTCTATCCCAGGTTCAGATAAAGGAGTACACCAAATACATCATCCCAAAAATATACATTTTGATCCCAAAAAGTCTTGAGTGAATGAAAATTAGTGAAGTGTGTCATATTCAAGTTAAGCTTGTTAATTTATTTATCTATTTATTATTATTATTATTATTATTATTATTATTATTTTATTTTTATTATTATTTTTATGTGGACTTCTTTCAGATGGGATGATCTTGCAATACATTTTTCATTGTTGCTAGTTTTATTGTAACTGTAACTGTTTCTTTTACTACATGCCTTGTATAATGCATCATATTTACATTGTCCAGCAAACTCCAATATCATAAAATGAATTTGGGAAAATATTATAGAACCATATTTTCTGACTCATGGACTACAAATTCTTATCTTGTGATCTTTTCTCATGATGCATGTGGCTTTTTCATTTATCTGAAGTCTGTTTTAATTGCTGGCATTATAAAAGGGGTCTGAAAATTCACTTGCCCAACTCAGAATTAAAAATTTTCAGCAGTCAAGTAAACTTCATAATCATTGTTGTGATTCATGGTTGTCTAGTGCCCATCTGTAATGAAAAGACATCTCTTTTGAAAATATTGCTAGCTTTCTTCATTGAAAGCCTATAGTTTCTAATGTAAGATTGTTTTGATCAAGCTCATACAAGCACTTACTTTCCAGTCATCAGTTCTAATAAACACTCACAAGAAGGATTTTTTTTTCAACCCCTGGATAATTTTCTGCTTCATCTTGCTATTGTCATGTAGTGTGTGTTTGTGTATTTGTGTGTGCATTGGCATTTAACAAGTCTGCACAATAATGGCTGTATGGTGCTAATTAAGTTAATTTCTAGTCTTAGATCTTGAGCAGTAAATAATTGTTTTTCATATATTAAATTTAACTGAAATGGGCATTTCAAAAATACAGTATTTAAAAGTTGTATAATAAATACATATAAAGAAGGTTTATAATAAATACATGTAAATAGTTTTTCATTTATTGAAATCATATGTTTTCATATATATTTCTAAGACTTAAAGATTTAAATAGTTCTAATAGTCTCAGATTGACCGAGTGACCGTGTGGTCTAAAGCGCTCTCCGTTACGGATCACTGCCATCTCACCTCTGACTGCGTGGGTTCGAGTCTCAAATTCGGCTAATGTGGGTATGTGAGAAAGGTTGCCAGTAGCTTCTTGTGGGTCGGTGGTTTTTTCCGGAGTTTTCCCGGGTTCTTCCTTGACCATTAATACTGGCCACCATGTATAGCCTATCGTGAAAATGGCGTTAAACCCTACAACAACAACAACAAATAATTCTAATCATATGCTTCATCACTATGCATTGAGAGTCCCATCTTTTAGGACTTTAGTTTCTGGTCCAGGACTCTTCACACCCTTCTTTTTCTCCCATTGATATTGGTTTGAGTTATCTCCCATGGTAATTGTGAATGTGTATGTACATTTGACTGTTACTTTTCTACTTGCAGCCATAAATAGAAGGCCTGAAGGTCTGTAGTAATCCATGTGTTCATATGGGCAGTGTTTTTACCTGCAGGCCTAAAAGACTCAAAGAATGTTCTTGTTGGTGCTGTTTTTATTAATCATAAAACTCTGGTTTTTCTTGTTGGCCCATGCTATATTTATTTGAATGAAATATATAGTGTTTCCCCCATATCAAGTTGTGATGTCTTTTGCAAATTTCATTTTGCTTTATAACTTTTGGAATCCAATGTAACGGATTCCAACCAAATTTAGAATGAAGCTTTACATTACGAAGATATAGGCCAGGTTCGATATTCATCATTTTCCAAGAGTTATACCTCATGATGAGCTTTAATTATTGTCCTTCAGTTTGCATAAAAATTTTGTTTCCAGTCAGTCAATTTAAAGTCTTCATGGATTCAAACCAAATCAGTTGTCATATTAAAGTCTTCATGGATTCAAACCAAATCAGTTGTCAATTTAAAGTCTTCATGGATTCAAACCAAATCAGTTGTCATATTAAAGTCTTCATGGATTCAAACCAAATCAGTTGTCAATTTAAAGTCTTCATGGATTCCAGGCAAATCAGTTGTCAATTTAAAGTTTTCATGGATTCCAACCAAATCAGTTGTCATATTAAAGTCTTCATGGATTCCAACCAAATCAGTTGTCATATTAAAGTCTTCATGGATTCCAACCAAATCAGTTATGAGGCTTTACATTAAATATCCTGAAGCAGAGTTTTGATTTTCACCATTTTTCAACCAGATTTAATAGATTTGTGGTCCCAGTTTGATGAGGAACATTGCTTTTGATATGCTGAAGAAATTGTGTCCATTCAGTACAGATTGTATGCCTTCAGACCATATTTTCATTTGAATGACACGTGTCAGATACAGTTTTCCCTTATTTCTGATGAAATATTTGTATAGTTATTACATAGTCTATGCACATTAGAGCGCTTCCTGCCAGGATGGCATGTAGTATTTAAAGTTATTACCAAATTTATACTCATAACTTATTTAAAATTATGAACAATATACATGTTTTTCTTAAACGCAATAATTCCGGATATGTTTTTCATTTTCTTTATCTTTATCGTTATATTCAGTTGTTTTTAAAATCATTGGCACCTTGTTTGATGCTGTACATTTTTTAAAATACTTTTTCTGCAATCTTAATTATTGTCTATATCTATTACTTAAATGATAAAATTCAGTGCTTTTATGAAGCAAGTCAATTAAAACATCAAATTTTGTTCAAAACAATGCTGCATCTGTTAACATTAATTTGTTGCTTGATTGTCTCTTAGTTTTTGGAATCTGTTAACATTGGTTTGCTGCTTGTCTGTCCCTTAGTACTGGAATTAATCTGTTAACATTGGTTTGTTAGCATTGGAGTCCATTTTGAAAAGTACTATATAGATAGCACTTAGTGTGACTATGTACCATGAATGCTATTAATAGTTTAAATCTGATACACAAACTGAGGAAGAGCCATTTTTCTACCAGTGAAAATTATTTTTTAAGCAAAAGCCTTGCATGTAGATATTGGTATAAGTTTCATGTTCTTTGTGTCACTAAATGGCATATATATATATATATATATATATATATATATATATATATATATATATATATATATATTATATAAGTGAGAGCTGGGATATGAATAAACTTGTCATAGAAAAGGGAATGGATAGTAAATCTGCACATTAACAAAAATGTCTGTCTTTTTCAAGTGGCAGCATAAATGACGCTATTGTCATTATGATTGGCTGCCATTAGGATTGGCCATCATTATGATTGGCTGTCACAAGATTAGCTGTCATTATGATTGACTGTCAAATTAGAACAGAGGTACCTGGGAATTGGAATTACCACAATGAACTATTGTAGAGAATAAAAGAATCCACATAGTCTGATCATGATGGTGGGATTTAGCCATCCAACACCGGTGGGATTTCCCAGTTACATAGCAGTGGGATTACCCGATTCAACACCAGTGGGATTTAGCCATCCGCCACAAGTGTGATTTCCCTGTTGCACAGTAGTGGGATTTCCATATCCCATGCCTTTGCATATGAGGAATTATTTTTCTCTTGGTTCCTGCCCAGAAATAATGTAGGGAAATCCTGTGGGATGATCAGCTTTGCTGACTTGCTAGTGTACAAATTCTGATCATAATTGTGGGATTTCCCTATCACTCAGCAGTGGGATTTCCCTGTTCAACACCAGTGGTGTTTCCCTATTGCACAGCAGTGGCATTTCCCCATCCAACACCAGTGGCATTTCCCTATCCTATGCCTGTGCATATGAGGGATTATTTTATCTTGGTTCTTGCTCAGAAATAATGTTGGTAAATCCCATGGAATGATCAGGCTTTGCTGACTTTGAGTCCACAAATTCTGATCATGATGGTGGGATTTCCTTATCACTCCGCAGTGGGATGTCCCTATTCAACACCAGTGGGATTTCCTTATCCCATGCCTGGCATATGAAGGATTATTTTTATTTTGACTTTCTTACCAGGAAATATTTTCGGAAAAGAATAGATGGCAAATCATAAGTAGCTGTATGGCATCAGAAAGAGAATATGAAGTCTAGTTTACAAGAAAAGAATATATGCTTTTATATTATATGTACTGTAACTGGAGACTTTTACATTTTGCCATTTGTATAGAGTTATTTATTTTATCGGTTTTGATTTAAAACATGACTTCTTTAATTCCTTCTGTAGAGGACTAGATGTTGAAAATGTATGTCATATTTTGTCTCTGATTCAATGCTTTACATTTTTTTAAAATCATCATTGTCTACAACACCAAAAATCAGTTTGTGTGGCTATAATTGATAAAGTGATCGTCAGTACCATCCTGTCACTTGTCAGGACTCAAAAGTGCAATATGATCCATTTACACTAGTAGAAATCAGGTTTATATTGGATAATTTATTATCATTTAAGAATAATAAATGAAGATAAATAATAAAAATGAATGTATATGTATCTAAAGTATATGCATACATGTATGTATACATGTATGTAAAGTGTATGCATACATTTTTGTAAAGTATATGCATACATGTATGTATGTATATATATATATATATATATATATATATATATATATATATATATATATATAAAGTGTATGCATACATTATATATGTATGTAAAATGTATGCATACATGTATGTATATTTGTATGTAAAGTGTATGCATACATGTATGTATATATGTATGTAAAGTGTATGCATGTACATGTATGTATATATGTATGTAAAATGTATGCATACATGTATGTTTATAAGTATGTAAAGTGTATGCATACATGTGTGTGTGTGTGTATATATATATATATATATATATATATATATATATATATATATATATATAGTTAAAGTTAAGCTCTAAAACTGTAAAGGTGAAGAAAATTGTCAAGAAAATGTTTAATAGGGTCAACTTTTCAGCATAAAGATTACTGTGTACAGGATTTATTTTCTGCTTGATAATTAACGTTATAATGGCTGTAAGTAACTATTGAAAGGTTTCTTACATCAAGCTTTGTAATTGTTGATTAAATTTCTGTGTGTACATCCAGATATCACTGTTTACTCTAGTATTTGAGAGCATACATTTGCTTGTGACATATAAAGTTCATTTGTAGTAATAAAGAAGTAATATGTGTTTGGAGTGTTGCCTTTTTGTTCAGTCTGTCTCAGGTCACGTACATGCATACATAGTGCCAGTAAACAGGTACCTTAAAGGTGGATGGAGGTGAATAGGAAAGAACTTTCCATTTTAACTCTAACCCCTGGCGCCGCATTGACACGTCAGGAGGTAGTAGCCTACTACCGAGCTCTGTAACGTCAAGGTCATGTAAGATACACTAAAGTGGGTGGTATTATAGAAAGGTAGACGGATGTAGCTCTACAATGGTACCAAATAATCTGGACGTTCTAATTGCTCTACAAAATACAGAGGGAAAAACCTAATTTGTTGGACCCAATTTTTTCTACCCGAAATTCGCCCGTGGTCGGAATCCGATTTTGTGTCCGGATTTGAGACTTTTTGGCCTCAGATCTAAGGCAGGCCTGTCTGAAGAGCACACAGACAGGCGAACCTTTGCAAAAAGTAGGATAAGATGGGCATTTAGAATAAAGAGTGGTATCGATACGAAAATGATGGGTCCGTTAAGCCAAAAACAAATAAATCCAACTGGTATCCTTCTGCTCATGTGCGAACGAAATAGCCAATGAAAAACGATGTTTGTAATAGAACTAGGTGTTGGTTAACGGAAAATCTCTTGGAAGTCGATGTGTTAGGATGTGTTAAATAGCCGCCAAAATGTGTTTCCTACTCGCATTTCAGACGAAAACTACAAAAACCTCCAGGGGTTAATGAGATAAAGGTCTATATATCACCATTAGAAGGTAAGTTGCATATCGTATGGATGGTCCTATCTTCAAGGACTCGGTGAAGGTCGTGTCTCATTATTTTTTGTTATCCATCAAGCGTTCTCTTCTGCTCTACTATATAAAAAATCCATTCAAGAGAATGGGATTAAATTTGGTGTGCATATACATGATTAATAAAAGGTGTATTGTATGCCGCATCGAGCATTATAAGTTTAGGGTTAAGGTCACAGCTTTGTAATTCCAGTTTTCCTCACGCTTTCCCTTCTTCGTTATAGCTGTAACAGATACAACATGGAATACTTGACATGTTCTGTAAAATAGATGTAAGTTTGCCATCTTTACTTTCCTTCCACTCTCTAACTTTACAGCCTTTAAGAGATTATGGTATAATAATATTAATACATGGTGGGTATATATATACATCCATGATATATCATCATTGGAAGTTTTGTCTTGAAGGTCAAGGTCATGCCTCAATAATAAAAGTTTGCCATCTTTCCTTTCCACTCGATAACTTTAAAGCCTTGAGAGATCAAGATGTGATACAAGGTATATGTATATAACATCATTAGAAGTTACTTGTTTTGTGGGGACCGCTCATGTGGTGTAGTGGTCAGAGCATCTGACTTGTATGAAGTAGGTCGCAGTTTCGATCCACAGCTGAGTTATACCAAAGACTTATAAAATTTGTACTCGCATCTGCCTTCCCTGGTGTCAGGATAATGTGACTGGGTGGGACATCATGCTACATGCCTGTTGCATGATGCCCCAGTGCTAGACATCACTATAAACTGTCAAACTATAGACATCGCAGCGATAAAACTGAACATTTTTTAAAAGCCGCTTTAAAAATCCAAAACACACATAAATGCTTGGTATACATATATATCATTATTAGAAGTTCAAACATGAAAGTCACGGTCATGATTTATTACAAGTTTTCCATCTCTACTTTCCCTTCAACTCTATAATATTAAAGCCTTGGAAGATCAAGGTATCATACTTTCTGTATGTATATATCATCATTAGAAGTTCAAACATTAAGGTCAAGGTCATGATTTATTACAAGTTTGTCATCTCTACTTTCCCATCAAATGTATAACACTAAAGCCCTGGAAGATTAAGATATCATACTTTGTGTACGTAGATATCATCACTAGAAGTTCAAGCATGAAGGTCAAGGTCATGACTTATTACAAGGTTTCATACTTTGTGTATATCATCATTAGAAGATATGTTGTAAACAATTTTGTAGTTTTCCATCCTCAAGGTCATAGCCCTTTATTTTGAGTTTAATGCTCCAACTTGATTTAATATGTACTAATAATGAAATTTGATTCCAGTACTTTAATTTCCATGCAATAATAATCATCCTTTGTGGTGGGACATTATTAAGTTTTTAAAATAAAATATTTACTTTTATTTTGATATCCTGTATTTAAATTCCTACTGACAAAATAGCATATGAACTTGTGCAAGACTATGTTATTAGGTGCAGACCAGGTAGTCTCCCTTCATTGCACAGTCTGGCTCAAGAACATGTTACAGAGCATCGATTTGTTCTCGGCTTAAATAACATTATAACTAATGAATGGAACCATGTGTGGTTGGTATGCCAAGCAAATGAAAAAAATATTTTTATTTTCTTATATATTAACATTAAATTGCACGGGAAATTAATTAGTAGCCAGATTGCTATTTGAAGTGGTGGTAGGGTGTGTATCCATGACAACCATGCTGACACTATCTTCTTGGTCGTGGAAAGCTCATGTCATGTGACCGCTTCTGTAAGACTCGTGAATCGCGATTGATGAAAGTTTTTAAAATCGTATAATTGCAGTAAGGGTCATTAGGGGCATTTTGTTAATTGTTTTTACTCGAACTTTTCACATTATTTTAAACAAGATTATATCTTCACGTCAATATTTGTTCTAATTTGTTGTGATGTTGTAAATTGGTCGATTTCAAATAGTTCATATTTCTAAACAAATTATTGTCGACCCACCTAAACTACATACAAATTAATCTTGTGTGATATTTTACATAGGTGTGTGTAATATTTTGTATAGGTGTGTGTAATATTTTTTTAAATCCATAAAACTTCAGATTTCAATCCATTCAGTTTAGCGACGGCAGCGGGACCTGATAGGTGTACAGCATAAACGATACCTTTGAAGTAGAAAACTCCGCACTGTCACCGGGCTCCATTTTTTATTTTGCATCAAAATATTTTCGATTGTGATTTTCAGTTTTTGACCTTCACCTTATGTTTAATATAACTCTTAAACCCTATAAATTTATTAGAAGTAGAGATCATAATGTAAATAAATTTATAAAAGGTGTGCACTTATTGCAAGAAAGACTTTAGAAGTCCTCTGTTTAGATGAATATGATCAAAGTGTACGCAGTTCTAAAAAACCGAGAATTTAGCAATACTCTTTTTAGACCTAAATATTGCAAAAATGTACTCTGACGATATGCATATACAGTTCTTACAAAAAGTGGCAGAAGAGTCATCTGTTCAGGTTAATGTAATAAAAATGTACTCTTACGATACTCGTATACAGTTTTTACAAGAAATGGCAGAGAAGTCCTCTGTTTATAATAATGTAATAAAAATGTACTCTGACGATACGCGTATACAGTTCTTACAAGAAATGGCAGAGAAGTCCTCTGTTTATAATAATGTAATAAAAATGTACTCTTACGATACTCGTATACAGTTTTTACAAGAAATGGCAGAGAAGTCCTCTGTTTATAATAATGTAATAAAAATGTACTCTCACGATACGTGTATACAGTTCTTACAAGAAATGGCAGAAGAGTCCTCTGTTCAAATTAATGTAATAAAAATGTACTCTGACGATACGCGTATACAGTTCTTACAAGAAATGGCAGAGAAGTCCTCTGTTCAGAATAATGTAATAAAAATGTGTTTTGATGATATGCATATGCAGTTCTTCCAAGAAAGAACTGAGAAGTCCTCTGTTTAGGCTGATATAATTAAACTGTACTTACACGATATACAAGACACTTGTGACTAGATTTTCAAAACCTGTGGCGTTGCCTATTTTTAGTCCTCAGTTTGTGTGGATTTTGTGATTGCTACGAGTCGTGAATCTACAGACCCAGTGTAACATTATTGTCATTTTTTAAAATGTGATTGCCATAAAAACTTTCGAATACTATGTGGCCGTGTGTAACCTAATTACGTATATATATATATATATATATATATATATATATATATATATATATATATATATATATATATATATTGGAAACGTTACAGTGAAAGGCTTCAAAATAGACTTTGAGGGTACTGATCTCGTGTTCTGTCGAGTAGTTGTATCAGTAATGTACATTAATTGATTTGCAGTCCGTTTCCACCGCTCGAAATACGTAACCGATTTGCTATTGTGGGGAGCACTTGGTTCAACTGAACTGTTGTGAAAGCGATAAAACCTCGACTTTACATACGCTGTTATCTCACGTTTGAAAAGAAATCAACTCTCTGGTGGCTGTAGAAAACAATGAATCATAAAACGGTGCTGAAACTTCTTGAAAAGACCGAGGATACGTGATAATAAAATAAACGGAGCAAATATTGATCCTTAGCTGGTTGTAGGAGAACACTTGAAAGTGACTTTTGTCAGAAATTTCTTTTATAATTTTTGTTGTTGAAAGAATGTAAATCAAGTTTGCACATAATTACATGTTGAATGTCACTCTTGGGAATTATACATGTAAGACAAGTCGATACGATATCTCACTCCAGGGGGTATCCTTGTTAGACGAATCGATATGAAAATCTAGATAAACATAATTAGGCACGATCAAGCTCACTTTGTTAATTAAATGTACGAAATATTCGATGAACTGTTCCATGTCATACATATTAAAGTTTTCAGTCTCTTTGATGTACTGGTATTGGAAACGTATTTGATTTTATCTTTGATTTTTCATATTATAACGTTGTATCTGCTTTGTATATAAAAATTATATAATGTAATTTTTTATATGTTTATTCTAAAAGTTTAAATTACTAAAACAACATTTTTCACTTAAAATGGTATACTTCCAACATCGTAAAGCGAAAGCACGCGCGTTCAAGAAGTCATATTGATCCATGGGATCGCACTCTGCGCATTTCCCTTCGTCCTTAATATGATCTCACTCTCTTCACATGACTCATTTTGACCAAACAAAAAGAACAACTAGTCAGTAGTGAGATGAATAAAAATTGTATCCTGCTCCACATCGACAAACATGTAGCTCATCGACCAACATCGACAAATCCTGCTCCACATCGACAAACATGTAGCTCATCGACCAACATCGACAAACATGTAGCTCATCGACCAACATCGACCAACATGCAGCTCATCGACCAACATCGACCAACATTTGGCTCAAATTTGCTTGCAATTTCTATCATACGTTATTTAATTCTTTGGTTTCCTCGTATTCTAATGTATATATCAAAATATTCTTTGACAAAACAGTGACTGAGAATAAATTTAGAATGGTAAGAAACCTGTATTTGTGGAAATCATCCAATTAAATATTGTTCGAATTTTAGTTTTTAGAAATCAGGAAACAAAATATTGATATACTGTTCCATTTGTGAAAAATCATCGAACAAAATCTTGATGTCTTTATCGACTCTTTCATTTATTTTATGTCATAAGATGTGGTTAGATAGTTGTTAGGTAGTTTGTTTTTTTTTAGCCTGGGGGTGTCCGACCCCCACCTACAACTAGATCTGGCCCAGAGTTGGGGTGAATAAGCATAACCTGTCAGCGTAAGCTCGAATTAGCCTACTTTTTTACAAGTCAGCTGACATAAATCCTGACTATATTACTACGGTAAGCCATATGTCCAAATATTCATCTCACACAGTTGCTTAGCTAAGACTGTACAAGCCTGATTTAGTCTACATTTACTTGGTTTTGTTTGGTTAGATAATCTTATTTAACTTTAAAGTTGACTAGTTTTTTTTTTCTCGCTTCGATTGACGGATATTAAATGCTATTCATTTGACTTGGTTTTGTTTAGCTCAGCGGGACCCCGGGTGGCAGAGTGGTCTAAAACATTCGCCTTTTTTCTATCTCTGCTATCGCACTTCCGTCAGCATGGTTTCGAGTTTAGGGCTGGGCCAATATGGTTATGTAAGATAGGCTGCCATATTCCTCCCGTGGGTCGCTGGTTCTTACCGGGGTTTTTCGGGGTTCTTCCTCATCCACGTATCCTGGTCGCCATGTATAGCCTATCCTGTGCTGAGAAATGGCGTTGAACCCAAAACATCAACATGTATACAGTAGCTTATTGTATATTAGGAAAGTTTATCTGCTCTATAAAGCTCATCCTGACTCTGTTAATCTTAGCCTAGCTTTATCTAACTTGACCTAGCCTGGCTCATTTAACCTTTGCCTAGCTTTATCTAACTTGACCTAGCCTGATTCAGTTAATCTTAGCCTAGCTTTACCTAACTTGACCTAGTCCGACTCAGTTAACCTTTGCCTAACTTTATCTAACTTGACCTAGCCCGACTCAGTTAATCTTAGTCGAGCTTTATCTAACATGACCTAGCCTGACTCAGTTAATCTTAGCCTAGCTTTACCTAACTTGACCTAGCCTGACTCAGTTAACCTTTACCTAGCTTTATCTAACTTGACCTAGCCTGACTCAGTTAACCTTTGCATAGCTATATCTAACTTGACCTAGCTATCGTCACCTTTTCGTACAAGCACAGCTGTGTGTTTCGCTCCAAAGATGACTCTTCGGACATTTCTGCAAAATCCAAATATATGTGATAGTGGAATCGTGCATGAAAACCTTCTACGGGCACCTTTCAGTGCTAATTTACGTGTAGCAAATCCATTATTGTAATTGTTGTTGTAGCTCTGTAACATCAAAAATCCAGCGCCGAGCTATCTATAGCTCCAGCTGGTTTTCGGTTAGTCGCAGTATTTCGTGGTACTTGTACTTGAAGAAATTGCATGTGATCAGAAAAATCAGTTATCTTTGGCAAACATCATTGACGGACCGGTTGATCTTGTATAATCGTCGGATTATCTTGCTAACCCTACTATTGTTCTGGCAATATCAACATCTTTTTGAATTGTTTCTATGTTTTTTCCATCGATCATGTATGTGGCACTGTCAAATAACGCCATAATACAGTTATTAACAAAACAAACTATGACATCCCTCCCATATGGTGCATTGAGAGGCACATTTGTTACAAGCTCACCTTCTACTTCAAAAAAAGCCTAAGCGGGTAGAAAATATCTACTTGTATCATGAACCTGCAATTCAATTCTTCCTCGTGCGTTAGGTACACGTGCGTCATAAGAATAATACTGATAACCACATACAGATTCATCTTTTTGGACTGATTCATCCATGTCAAATGCTGTATCGGATATACGTTTAAACATCTTTATTATACTGCTCATTTTTTAAATCGTGCTCGCCTGGATCTTCGGGAAACTCCGCCTCCTGAAATAAAACTTGTGTTTATTTTTTCATCTCCACCTTGATTTACCTTAGGCTGCTAGTTTTTGATTTGCGGCTTGGTTTATTATTTTACTGACATCCGCGGGAATAACTTCAGTGGATGGCAAGTTTACTTTTGGTTTAGCAGTCTGACCTCTGCGTAATAGTTGTGCTATTCTGTCTTTGAATGCCGTGAAGGCTTTACCAGCAGCACTAGCAACTGCACCAAGAGCTTTTTCACGAATAACATCGATAGCTTTCACTGATGATTGTTTTGCTTTTGGTACTGCTTTGGGAGCCATCCTTCTAAATAATCCCTGAATAACATTACCGAGTCCAACTCCGTAATACGCTCTGTAAACAGGTAATCGCGAGTTTACTACTCTGACCATCACGAGTCTGCGGTGACCGTTGTTGTGTATGATCATCGTATTTGTTATTTATTCGTTTAATCGCTGTAGTAGCCGTCCGCGATTTCATCAATGAGAGATCGATAAACATTAATATCCATGATACCGCCTTGAAATAATCGTCGACAAATATCAGCTGATTCATTGATTATTTCTGGATTTCTGGAGAATTATTACCGGCTCGTTTTCCTCCTATGAGAACTTCTAACCGTTGCACATCATCGAGGATGTTGTTAGGACAAGCAACAAGACCACTTCCCGTCAAACCGCTACCAGTAGGTGCATCGTAAATCTCCTCTGGAGATTGTGGTCCAGAAGGAGGTTGTTTTTTTTCTGTTGCTGCGGTAAAAAAGTTGTATTTGTGGTTGTTGTATTCGTGCAAGATATCTATCTATTGCGTTAATAAATGTAATATATCTAGTATCACTATTTCTAGCCCGATCAGCATTATAATGTATACGAAATATCCACTTGAACCAATTCTCACGACTTGCAGCATCACTGGCATACTCGGATTTTAAAACTCCTTCTCGTTGATCATAATTTCGCACGGCAAACTCAGCTAATTTATTTATGTCTTTAGTTTCCTTTATGAAATTAATATTTTTTTCGGTAAATTTATTGTTTATATCAACTTTAGGTAACCAAGTAACCATTTAATTGGAATCTTTACTGGTTAATAAAGTTGCTTTTAGTTTTGCCATTGATGTTGAGGTGGTATATTCGATACTGATTTTAATATATATGAGCGAATGGTCATCCTAGAGCCACGTGATCTCCATCTTTTCCTCTTTCACTCTGTAGTGATTGATAGGGCGAGATTACCTCAGTATATACGCTATTATTAAGTTGTTTTTTTTTATGTTGGTGCATCGGCATTCAGATATCAAAGGACGTTTTCCCGTTCCCAGCGTATGCGATGAAACTGAATGCTTTATGGCTAACAAACACATGCTTTTTAACAAGAAGCTCTTTTGACACTCGCGCCACATAGGGTGAGGGTGAACTTGTTTCGGCAGTTGCCATGGGTGAGAAGCACTTCTGGTCCCCCTGCCGCCCTGGGTAAACATCGACATGCTTTTCATGTTCATCTTATCTGCTATTAGCTGGGGCTGAATATATTATCTTGTCTCCGTTTTAGCTGTCAATCGATAATCGTTTGTAGCAGTTGATGATGTGAATATATATGTGATACTTTGACAATTTCGTGAATAAATGTCAAGATTTACATGGTCGATATTTTCAAAAGGTGACAGGCTGACAGAAATATTGCGCAAGAACCACAGAACTGGTAATCAGCTCTTTTCGACATCTGTCTATGCTTATATTATTAGATGTTTAACATGTATCATTGCTTTTAAGAAGGAAAGCATGCGTACATGATATAAGAAAAAAGCAACTAAAACTAACGGTTTTGTTCTTGCTGTGGATGGGGGAGGATTTATTCCGTTGATGTTCGTATATTGATATACGGTTAATATTATATTCTCATTTTCTCTCTCAAATACACACGCACAATCTGTAAAATAACCTGATATCTTGCGTACAAAGAGAAGCTCACATATAATAATAATAATAATAATAATGATAATAATAATAATAATAATAATAATAATAATAATGATAATAATAATAATAATAATAATAATAATAATAATGATAATAATAATAATAATAATAATAATAATAATGATAATAATAATAATAATAATAATAATAATGATAATAATAATAATAATAATAATAATAATAATAATAATGACATTCTTGACAAAATATAGACGCGTTATAAACTTTTACCAGGAAATTTGTTTTTCTTATGTATAAAAATACACAATACACCTATGTTTTGCCAAAATTACTCGGTAACAGCCTTGTTAATACCATAAGTATCTGCATGACCATGATTAACATGTAAGAAATGACAAAATATGTTATTTAAACAAATGACTGTTATGTTGACGTGTTCCAGGTTTTCAAGACCAGATGAGTCAAGATCGATATGCTCCCTATGCTTTTTGAGGTACGGTATATTGCTCTTAAATCCACGCACAGTCCACCTCAGATGCGGGAGTTCGCGGATTAGAGTCCGGGCCGAGTCATAGAAAAGACGTAAAAATGGCACTTGCAGCGCAAAGTTAGGACAATGCATCATAGAGTACATCTTGGACGAAAACAGACGCCATAACGATATTTGAAATCCTGAAAGGGTAAGATAATATTTTATATTACTAGCTTATATAGCGAATTAGTCACGTGAAAGTTATTTGAAAGACACCGAAATACTCAGGTTGAGTTTTCTGTATTAAGTAAAGATAAATGAATGAATGAATGAATGAATGAATGAATGAATTTGGAGTTTGGCAGGTGGGTGCAATAGAATGTGGCTGATGCCCAAAATTAGTAGTAACATTTTTTTATACATAAGATAGTCGACTAGTTGTATGCACGTTATTGACCATTTTTCCAAGTGTGCCTACTTTGAGGTTTCGCTGAAATTTTATCCACCGTTTTTCTTTCCTCGACACATATTTTATTGTTGTGTCCAAGTCCAATCATCTGACAAGTGGGAACCATGGTAGCTTAAGTAAGTGGGTAAGAGTGTCTGACTTGAAATCCATTGGTCTCCAGTTGGATTCCCACAAGTAGCTGATAAATTAAGAAAGATTACTCCTTTTAATTCCTTCAAAATTAGCACCAAAGCAGAACCACCATTACCTGGATATACTGACAGTGTAACAACCTGACTTAAAGGTATCATTACAGTAATGTAGCTAATGACTTTGAAAGTATAGCCACGCTCATGTACTAATGACTTTGAAGGTATCACTACACCAATTTAACCAAAGACTTGGAAAGTATCACTACGCTAATTTAGCTAATGACTTTGAACGTATCACTACACTAATGTAACTAATCACTTTGATCATCACTTTTACACTAATGAAGCCAAATGACTTTGAAGTTATCATTACACTGTTGTAGCTAATGACTTTGAAAGTATCACTACACTAATGCAGCAATGATTTTTAAGGTATCACTACACAAACGTAACTAATGACCTTGAATGTATCACTACACCAATGTAGCTAATGACTTTGAACGCATCATTACACTGACTGAGCTAATGAATGGTTGCTAATAGTCATTGTATTTACTAAGAAAATAATTTATATTATCCTCTGACTTTTCCCAGAGATTTACTAACCATTTAGTAAAGAATTGCTACACTTAAGGGGTCTCTCTACCGAGCAAATCAAACACTTGCGTGAGTATGACTCTTGTTTTCTACTATTTCGAAGGAAATCAAAACAACAGTCCTTGTCAAGTGGGAGATCACATAACGCGCAATCTTCAAATAGTTTTCTCTAATGAGCCAGTTACCACAAATATCGCAACTTTAAGTTCAAAAGTGCATTTCTTTTCCTTGTTTCACATTTGCATGGCTTCTCCACTAAGCGAGAGTCCGAACATCAATACTTCCGATTCAGTCTCAGTGTCAATCCAAAACACAGCCTCGAACCGCATTGCGCACTCGTCCTACATGTGCCATTTCACTAGCTGCTTTCACAACCAATATTAAAGGCATCTTAAGACAAAGACATGACAGCTTCCCAATTGTTCCATGTAAAAATGTCAGTCCCGGTCATGAATATTTCACACTGAAAGTTACAGCTAAATCGCACCTCTAAATTAAGATAGGAACTACTTGACTCCCTGCCAACCGGAATCATTTTATCCTGCTACCACAAACTACAAGACAAGTATACCTTTACAAAAAATCCATAGAATTCCTTGTGAAATGAAGGAGGGTCTCTTTTACGAAACTAATTCATGCTATCATAAAGTCTCGTGAATAGTGTACATCATGACGTATGTTCCTAGAAAATGGCTAATTACTCGGGATGAGAAATATTTCCCCAACGTCAACTTCCCATAACCAATCAACTAATCACTAGAATCTAACAAAATTATAAACGGAGACGTAAATATAAATAGCGCATGCCCAAGGTTTATAACAGAATGTTACTTGCATTTAAACTGAAAATAAAAAGTTTACAACGGATCAAGAAGGAAAGTATGAGGTATAATATTCTATTATACAAAATAGGACTCTTTTTAAGCGATGGTTATGTCCTAAATATTGTACGATTAGTTCTACAGTATAGTAATTACAAAATGGAGAAATACGAAACTGCATATAAAAATGGCTATCAACTCCATTGTTCAAGTAATTCTTAATAAAGAGTATTATTTATTTTAGAAAGGAAAACGAGAGCCATCTTAGCCCAGTTGGAAAGCGTGGGACGTTATCCAAGTTTCGGCGCAGTTGGAGAGCGTGGGACGTTATCCAAAGTTTCGGCCCAGTTGGAGAGCGCGAGACGTTATCCAAAGTTTCGGCTCAGTTGGAGAGCGTGGGACGTTATCCAAGTTTCAGCCAAGTTGGAGAGCGTGGGACGTTATCCAAGTTTCGGCCCAGTTGGAGAGCGTGGGACGTTATCCAAGTTTCACGGGTTCTATGCAAGCCCATGCCAGCTTGGGTGTGCATCCAAAGACGTGTAGTTGGATAAGGCTCTAAATCCAAATTTCTTTGCATGCTATAGCCTGTAAGTTCTTAAAAGTACCGTTACAACGCACCCATTCTAATTACCGATGTAACGCCTTTGTGAGTTTGTACATTTAAAATATTTAATGACAACACCGATAGTAATCTGTTAGAAATACGTGAAAGGATACTTGTATAACTGATACAAACAAACCCCAGTATTATTTAATCTCACTTTTCTATACTAAATAATAATCATTGTTGTTTCTTGTATGGTCCAGATTAAAAGTTCCAACATTTGATGAATACGTAAGAATTCATCCAAATAAATTGGTTTAGACCTATGGCGCTATAATGTCAAATACAAAGACAAATTATATATGTTGGACAAATATCCGAGGCGGCATTCCAAGTCAATTTTTTTCCAGTATTATTTACGTTGTTGTTCTTGAGAAGAATATAATGCTTTGAAAAAAATAACTACTGTTACAATTTGTGAAAAATTCCATACTTTATTGACCAGAAGCTGAACCGTCACAGAGAGAGAGAGAGAGAGATAGAAACATTCGGGAGTATGGTCCCGTACATTAGTTGTTATGGCGAAATTATGAAAACCAATACGTTCGTCAATGCAGTGAGATGTAGAAACATTGTGCATCACGGTCCCGTACATTCGTACATTGAAGCGATATAAAAAGAAACACAGAGTACTATATCATGGTCCCGTACATTCGTCATCACAGCGAGATATAGAAACATTCTGAATAATGGTTTCATACATTTATCCCGACAGCTAGATTTATATATATAAAAATATTGTATCGTGTTTCTTTACATTCAGTATTCGCAGATTTTGCAGTGTGAATTTAAAAACAAACAACAAAACAAACCAAAAGCAATCAGCCAGTTTTGCTACATTCATTTATGACTAAACCCAAGGAAGTATGACCTCAATATTACTAAAGTTGTCATGGAAACCATTATATCAATACGGACTTGGAAAGTAGATTAATATATTTTGTATACAATGTGTTTTAGAAAAAAGAAAGCAAAAATACGTTGCGACAATTTCACCCAATCAAAGTAAACCAGTGGATATCAACATGACTATATTTGATATTATAAAGACGAACTGATATTTACAAATTTAATTCTTGGGGTTTTATTTTTTATTTTTTAAATTGTATTTTTCTCAAAAACAGTATAAAAAATTGGAATTCATTGCCAAAAATAGTTATCATGACCGCCAAGCCGTCATAAAAACCATGAACATTTTTCAAGAGCAGTGCAAAGACAGTTTTTCTAAGGAAATTTTTTTGTAACGGTTCACGCAAAGCCGTGCTGAAATGCCATTGGGATGTAACATGCTAACTAATTAATACCAGTGTAATTAATTATCAGCTGAGTTATACCATGTAGTGGAATAAAATAACCATTAGGTTTTATATCTGGAAAGTATCAAATTAAAAAGATTGTCTTTAATAGCACACAATACTTTGGTAACAAAGCTTCTTGTACACAACGTTGGGACTGATGGGCGACCTGTCTTTAACTGATTTCTTGATTGTAATGTTTCTGTTGTCTGTGAAATCATCATCAACTCCTGAACATGATACTAAATTTATTTATTTCACACTTTAAGAAAATTAAAATTATCATCAAGTGGATTACAAGATGGGCTAAATCAGTTGTTGACGGCTCTAAAATACAGTTCAAAAATACAGTTATAAAATACAGTTCTAAAATACAGCTCTAAAATACAGTTATAAAATACAGTTCTAAAATACAGCTCTAAAATACAGTTCTAAAATACAGTTCTAAAATACAGCTCTAAAATATAATTCTAAAATACTGTTCTAAAATACAGTTCTAAAATACAGCTCTAAAATACGGTTCTAAAATACAGTTCTAAAATACAGCTCTAAAATACAGTTCTAAAATACAGTTCACATAACGAAAGTTACATATTGTTAGGTTTTATGTCATTTACATGGGTTTAAAACAAACTTCCATTACAATTCTGCATTTTTAAAATGCGCATCTACAAATTTTGGGTGTTATTCTATGTCATGGTTCGTTTTATATCTACGTATAGTGACGTATGACTGGACAGAGTATGTACTAAATGAATCCTGTTTTCGATGGATTTATTCGGACAATATTCATTCAGCATAATTTAGGTTTTTTTACACAGCCATTAAAGACAACTTTTATTATTACGTGTCATGCTCATAAACAACGGTGAAAATGTACCATCAAAAACTACAATACTGCTATAAATACAACAATTAACGTCATTACCAGTAAAACTATTTGTCCATTTTTTCCACGACAGTTAACTACACAAGAAAATAGTCTGATTACAGATTTAAGACAATTGACTGGACATTCTTCTTTCCATGTATTCATTTATTTAACACTTTCCATTTTTACGTACCACTGTTATCATCATTAACACTGTCCTTTTTATTCTCTTAATAACCAAATTCAAACGACAAAGAAAATAGATAATAATCAGACAAACCATGCGGTTGATGTGCGTAAATATCCATTGCATAATTCAATGTAATACGAGACGCTGCAACAAGGTCAACGAAATTCGATGCTCTGTGAAATACAAGTGCAGTCTTGCATACACCTTTGTATGCCAAATTCGTTTTATGAAAACCTGTCTGTTTAAGTAAGTCTAACAACAAGTATCGTTGTCATCCACGTGATCATTATTTTCTGGACATCTCTGCAATTTTGCAGCATGTGCATCAGTCGCATGCAACCTACGGCCTATGACCTGGTTTTGTTCCTTTATTTACATCGCAAGATTTGACCTTAAAGCTGACTGGTCAGGTATTTTAGTTTTAGTCCTTGAGAAATCCTGTCCGTGCTTCACGAATGACTAGCATGCCTTCGATAACGGAACCGAACGCTGCGATCGTCTGTAGCTACGATTTGCATCACGAATTGTAGCTGATTAGGCTGGTACGAATTAAACTGGGTGTTCGATAGACTAATTGCTTTCGTGTCGACTTGAAATTGGGACATTCAAATTGGGACATTGCTCGACTTCAGGGGTCAATTGAGCACGAGAAGCACGTAACAAGGTAAGTTATAACGGCACATTACAATTTCGTGCGCAGTGTCTGTTGCTTTCTGTGAAGCCCTTACTGCACACTTGTTTCAACGTATGGGTGATTTGTGTGTGTGTGTGTGGCCTAACAGTCCTAACACGAACCTCTTAATGCTAAGCGCCAAGCGAGGCAACTGCTAGTACCACTTTTATATTTATTGTAGGACTCGGCGTGGGTTCAAACCCGCGACCTCCCGCTTCCAGTTGTTAAATGTTCACTTTGTCACTTGGAAAAATACACTATTTGTTGATCTGACTGAACTGAGAGGCTTCTCTTTCTTTATGTTACATTGTTTAAGACCTAGAGTCTCAACTTTTGCAAAGTCAACGATTAATGTTTTTCAGTTAAATTACGTGCTGCTTGCAAATTGATTCCATCGATATGACGTCATTTGTTAATTTAAAATATAGCAACGCTATGAACCATGGGGTTGGGGGCTAGAGCTCATAAAATGACCTGGTTGAGACAATTCTTTCCTGAAATAACGAAAAAGAAAAAAAAATGCTTTTTTTTCATTTTATAATTGAAATAAGTCATTTGAAAGAAAATGATAAAGACGACGAGAAGTATACGAGATCTTGCGAAAGCATTAGCTATTTACGACTTGCCGTAAATCTCAATAATGATATCATCAGGAAAAGAGTCACTGACCAACACGCTATGTTGTATTTGGTAACAAGAATTTATGCTCTTTAATCTATTTAGATTTAATGAATTTTAAATGGTCATTCGGCTATTATTTTGTGGAAGATTAGTGACGGAGTACATTCTCCCAGATTTTTCTATATAATGATCCTTATTTTGGACGCAGATTCAAGTAAGAGTAGCGTGAGAAATGCAAGCCGACCTGTATATTACATAACGATTTTGGATTGCTTGGACAGTTGGCTATTTAAGTCTACCCATTTTTCAAGCGATCAGACTTTAATGTCGGCAAACATTTTGCGACAGCAGTCGGAAAGACTCCGAAATAGCAGGTTCCAGCTGTTTAGACCATACTCTGCACGCAATATACCGTGTATAATCCATTATTTAAAGTATTAAGTACGTAGTTTGCCTAGTCACATTGGGATTATGGGTAATGAAAGGCCAGATAAAGGGGCCAAAGCTACTCTGAGGTCGCCGGTTTTCGAATGGAAGATTTCAGATGCTGATTTGATATATTATATAAATCATTATGTTCGATATACTTACCAAAATATACAGAATGAAAACTCCACAAACAAGCTTCGTAAAATCAAACCCATCACTGGAGAGAGGCATCCCTTACATATAATAGTTCTCAGAAACGATGGTGGAATTTGCCTATCACGTATCGGACACACATACATGTCAGGTGCATACCTGCCGAAGATGGAACTTTGACCAGAGTGCGGTGTTATGTATATTCAATTTATATTGCTTGTTGGCTTTTATCCATGACTATATGTTATGTATATTTATACTGTGTGATTAAACTTTCCAGTTAAGTGCCTACCTGACTAGTGATATTTATTTTGGAAACACCATGATACAATACTAATATTTATGTTATGATTTTAGACGAAATATTCAGATCGTTATTAATGGAGGTAAACATGTTTGCTTCTGAGTTTAGGACATTGGTTTTTCATTTGAAAATTCCGGATCTTGCTGACAACTTATAATCTGTTAGAAAGGAAGTTGATCCTCATCCTGGTTCTGTTATTGTGTCTTAGCTCTTAATATTAATGTTGTTTACTTAAACATTACTCATTCCCACCGAAACGAGATACGTTATAATGTTGTGTTCAGTTTTTATTTGAGAGGATTTATTGACTTAAGTTATTTACCGAATACAAGAAGTTTGTTAACACTTCTTGGACTAAATCACTATTTTGGTATTATTTTGAATTAATTCAAAAACATTTTGGATTATATCATTCTGATATAGGCACATTAGCACATTCGATGCTATTGGCAAATCAGCACGTTCAATATTATAATTTCTTCGGAACATCATAGGAATTAATTTTGGAACTCTGTACATTTGGAGATCTGAAAGAAATTTCAGTACTATTTTGAATTAAATTCACAATACTGTAAGTTCTTTTTAAATTTTTACTTTGTATTCTCAGGAAATAAATTATTTGTCCACGCCCAGATCATATAAATTATCAAGTTTGTAATGATGATAAAAGAGAGTCACTTGCATTTATGTACATACACGAAAGATGAAAACTTAAACAAACATTAGTGTGTGTGTTTTGGTTTCGGCAAGAAAATCTTTCAGTTATTCAGAATTTGACACTAATTCAGTGAGCACGTGCGAGCAATTGTTGTTGTTGTAGGGTTTAACGCCATTTTTCAGCACACTATAGGCTATACATGCCGGCCAGTATTAATGGTGGAGGAATAACCCGGGAAAACTCCGGAAGGAACCACCGACCCACGAGAAGCTACTGGCAAGCTTTCTCACATACCCACATTGGCTGAATCCGAGACTCGAACCCACGCAGACAGAGGTGACGTGCGAGCAGTACCCACTACGCTCTTGTTTACAAATGCATTTTAACATCTCTAGAGAACACTATACATATTGTTACTTGTCACTGGTGAACAAATGGTACTGACTTTACCTTAAAGATACTCTGTTTTTTCAACAAAAGAAAAAATAGAATCGCCTATCAACTACATCAAAAAAGGTGTTTGTGTGACCGAAAATAACTAGCTTAATCTATCTTGGGGAAAGCACGGAATCGCCCTACTTTTTACCGATGATGCACTGCGCCTATTAGACTGGTTCTCTGCTGTCACTGATCTGTATGAATCCCCTGATAGAACTCAAGGTACTAATTCAGTTCCCATAGTAAACATATGCCAACACCATGATATTAAAAATTCAAAAACTTTAAGTTTCTGAGTACTCATGATCAAACCTATATTTAATAGTATAGATGAAACCTGGATGACAGCTTCTATGTAGAGAAAAGAATATGAACTGGGTAATTTTTTGGACCTACATGCAGTGCCGGATTACCAAATAGGCAGATTATACACCAGCCTGGGGGCCCCGCGACAAGGGATCAAAATAATATTGATAAAACGTATTAAGAGATAATTTGCGAGGAGGCATCCGAGATTTCGACTGCATAAGGGAGGGCCTAAGGGCATTCACAGGGTTTTATCCAGCACTAGTTGAAACGCAGCCTACAAGTGTTCGAAACATGTTCTTTTAATTCCGCACCAAGGAGTCGTGTGTTAATTTCAGTAATGAATGTTACGAACTGAAGACTGTTAAAGGGGCTGAAATTCTGTTTAAATTTTTTTCAGTTACAACTAGAATAAGCTCTCAAACGATTCTTTTTACTAGAAAATAACTTTCTTTATCAACCAATCCTGGCGACCCAAACCCATATATATTCTATTTTATGTTATCCATTTCCAGACTGGTTCCCATTTTACCGTGTAGTTAGTTCCATGTGTCCTATACACAACCCGTTACACGACTAACTTTTTGGGAGACATATTTGTGTAGGTACCACATTACAATATTGGTTTGCCGATTTAGAAGGAAACAAACTAAAGAACAAATAGGAGGGACACATCGGTGACCATCAGTTGTTACTACCTTTACCAGACCTTCAGTCGGCGTAGATCTCCAAGTCATTCGAGATTATGAGAGTATGTTTGATGGCGGAGAACAAAACATGTCATATTATGTATAACTAGCATCATGCGAAATAGTAGCTTGCCATTGAGCCTCATTCTGAATTTGATAGGGACGAAGGAGGAGGACTTCATGGCACACGGCGCTAATTTAATTACTGTAGGTATTATTACACTAATTGAACCCATCAGCTGTGAATTCATCTTATTATAAACCCCCCCCCCCCGCAAAAAAAAATTATTACTATTTTTTTCAATGTTTTTTCCCCCGTAGATTTTGCTAGCCAGAGATAATCTATCTTTTATGTTACTGGATCTAAATAGTTTATGGTACATACGGGATACAACGGGCTTGACGCTAGATTCCTGTTGTAGAAAGCATTTGGTTTACTCAGGTCTTATCCGTCATCTTACCTTACAAGTGTCTTATTTCATCATCATAAAGTTTTTCAAAATGAATCTTGGGAATATATTTCTACATGTTACTGGTTTTAAATAATTAGTTTTATAACAAAAATAGCAGGCCAGAAAGATTTTCTTCGCTATCAAAGACAAAGGTCTTAAAGGGTAAAACTGAATCAATCACTACTCGAACAGTCAGATAGCGGTATTTGATTGGTTGAATGCCAGGGATGACGTCATGTATCAGTTAGTACTGTAATTCATCCAAGAAGTCCTCCCCATCTGGGATAGCTTGTTGAACCTGGTAAAGTTAACACCATGTGTTTATATGTCTAAACCAGAAGTCGGTATGTATTTGCTTACTTACAGGTGATTGGAAATATCAGCAAGGTCAATCAGCCTTGTATGAAACACATTTCCGTTTCGATTTCGAGTCCAACAAATCTTGCTCAGGCGTAGAGGACCAGTTAATTAGTAGTACTAAAAAGTATTTCAGACTTGTTCTGTGGTCACTTTCGGTGCATTGTACGGTGATGGCAGGCATAAACATAATTGTTAAGAAAAATAATTGGTTGAAATATGAACATTACTAACACATTTTGCCGGTACCGGATAGATTGAATCAATTTGTTAGCTAAACACGTTCCTTCTTTATGGTTTTCTAAAAGTTCTGTTTACAACTGCGGTAGTGCGCGCAAATCCATGTTTCAATTTGTTCCATGTGCAAATACGGGCATTCATATTCAGGTCTCAGATTCAAATTACAGCAAGATTGCATCTTACAAATGGTAGCGGTATTATTAACATTTGATTAGTGTGCATCAGCGGTTTGCTTAATTGGTTTCAGCTTGCATAAAATCTGATACGCGAGACTTTGATGTCTTCTGTCTTGCAGTTAAAGCAAGGTGTTGTTCCGAAGGACAACGCACATCAGTCTACCAGGACTTAGCACGGCAGTCTACCAGGACTTAGCACAGCAGTCTACCAGGACGTGCTTGGGAATCGAACCATTTAATTTTGTCTTGCAGTTGAAGTAAGGTGTCGTTCCCAAGGACTACGCACAGCAGTCTACCAGGACTACGCACAGCAGTCTACCTTGACTTCGCACTGCAGTCTACCAGGACTTCGCACAGCAGTCTATCAGGACTTGCTTGGCAATCGAACCAGACACTTTTGCTCATGAATCCAGCAAATTGATACCAGAATTTCGGATGATGAAGCAATTCAAATGACTACTTTAGATGAGGTATCTAATGCAAATTGCATTAAATGCTAAAGTTTCAAACGGATCAGTGTGCATATGAGAGATGGTATGATAAATTTTATATTCCCACTGTGCAGGTGGTATGAGAAATGTCATATTTCACTACGCAGGTGGTATGACAAACTTTGTGGGTTGAATGAGAAACTTCAAATCCCACTACGCAGGTGTTAAGAAAAATGTCATATCCCACTACGCAGCTGGTATGAAAAATTGCAAATTCCCACTACGAAGATGGTATGAAAAACGTCATATCCCACTACTCAGATGGGAGACAGGTAGCGCACATTATGGCGTGTCTATACACTATGGCCACATCATTTATCTAAAATCGTCCGCTAAATATACTTGAAATATGTAATGTGTGTGTGTGTGTGTGTGTGTGTGTGTGTGTGTGAGTAGTGAATAGGGGCGATTCAGCGACAATGGGAATTAGCATTAAAAACCACCCTGGGCCTGTTTAGCGACAATGGGAAATTTAACATTACGAAAACCCCTGGGCCTGTTTAGCGACAAGAGAAATTAACATGGGAATAAATCGTGGGCCTATTTAGCGACAATGGAAATTGAACATTGAGGGGTCTCTATTTAAAAAATGGGGTAGGCAATGAAAGTCAAGGTCTTTTCGAGACCTATGAGTGGCCCTGAAAAGGGCCTTTGGTTTTAGGTTAATATACCCTTAATATTAACATAGAGGGCATCTGTGAGATCTTCTTCTCAAGCTGCGCCTGACTGCAGGGCCATATACTAATACTCTCTTTAGGCATCCTTGCCTCTCCACATATATCCTTCTTATCCACAGGCTGGTGTCTGTCCTGTGGACAACTGTCCACTTGGATCGGACATACATCGGTATGTCCGTCCGGAACATCATGGATGAAATGATAGTTGATGACTCCACGGTAGTCCACATGTTGGGGGTGCCGAGAACAGGTGAAGGAATGCAGTGAACTTCGCTTATTTATAGGGAGAGGAAGGATTAAAACTGATTGAGTTGGTTAACCAATCCAAACACGCGTTACAAAATTCAGTCAGCCCACATCCAATCCGAAGAGAGCAGTCTGTGACGTCACATGTCCTATATAGATTCGCTAGCGCCTGTGCGCAGTCAGTCCATGCGACAGTTTTTCAACATGACGGAAACTCAGAAAACGATAAATTGGGGTGCACCAGCCGTGGAGACTACCTAAGGGAACCCGGACTTACTTTCAGAAGAGGTGAATCGGGATTTTGTGGATTTTCTTACCTCGCAAGAATTTGTTCCGGAACCTTCGTCACCTTCTCCTTCATTACCGCACGTGGAGAATTTTAGACAGAGACAGAAAGAAGAACTGGAGAAATTTATACAACAGCAAAAGGAAGCGGAACAAGCTTTTCTCCTACAGCAACAGCAGCAAGAAGATGAGGTAAGAAAAAAACAAGAAGAAGAAGAAGCAGCAGCATCAGCAAAGAAACAAGGGTGTGAAAGTCAAACGGTCACGGTACTGTTAGACATTTTAGCAGAGTTAAGAAGTCTGAAACAAATGTATCAGACTTCTTTATTACGACCGAAGAGAATACGACCTTCCCGAGGTAAACACTCCAACTCTGTGACTAAGCCTACCGTACCACCCTTAGTGATTTCAACCAAATCATCATCATCATCAACTGTACGCAGTCCAGAAGTAGGCCTTGGCCGTGGCAAAGGCTTAGGGCAGTTAAAGTTGATTGTTTAAACTCACCCCTACACCAAAAAAGGCCCTTTTCAGGGCCACCCATGTCTCTCGAAAAGAGATAGTCTTTCAATTGCCAATAACTCAAAAAAGCCCCATTTTACCCCTATAGTACGTGTGAATGATGGACTGTGTGAGTGTAGCTTCTTATTTTAAAATCAAAACCCAAAGACACTTACCTTTTATACCTAATTTATTCTTTTATAAATATTTACAATCCAATTCACAATTCACAACATAGCACTTTAAAAAGTTCATAGGCTTCTTCTGTCTCTTTGTTCACTCGCTCTGTTTTTTGAATTTCTTCATCGTCACAGTCTTTTTCTCCTCTTCATCCTCACTTTCTTCCCTTCTTTTTTTCTCTTGTTTCTTTTTCTTCACCTGTCTACTTTCTTCCTCTTCTTCTTCCTCTCCAGAATCCCTCTCTTCTTGCTCCTCTTGTTTCTTAGGGCAATCTGGAGACCAATGTCCTTTTTCTTGACAATAATAACAGGTATCTTGACTTTTGTCTTTTCTAACCCCTTTTTTTCTTTTTTGACGGTCTGGACACTCTGAAGACCAATGCCCTTTCTTCTGACAGATATAGCAAGTATCTTGACTTTTATCTCGATAGGAGGGTGAGTAGTCCGTCGGCTGGTCTGAAGAAAATTTTCGGATGACCCATCGCAAAGCTCTGATGAAAAGTTCGATCTGGATAGTCTCGTCCATCGTTGTGCTCGGTTTGAGAGTGAAATGAATAGTGGAAGGACAAGACACACACTATTTATATACGATGGTCTGCCATGACTATAAAGTAGTCCATGGTGTTTAAATTTTAGTCATTTGACGTTTTGCTATCAAGATGAAACGATCCAATTCATTCAAGAAGAAAGAAGAAGAAAGTAAGAGGCAGAAACGTGATCTATCGCCTCGTACCAGGGCTGAAGTCTTGACACAAATTCATGCCAGTGATTTTGAAGAGGACATGAGTGAACCAGAATCCAAACCCAGAGAGTTTTCCTCTAAACAAAGTTCACCACCCTTAGTCAATCCTGAAAAGTACTATTCCATTCAAGAGACGGAAAAGCGTTCCTCTAGAAAATTTAGAACCACGGCTTAGAAATACATGGTGAAGTTTAAAGATTTCAAGTCCGAAGTACCGTTAAAGAAAGCAGAAGGGTTTATCACCGAGATGTGGGATTCTTTGCTAACCACACTAAAGCGACAATGTCAACCCAAAGAAGACGATCGCTTGAGACTTTCCATACAACACGACGGCTTGAAATCCCCTGTTTGGATCGAGTTTAGCAGCCCTGCAGAATTGACCGCTTCCAAAAGTCATGGACAAGATTCAACACGTACAACAATCCAATGACCAGTTTGACATCACCGATGGAAAAGCCACACTGGACATGACCCACGTCTCTCCTCCTCAAGGGACCGGACAGCGCAAAAAGGTCTTATTGGTGAACGGTCTTCGTTACACAAAAAAGAGTCTCGTCCGAATTCACAATTCTCAAGACCAGATGTGCTTAGCCCGAGCCATCGTGGTGGGACGAACCTATGCCAACAAGAACGACACGGCAGAATGGAAAAGAGCCTGGAAAACTATTCAAAAATCGGACCGAGCCATACAACGAAGTGAAGCAGAACTCCTGTTGCAACAAGCTGGTCTGTCCAAAGACGCATTCCTGAGATGCAAAAATTGCAAGATATCCTAGCTCCACTCTACACCTTGAAAGTGCACCCTCAAGAAGTGCGCGGGCCTCAGTTGTTTCGAGGGAGAGACTTTAAGGACGGAAAATACATTCACCTCTATCATCACGATGAACATTTCGATACCATTACCAGTATCACCGCATTCCTGGGATACAGTTATTACTGTGAGAAATGTGACTATGGCTATAACAATCGAGAGCAACACAAGCATTGTGGATCGAAAAGCTCAGGATGTTTGGCCTCTCAACCCTGTCTGAACGAAGGGCAAGAACGAGTGCATTATCCTGCTTGTCTGCGCACGTTTGTCAGCCCTGCCTGTTACCAACAACATCTGAAGACGCAAGGTTCACAGCAGAAATGTACTTGTCAACTCCTGAGATTGTGCACTACGTGTGGACAAGGTCTATGTACCAATACTGTCTAGGCACACGTATGTCAAGGAAAGAAAAAATGTCACATTTGTCACCACATCGTGGACTTGGAACATCAATGCTATGTGCAAAAATACCAACCCCAACCAGAGAAAAGAGGAGGGTCACAAGAAGAAAGGCAATTTCATCTTTTTCGATTTTGAATGCATGCAAGAGACTGGCATTCACATTCCTAATTTCTGCGTGGCTCATGGAGCGTGCGAGAAGTGCATTCAAGAACCTATTTTCTGTCATTGCCCTCACTGCAGTAAGATTCCTGGAGGGCGTGAAAAAAATTTTCGAGGACCGAACACGCTAGCCGATTTCGCTCAATGGGCCTTAGACCCCATCGACAAGACGTGGAGCCAAGAGGACATCGAACGTTACGGAGATTGTCATCGTCATGCCACGGTGATGGCTCACAATTTCTCCGGATACGATGGACAGTTTCTTTTGAGATACTATACGGAACATGGTACCGAGCGTCCTAAAGCCACTTTGAACGGAGCCAAAATCATTTTCATGCAAGTGGGACAAGTGCAGTTTAAAGATTCGATGAATTACTTGGCCATGCCTTTGAGTCGTATGCCTAAAACGTTTGGAATGACAGAAATGGCTAAAGGGTACTTTCCACACTTTTTCAATACGGAAGCCAATCAACATGCCGTTCTACCCCATTTGCCTGAGGCTCACTATTACGACCCCGACAACATGCGTACCGAACAACGAGAAGCTTTCTACGCTTGGTGCCAGGCTCATGCCTCCGACCCTTTCGACTTTCAGGAAGAAATGTTAAAGTACTGTCGTTCCGACATGGACATTTTACGGCCATGCTATGGAAAATTTCGAGAACTGTTCATGGAACACGGAGGGGTCGATCCTTTGAAAGAAGTTTGCATCAATGCCAAAGCGTGTTCCTTAGTGTACCGGCAACGATTCATGCCTGAAAAGACCGTGGCTGTCATCAGTCCTCAAACGACCAACTATGTCAAACGTCAATACTCGGTCAAAGCCCAAATGGATTCAGCATGCCCGCAACGGATGGGGCGAAAAGACCATTGGAACGCATTCGGTCGATGGCTGAGACTTAGAAAACCCCAAGATCGTGTACGAGTTTAACGGTTGCTTATTTCACGGATGTCCCGTCTGTTACCCTGATCGTGGCACTAAAAATCAGTTTTTACAACGAACCATGGAAGACTTGTACCAGGCCACTGGTCAGCGACGCCTAAAGTTAGAACAGGAGGGATACCAAGTGGTGGAAATGTGGGAACACGAGTACGATCACCGTTTGAAAACCGATCCCGAGTTTAAACGCATCGTGGAAAGTTACCAGTTCATGGACCCCCTGAACCCGAGGGATAGTTTGTACGGAGGAAGGACCAATGCCACCTGTTTGCTGTACCAAGCCGACGAAGAGAAAGGAGAAGAAATCAAATACTTGGACGTGTGTTCGCTGTATCCCTACGTGTGCAAATATTGTCGCTTTCCTGCAGGGCACCCACAATTGTTAACGGAACACATCGACCCGAAAAACATTCAACAATACGAAGGCTTGATGAAGTGCAAAGTTTTGCCTCCCACGGACTTGTACCATCCCGTCTTACCTCACCATTGCCAAGACAAACTGATGTTTCCTTTGTGCCGTACTTGTGCCGAAACGTGCAACCAAGACCATCCTTGTCAGCACACCCAGGAAGAACGGGCCTTGACGGGGACGTGGGTCAGCGTAGAATTGTTCAAAACTCTGGACATGGGATACCAACTGTTAGAAGTGTACGAAATGTGTCACTTTCCCAAGACACAACAATACCACAAGGGTGACCCCAGACAGAAAGGCATTTTCGCCGACTACGTGGATGCCTTTTTGAAACTAAAGCAAGACGCCAGCGGCTATCCTTCCTGGTGTCACACTCCCGAAGACCAAATACAATTCAAAGAGAAATACTACCAACAAGAAGGCATCATTTTAGATCACATCGAGAAAAACGAAGGCAGGCGATCGTTTGCCAAAGTGATGTTAAATTGCTTGTGGGGTAAAATGGCACAACGGTCGTGTTTACCCAAGACGGAATATTTGACAGAACCTTCCCGCTACTTTCAGATGATTCACGACAAAACTAAATTCATGAAACACGTGGACGTCGTTCGCGAGGATTTGATCTTAGTGAATTACGAAGAAGATCTGTACTTTGTAGAAGCAGATCCCTTTGGAAATGTCATCATTGCGGCTTACGTGACAGCCCATGCTCGCTTAAAATTGTACGAAGTTTTAGAACTGTTAGGGGAACGCGTCCTGTACTTTGACACGGACAGTTGCATTTACATCGATCACCCGAGTCAACAGCACCCTGACATCGAAGGAGACCGTTTAGGAGCCTGGACAGACGAGCACCCCGACGACAAGATTCTAAGTTTCGCGAGCGGCGGTCCTAAAAATTACGGCTACGAATACCGGGACAAACAAGAAGAAGTGCACACGAAGTGTAAAGTGACTCTGAATTATCGTACCAGTCGAGTGGTGAACTTTGGCGTATTGAAAGAAGCCTTGCAGTCTAGAGAAGATGAACACTTTAGAGTGACCACCTATCAGCCCAACAAGACTGTACGTTTACCCACTCACCACATCGTCAGTCGACCCTTGGAAAAAGTCTATCAAATCGTGTACCAGAAGCGAGTGCGGCTTCCCAACCACTTTACTTTGCCGTATGGACATGTCGGTATAAAACATTGGTTGTAAGAGGATAGCCACCCACCAGAAGGATGACTTCGCCACAGCAAGAATCGAGTGAGAAATCCAGTGAGAACTCCAAGTTTCAACCCTACCATTTTCCAGTCTTCTTACCTGACTATTGTGATTGTGCCCGTCGATTGGAAACGTTTCAAGCATGGCCTACGGATAGGGAAGGATTACCTTCTTCGAATGTTTTAGCTAGAACAGGATTTGTCTACTTGGGACCTGAGTCTGGATTGGGATACGAAGTACAGTGTTTCGCTAGCGGACTGAAGTTACGAATGGATCTATGTATCTATAAAGATTCAGCTATTCTGGAACATACTCGATGGTCTCCGCACTGCCGTTACCTTTCTATGGCCTTTCCACCCATTACACTACGGTACAATTATGACGGTACCTTAGAGACGATACCTTCCAAAACTAGACATAAAAAAGGAACGATGTACAAGCTTGAGACTGCATTGAGACTAGTATAAAAAGGGGCTATGGTAAAGATCGATAGTTCATTGTGACTACCAAGACCAAGCGAACAAGATGAATACTTTCAGAGAAACACAAAACAAGTTCAGACAGGCACAATTCAAGTTTGGGGCCTCTGAAGTGGAATGCGATTGTGAGCCTTGCGATGGGAACGATGCTGTACGCTGTGACCTTAGCGATGCCGTAAAGCATCATGGGAACTTTAGTGTCACTACCCCTATCATGGAAAGTGATGCTGTGCGTGTCAAACCTGAGGGATGAGAAAGCGATGCCGCTCGTCCACTTGGACACTTTACTGGGTTTCGTTTTAAATGTTAATGTCAACCTTCACGTGTACCCCCCTACGGATGTCATCCAGCCCTGAGCAAACTCCTGTCCATGTCACCCTACCCTCATCGAAACGAATCTGTGAAAGACGAATATTCGTTTCCTGTGCGTTTGTCGGAATACTGCGACTTTGAAAATCGTCTTCAATCGTTCAAAGGAAAATGGCCTAAGTATCTGGGAGGACCGACCCCCGAAGAATTAGGCAGAGCCGGATTTTTCTACTTGGGTGAAGGGGATAAAGTCAAGTGCTTCAGTTGCGGTGTCTCACTTCAGCACTGGGAACCACAAGATTCGGCCTACCTGGAACATGCTCGATGGTCACCGAATTGTCATTACTTACCCTTAGTGGGACCGAGACATCGAAGTAACCTACTATGTCGTTGAAGAAGAATCCAGATTGGTTAGGAATCAAATGTTGGACATCACCGAGACCAGTATTTAAACTTCATTTCAAAAATGATATTGAATCGTTACCTAAAGAACTGCAAGAGAAGATTTACAAGGAAGAAAGGCAGAGACTTGCCAGAGTGAAATCTCAATGGGTAACTGTAGAACTTTTGTGTCGAGAAATTCACAAGAGGAAAGTGAAAAAGTCAACCAGTTTGTTAGATTTCTCTGGGTCAAGGGTGCATTCATCTTATTATATCACTCTAGACCGTTTAAATCAAAAGAGTTCAATGAGATTTTTGAACGTTATCCTGAATGGCAATGGTCAGAAATTACTTACTATGTGGATTACTTTTGCTCTAGGAGAAGATCGTGAATTGTACGGACTGACCTATTCATGGATACTTTACAAGAGAACATTCGTGCTTTGCCTGTGGAGTTGAGAGAACGCATTTACCGAGAACTGGTCAAAATACAAGTCAAACGTAAAGAACAGTTGCATCCGTTACGTCACCGGTGTTTGAACCATTGGTACCTGAATGCTATACAAGACTAATTCAGTTGAAAGTGTTCCATTGGACAGACATTGATCAACGACCCCCTGGTTTTAAAAAGGATTGGTTTGCTATTGATGATTCTATCTACTACATTGTAAACTTACTGCATCGAAGTTAACGAATTGCCAACATCTTTTGCACAATGTCAACTTAGTGAAAGAGGAAACTTCTGAACGAATTGTAATGTGTAAATTAGTGATTAAACGATTTAGATTCGACAATGAATTAAAGCCATGTCTGTGCAAACGGTACATTTCTTGTGTCAGAAAGAGGATTTAGTATGACCTATTCATGGATACTTTACAAGAGAACATTCGTGCTTTGCCTGTGGAGTTGAGAGAAGGCATTTACCGAGAACTGGTCAAAATACAAGTCAAACGTAAAGAACAATTGCATCCGTTACGGCACCAGATGTTTAACCACTGGTACCTGAATGGTATAAGAGGACCGATTCGTCAGAAATTGTTTCAGTGGTCAGACCTTGTTGAACACTTTGAGTTAGTGAATGAACGAAATGTTTGTAATTTTGGTTACTTCGAGATTCACATAGAGCAACGCATTGAGGAAGACAAGTTAAAGGATTACCAACATATTTTACGTGGAATCTGCTTAGCGGAAGAGGAAACATCTAAACAAACTCTGAAGTGTAGGTTACAGTATGCAAGATTTAGATTCCCCACTGGAGAACGAAGATGTCTAGTTAGAAAGTACCTTTATTGCTTTCGAAATAAAGAGACTATAAAATCAGGAATCCATGCCACGGCTTATGTCACAAGTGATTGAACAGATTCCGTGGAAGGAACTCAATGACCATATTCAAACCGTGGATCATTACCATCAATTATTACAAGAACTGTATCCAATCAATTTGGGACGACGCATAGTGTGTGTCTTAGTGACTTGTTTTCTGGGATTTTGTTTACCAGCCGATTCCTTGTGGACTCTTTACGAACAGTACTTACCACCCAATTCAACATGAAAGTGGTGCCTTTAAATGGTCACGAAAGACTCCTTTTGCTCAAAGCCTTGCGTTTTCATCTGGATACTTCTCGACCTCTACGGGAAAAAAAGATTCGTCAACTTTTAGCTACCGAAGACGTGTATGACGATGTGTGTATAGCTTGTGACTTACACTCCCATTGGACAGATGTACGTGCCTGGAAAAAAGGGGGTTTTGAGGCTTGGACCCAAGAAGTGGCCCAGTATGCTCGAGAGTTGTGATCCTTCCTTTCAACGTCCAAAGAAAAAAGTCACTTTTCAACCTGTGTTAGTGACAGTGCCAGAAGAACCCATCACCCAGGACAGGACTGTCGTGGACATGCCTGAAAGATCCTTTCGGGAGGACACTTGTGTGACCATACACCCTATAGAACTGGTCAGAACATTACCCAAAACATGTTGTACAGAAACTTGTTTTTATTCCACGTTAATGGTTTTCATATGCCTTTTATCGTTGTACTTAAGCCTTTGACTTTTATGTATTTTTTGTCTTTCGTGTTCATGTTTAAAACATTCAATAAAGTTGTCCTGAAAAAAAGTATAAAAACTCTTGTCTTGACTGTTCTCGTGTCACAAGTGACATTCCTGACACTATGGCTACCTCTGCTGTCTCTACTCCCTCTTCCTCCACTGTCAATGTCATTGACGAACACTTAGATCGTGCCAGTTGGGAGGCTTTGTATCTTCGCCATCCCTTTAACATGCTCATTGCTGCACCTAGCGGTTCAGGCAAAACCGTATTCGTCAAACGTTTGATCGAACATAAACATCAATTGATCGATCGGCCGCATCAACTCATCGTGTGGTTTTACAAAGAGTGGCAATCGGCGTACAGCATCTTGCGAGAAAGTCAAGGCGATTCCATCGTGTTTGTGGAAGGCATTTCTAAAGAAGACGACGGAATCGTCTCTGACTCCCGTCAAACCCATTTGGTCATTTTCGACGACATGTTAGGAGAAGACGAAGAAGAAATTAAACTGTGGTTTACGCGCAAAGGGCACCATCGTAATGCCAGTGTCGTTTACATCACTCAAAATTTGTTTCAACAAAGTAAAGCCCATCGCACCATCAGTCTCAATGCGCATTACGTGGTCTTGTTTAAAAGCCCTCGAGATAAATCGTAAGTGCAAGTCTTAGCCAAACAGTTAGGAACGCCTTGGCTCACTCAGGCATACGACGATGCCACTCAAACTCCACACGCTTATTTACTCGTCGATTTGAAACCTACGACCCCCGATGATTTGCGATTTCGTACCCAATTATTTCACCACTGGTGCCAAGACGGAAGGCCTGTCCTGTACACGTCTCCGTCCTCGACTTAACCCCTACATAAAAAAATCTATAAAAACCTCAGACACTTTTCGTCTGTCTCACACAGTTTGAACATGACGTCCCTTCAGTCGCATCTTCCCGTCAATTTGATTTGTGCCTTGTATGGCATCAGTCGAGAAAAAAATCCACAAATACGGGCTCGTGTCTTAGAAGCTAGTCTTAGTGAAGTCTTACGATGGTTCACGGTGACAGCACGTCAATTACTGCAAGGGATCATTCAGATTCCTCATCAAACCAAACGCTTTTTTGATCGAAACAAAGTCGCTTTGACCCAACTGGCCAATCCCCGCATCGACACTCAAACCAAAAAACAAATCATTTTGAAACCTGGAGGGAGCGGTATTCTAGGAGGGGTCATCATTCGCTCTCTCTTAAGATGGGATCCTAATGCTCCCAAAGTTCTCCCCAAGAAAAAGTCCAACGAAGCTCCAAGAAGAAGAAAAAGAGCCACGGTGTCAAGACCAGGTCCCCAAGGAGACCCGTGTCTCCAAGAACTTCTCCAGTGGCGGTACCCTCCTCTTACCAGTCACCACCCCGGAAAAAGAATATTCCCCAGAAAAAGAAGCAGAGAAAAAGTCACCAGAAAAAGAAATGCCCACAAAAAACTAGTCGCAAAAGATGCACTTCGCCAGGACGCAACCTTACACTCGTAAACCACGACCTGCAACGGCGGTGACCGCGTCTCCGGTAGCCTCAGGTTCATTCACTTCTCCGTTGATGACACCAAGAACTGAAAAGTACTTGGAGACGTTGATCACACCAAGAACTTCTCCGTTGATAACCCCAAGAACTTCCCCAGTGGCAGGACCCTCCAATTTAGCGGCAGTGGCCGCTGCTCACAAAGTACCATCTCCCGAAATCAAAGTCCAAGAGAGATCGGGTATGTTACAAAGTTTACTGGATTTGTCCAAGCAAGAACTGGCTCGATTTAGTCCGTTGCGTACCCCTGTACGACGTGTCATGCCTGTCCTCAAGTTCATACGCCGTAAAGACAATCAGTGGCGACGCGTTCCAGTATAAAAAAGGCCTGCGACAAAGTAGGGGTATCAGTGAACTTCCAAAAGATGTCACCTCAAAGAAGTGCACACCGTCACTATCGTCAAAAAAGAAAGAGACAAAGGCAGACTCGTGATCCGACAAAGCGCTTAGCCAAGCATCGACGTTACCCTAAGAAAAGATACAGTCGTTCAAAGAAAAAGAGGCTTCAACAAACGGGAGGATTCCTTGGCGATTTTGGAAAAAAACATTGTCACTTTTATGACAAAGCGATAGCCCCCAAAAAGATAAAAGGGCATGTGTTAAGTCATCGACGTTAGTGTATGTTCGGTGAATGTCCCGGAACTCACAAGCAAACATGTCACCCTCCAGAAAACATTCCTCTTCTAAACCCCAAGGAAAGAAAAGGAAAGGACTGCCTCCACGTTTAGTCAAACATGGGGACATGTTATCTGTCCTGTCCAAAGCTTCTCCACCCCTGCGAAAAAAACTCATTCAACCAGCCTCCAAAGAGGTCATCGATACCGTGTGTGAATGTTGTTTGAACGTCTTGAAAGGCACGATCCCTTTCTCTAAACACCAGAAACAATGCTTAGGCAAACAGCGTCACGTTCTTCGCCAAATAGTTCAAAAGAAAATTCCCATTCGTCAAAAGAAGAAGATGTTGGTCCAACGTGGAGGAATTTTACCCCTCTTGCTAGGCCCATTACTGAAAGGACTCTTGGGAACCGTGTTGGGAGGACTGGTGGGAGCAAGATAAAAAGGCACTCTGGAGTCCCAAGATCTCAGAATCGACCCCTGTCATCCCATGGCAGGACGAAAACTAGCTTTAGTGCCTTACAAACGATGGATGGAATACCATCGTTGGCAAGAACAACGCACCCACATTTACCTCCCAATCCTAATTTGAGCGAGATGTCCCAGTTACAACACGAATTACAGTCCTTGATGGATCGCCAAGATTTGTCCGAAACAGAAAAATCGTAAAAGTACGGTCAACTCTTGCAACGACTGCAACTCTTTCACCAAAAAGCTTTAGACGAAACAGCTCTTCCCACTCTGAAAGATTTTAAGACCTTGATGAAAAGTCCAGCACCATCATCACTACCACCACCACCACCACTACCACCACTACCATCCCCAGGGGTCACCAGAGATGCTACCCCAGGAAGACCTGAGGAAGAAGAGATGGAGAAGTGTTTCAAACACCGTCAGCAGCTCCCATTTCGAGTAAGATTGCAGCATCCTTGTTGACCCCGTCCCCCACACCCCAACGAGAAGAAATGAAAGCCTGGGTTAAAAAGATGATGTCCACTCCTCCTTCGACAGAAGTGAAAAAGAAAGAAGGGAAACCAGAAGTGAAAAAAGAAAAGAAGACCAAAGCCATTCCATTGCCACCTTCACCACTACCTTCGACTTCTACTCCTGTAGCCAATCGGACACGTAAATCCGTTTCCAAACCACCCTTTCGTCCCACCCAAAGTAGCATCCTCGAAGAATGGGTGCCTTATTAAGAAACAAAAAAATGGAGAAGGTGTTAGCCAGCATTTACTACGATCCCTCCCATCCTGCAGGTTACGCAGGAATTCAAAAATTGTATCGTGCTGCCAAAACTCGACTGAAAAGTCTCCGTTTACCTCAAGTGCAACGATGGTTACAAGAACAAGCTACCTACACTTTACACAAACCCATTCGACGCAAGTTTTCCAGAAGTCGCACCCGAGTGGAAGGCATCGATCATCAATGGGAAGCCGATTTAGCCGATGTCTCTCATTTGGCAAGCTACAATCGCGGCTACAAATATTTGTTTTTTGTCATCGACGTCTTTTCCAAATTTGGTTGGGTCGTACCCTTGACGTCCAAATCGAGCCACGAGTTAGTGCGAGCCCTGCAACGGGTGTTGAAACAAAGCGGTCGTCACCCTATTCGATGGCAAACGGACAAAGGTATTGAATTTATGAACCAAGCTTTCCAAAAAGAATTAAAGAAACGTGACATTCATTTTTTTACCACCGAGAGTCCTGAAACCAAAGCCAGCATCGCGGAACGTTTTCAACGCACTTTGAAAGAACGCATGTGGAAATATTTTACGCATCACCACACTCTGAAGTACATCGACATCTTACCGCACCTGGTGCAAGCGTACAACCAATCTTACTATCGAAGCATTGGACGTGCCCCGCAAGAGATGACTCCCGAGAATGAAGTGCTGGTGTCTGATCGCCTGTTTGGTACGTCCCCGACGAGAGCTGTCCCCAAAAAATGTGGAGTGTTGGTCGTAGGAGATCGGGTGCGCATTGGCAAAACTAAACGCACTTTCAACAAAGGTTACTTACCTAACTGGACCACCGAATTGTTTCGTGTCACTGGACGAGTGCATGGCCGTCATCCTGCCGTCTATAAATTGGAAGACATGAACGGAGAAGTGCTCAAAGGAACGTTTCATTTGCCCGAGTTACAACGTGTCACCAAAAAACAAGACGACGTGTACGATATCGAAAGCATTCTCGAACGCAGAACCCGTAAAGTAGGCAAACGACGTGTCAAAGAAGTCAAAGCACGTTGGAAAGGATATCCTCCCAGTTTTGATTCTTGGATCGACGCTTCGCAAGTCATCGACTATAAAAAGAAGTGACCATCATGCCCTTTTACACAGTTCACACAGACGCAGCTACGACGACCACTCCTTCACCCAGTTCTTCTCTGCAAGATTTATAAAAACAACCTTTGTGGGTGTGGTGTGGAGAACGTGTGCCTAAAACGCAAATCGTCTTTTTCTGTCAAATCTTCGTGGTGTATTGTGTCATCGGTGCAGCCATTGCCAATTTGAATTTGCAACAAGGAGACAAACAATTGTGGACCATTTTATTAAGCAGTTGCATCGGTTACCTACTTCCCAATCCCTCCCTGAAATTCTCCTCGAACGGGAACAACGGGAACCTTGTGTCCAGTACCAGTGCCAGTCACCACTCCAATAACAACAACAATCCCATTTTGGGCGGAGACACGCCTCTGACGTCCAGTACCCCCTCGGACAGCCACAGAACTCTGGAATTATGAGCAATAACAACCAATTTTACTTAACCTTACCTAGTGACAGTTACATGGAGGTGTTTCCCAAGAACACGTTGTGCTGTTACACGGTGAAATTACCTCAGACCATCCAATTAGATCACGATGCCCATTGGGAAGTGGCTTTGGTAGAAATCATTCACCCAACCCAAGTCCTCAATGTCCTTCCTAATCAAAATTTTTTTACGGTGGTAGTTCATGACGAACCATTGCAAAAGTACTTGAATACCCATGTCAAATATGATCACAAAACCTATGATGACAAAACTCAAAAGTGGTCCTATCACTTGTTCGTTCCTCCAGGCTAATATTTTAGTGGTCAACATTTAGTCGGCACCATTACCTCCAGATTTAATGTCGTGTTTCTGAAAGCTTTGGAAAGTGTCAAAAAAAGTGTCACCATGGAGTACCACAAAGCAGCTCGTCGCTTCCTGATGAAATTTGACGGGGGTAAAATCGTGTCCATTTTATTTTGTCCTGAATTGTTTGACATGTTGGGCGGAGACATGGACATGAGAATGGCCATGATCAAGAAAAACGAATTACCAGTCATTTCCGACAACGATTCTTTTATCAAGTTATTTCGTTCCCCGGTAGAACTGAACCAAGGACTGAATTTGATTTTTGTGTAGTCCGATCTGGTCGAGTATAACGTGGTGGGACACACCTCCGTACCGTTACTGCGTGTCATTCCTTTCAAAGTTGACTCTGTCACGCTCGCTGACGAAGAAGGTGGAAACACTTATCACGTCTACCGCGAATGTGTACATCCTCACTATTTGCTTGTCAGCAAGTCTTATTTGGACACGGTCAACATTGCTATAAAAGGAGATCTGGGACAAAATATTTCATTCACCAAAGGAAAAGTCACGGTGAAACTCCATTTTCGAAAACGGTTCTCTCACGAGTTGTAAGTCCAGTGTACCGAGGGGTTGCTCGACAGCGAGGACGCAGTTTAGGAGATATGTTAAAATCGGCTTTTCGTTCGGTGGCTCCGGTGTTGAAACCGATGGTGACACGCGGATTGCACGCCTTGAAAGATGCGGCATTGACACACGGCAAAAAATTTCTCCAAAATGTCATCATCGACAAACAAAACCCCAAAGAAGCTTTCTTAAGGGCAGGCAAAAATGTCTTGCTGCAAACGGGTAAAGACCTTTTAGGCCGACGAGAAACACCTATAAATGCCCTACACGCTACCGAGTCAGGCATTCCTATTTCCCTGAAGCCACAGCAAGGACAAGGCAGAAAGAGACGACGAAGAAAACACTCTTTCACCATACTTCACATGTCTAAAGCTAGAAAGACAAAGAAAAGAAAAACCGTTCGAGACTTAGACGTTTACGATTATTGAGAAAGAGAAAAAAATGATGCACCGAGAGTCTTGTGCTTGTTCCAAGTCGGAACTAGATCTGTTTGCCATGCCACCCACCATGGTGACCATGCAAGAATCCCAATGGGTGGAATTTCACCCCGTTTCCTCTTTGACCGATTCAGCTCCCATCGAGTTTGATATGAAAGGTCAGCCCGAAGATTACATCGATCTGAATAGCAGTTACCTGTATTTGAAAGTCAAAGTAATCAAAACGGACAACACCAATCCAGGAGGCGATACTAGAGTAGCTCCTGTCAACAATTGCATGCATTCCTTGTTCAGCGAAGTGGACTTGTACTTGAATAACAAACTGGTCAGCAGCAGCATGGATACTTACCCGTATCGTGCCTACCTGGAAAATATCTTGACGTACGGAAAAGAAGCCAAGAATACTCATCTGGATGCTTGCGTGGTATGGAAACCTGACACGGCGGGTGATAACACGTTTAACGATACATCCCTCACAGCAGATGACGATCCTCACAATGTGGGGTTTAACACACGTAGAAATAAAATTCTGCAAGGACGTAGTTTAGAACTGATGGATCGTTTGCATTTAGACATGTGGTTACAAGAAAAGTATTTACTGAACGGGGTGGATATTCGCATGAGACTGAATCGTAGCAGTACCGCTTTCCATTTGATGGCCCATGCTAACGAGTACAAAACCATCATACAAGAAGCCAGGCTCTACGTGCGACGCGTGGAAGTGTTACCCAAAGTGGGAAACGACATCAATCAAACGTTGAGCAGGACGACCGCCAAGTATCCGATATGACGCGTGGAAGTAAAAACGTTCACTATTCCTGCTGGACAGCGATCCATGATCGAAGATCATCTGTTCCAAGGCCAGTTACCCAAGCGTTTGATCATTGGTATCGTCAAGAATTCAGCCTTCAACGGAGTCCACAACGAAAATCCTTTCCTGTTTCATCATTACAACGTAGCCAAGATCGAAGTCAGTCGCGATGGCAAGACCTTGTGTACCCGACCCTTTGAGCCTAAGTTTGGTGACAGGAATTACTTGAGGTCGTACTTGTCCCTGTACGAAGCCACCGGACAGTTAGGAACCAACACCAGTCACGGCATATCGTACGAGGATTATACAGGAGGCTACGGTTTGTGGGCGTTTGATTTCACTCCAGACCACGGCAGCGACGAGGGACATTTCCACCCTATAAAATCCGGTCAGATTCGTGTGGAACTTCAGTTTACTAATCCTCTACCTGACACAGTGAACGTCCTCCTGTATGCAGAATTTGACAATACCATATAAATCAACAGTTTAAGAGAAGTCATTCTAGATTATTAGAAGCTATGGAAGACTGTTATCCCTCTTTACCTAGTGGAGAAACTTTAGACATGGAATGTGAGGAGACTGTGGAAGAAGAAGAATCCCATGACAAAGACGAAGAAGTTATCATGATGAAGTCGAGATGGCCAGAACAAGAAGCCCATTTAGTCTCCTGTTTTGCTACAGTCCTGGCAGATAAAATGAAAGAATTGATCAAGGAAGAGTGCTATGGATGTCAAAACGATCATCCCAGTCAAATTCAACACGACAAATGTCTGATGTTGAGTCAAGAAGAAAAATTGGACGAATATCTGGACAAAGCTTGGGGTCTCATCGAGATAGAATTCGTGTTGAATGAGTGGTATAAAGGCTTGGATAGACATTCTTCTCCTCCATTAACGTCTCTGGAGTGCCGTTGCATGGAATCTCTCTTTGACCAGAGTAAGAAGTCGGAGCTAAACGCCTTTTACTTGTCAGGCATCTTCAAGCAAAAAGTCAGGATCGAATTGATCACTTATCATTACCTGTGAAGAAGAAAAAAACAACAAAAAATAGATACCTGGGAACTTTATTATCTTTTGAACCACAGTTCGTATACTGCTTCTTGGAATCCTGTCGTATGTGCTAAAGATGAACTCCCTCATCGCAAACCTCAAATTGAGTCCAGTTGTACTAATGGACGGTAAATATACCAATGTCGTGTTAGCCACTGCAATTAACCTGCAAATAACAACCCCACCAAAACTACAATCACCAAATGCCGAAAAACATTTAGGCCAAAACTTGTCCCAAACCCACCGGCAGCCAGTACGGTACATACTCTCTGCACCGAATTAGGACAATGGGGAATACAAGCTGGACAACATCAATTAATTGACACGACGCAAAGGAAAAATAGGACTCCAGACATCAACCTGACAGCACAAAAAATTGGATCCAAAAAGGAAAACCCAATAGAACTCTTAGCGGAAATAAAAAAAATCATAACGGAAGAGTACCCGACCCATGTAAAGATCTACACAGATGGCTCCAAATCACAAGAGTTAAAAAGAACGGGAGCAGCTGTGGTTATCCCAGAATATAACATCGAAATGGCTGAAAAACTCCCAGACGACTGCTCAATCTACACAGCTGAATTCTGGGTCATAAATGAGGCACTAAAATGGATTACAAATTCAACCACAAAACAACATGTAATCATCACCGATTCTCTCAGTGTACTTAAATCACTGGAATCTGGTATTTCCAAAGTAGAGCAAATCTTATGGAAAAAGCGCTACAAACAATAATGGAAATAGAAGCCAAACAACAGAAACTAACATTCCTGTGGGTACCCTCACACATTAACCCACCAGGAAATGATAAAGCAGACCTAAGTGCAAAATCCAGCCTCACAAAAATACCAATCTGGCCATGCAATACAGCGTAACAGAAATTTACAGCCAAATAACTCAAAAAAATCAACCATAAATGGCAACAAACATGGGACAATAGCATCAAGGGCAGACACCTATACCAATGGCACAAAAAGGTGGATAGACATATTATAATACCTAGAACACTGCAAAGCCCAGATATCAGACTCATAAATCGAATAAGAACCGCTAAAACCCTTCTCAAGGGAAGTTTTGGAAGACATCTCAACAAAGGACTTGACAACCACACCCATTGTCCCCACTGCAACAGTATAGAGACCCTGGAACATGTCTTTAATCAGTGCACCTATTACCATTCGCACAGAATGGAATTTCAAAAACAACAAAAGAAAATCGGATCCCCCTACAAATATCCAGATTTCCTAAATCCCAAAACAAACAGCAACAAAGACCTAACATATAAAAACATAATAACATACTTAAAACAAATAAACAAGTATGACAAGATATGACCCAAGGAGTTGAAGGCATTAATTGCTAGCTTAAAAGCCTACTCAAGGTCAAAAATAAATAGGACAACACAAAATATAGGCTATTAAACAAACATCAATAAAGAGAACAGACACTTTTGAGAAGACCCCAGGACCTGATTATTCAGCAAAGGTGCCTCCATACTAGATATAAAAAAGAGAAGAATACTTAACTTTAAAAACAATATAAATAATTTAAAAACATAATAATAAAATAATAATCTTAAAATTAAAAAAATAAACAAAAAGGGAAAACAATTCTTAAGAAAATGGGGAGACAGGCACCTTTGATAAGTCCACCCGGACCTGAATATTCAGCAAAGGTACCTGCACCCATAAAATTCCTAAAATACATGCATGTTCCTGTCTTCCCTTCTCTACCTTCCAACTTTCTCAAATGCATGTCTATATTCTAACCATAACATCTAAGGTCTGACAACAAGAACAGAATACATTAACTCCCTAAATTTAGATATATAATTTAACAAAAGTCCAGTCATTAGGACCCTCCGCACAAGGCGGAACTAAACCAAAGTCACAACAAAACCTATCATTAATAACACACTACACAGGGAACACAGCACTTTTTTTCAGACCAAGTGCTGACAACGTTATTTATTTTAAAAAAAAAAATTATCATAACATAGGGCTTGAGGCACAATGATAATTAAGATGATGGTGTGTGGCAGTTGAGTAGAAGAGGACTCCAGCAAGAAAGACCAGCAACCCACAACAACGATGACAGAAAGAAGACACAGACATCGATCAATTGCCTCAAAAGAAGCTCACACTTTGGCTGTTGGAGAGCTCTTCAGACATACCAAATTTTTTTGGCCCTAATTCAACATGATCATTTTTGGACACCGGCATCAAAATTCAAAACTTAAAATTACAATACAAGAACTGAAAGTACCGGATGACAAACACCTAACAGATTGGCATCATATTCTTAATTTGTATTAGTTACATATACGAAAGTACACTCTGTACACAAACAAAAAGAAAACAAAACTGCTACAGGTTAAAAATAAACAAAATTTAACAACTACTAAGATTAGGATAATTACAGTGGCTAACACGACATTGGTATATTTAACGTCCATTAGTACAACTGGACTCAATTTGAACAATAGGCTTAGGTGTTTCTAACAACATGGACCTGTGACGTCGGGCTCCTCCTGGACTCATGCCTTCCCTCCCTTGCCACGGACAGACATTGTAATTAAGTAATGCGGTCATCGTATATAAACACGGGGATGTAGTGGCTCCATTCCTACAAACCCGACTAAATAAATAGCCTGGTCATCAGGCATTGACAAGACGCAAAAGTACTAGTTTAGGTAAGCGTCTATAATTCTATATTCATTTATTCATTCATTCATTAGAACTCATTCCACGGAATAAAGACAAGGAAAATGGTGGTAGCAACAGAGTTACTGGATCATTTGATAGGTATTTATTATTGGATAGTAGATGTTACGTTTGTCATGGAAAAGTTAGAGAAAGAATTCAAGTTAGAAAAGTGTCTTGACTGTGTTAATAGTCTGAAGGAAGCAAAAGAGATAGTAAAAGGAATGATGGAAGAAGAGGAAAAGAGATTGAGAGGATTGATTGACCCACTTATGGAAGTTTAAAGGAAGCACTTGAAAATGTCATCGAAGTCAGGTGTTTCTTAGAAAAGATATTGAATTGGACGGAGTGGAGATACGTAAAATGGGGGTTGGACCAGCTGACAAAAACGGAAGAAGTAATGAGGAAAGTTATGACGGAAGAGGTAAAGAACATCAAAGAAAAGTGGACTAAGGAAAGAAAAGAAGAAGAAAATAGAAAGAGACAAGAAAGCTTCGAGAAACTCAACAATAACTGGATAAGAATACAGGAGAAATTACGAGCGATAGGTCATCCTGACTGGATACCTGAGTCAGAAATAAAGAAGAAGACAGGAATACTGGCAAAAGTTAGAAGATGGCTAAAGAAGTGGAGGAAATAAAAGAAGATGATGATGAAACCAAAGGCCCTTTTCAGGGCCCCTTCATTAGCCTCGAAAAGACCTTGACTTTCATGCCTACCCCTTTTTAAAATAGAGACCTCTCCCTGTTTAAATTTCCCCTGTTCAATTTCCATAGACCCATAAGGTCGGGACCGTATTAAAATAGGGTCCCGACCCTGTTCAATTTCCCCTTGACGCTAAACAGGCCCACGATTTATTCCCATGTTCAATTTCCCTTGTCGCTAAACAGGCCCACGATTTATTCCCATGTTAATTTCCCTTGTCGCTAAACAGGCCCACGATTTATTCCCCATGTTAATTTCCCTTGTCGCTAAACAGGCCCAGGGGTTTTCGTAATGTTAAATTTCCCATTGTCGCTAAACAGGCCCAGGGCGGTTTTTAATGCTAATTCCCATTGTCGCTGAATCGCCCCTATTCACTACTTGTGTGTGTGTGTGTGTGTGTGTGTGTGTGTGTGTGTGTGTGTGTGATTCGGAATTTAACTTTGCTTTAACAATTTTTCAGTCATATCGCTACGATGTCTGCAGCGTGGCAGTTTATAGTGATGCCCAGCTGCCCGTACAAAGTTTTTTTTTGTCTTTGGTATGACTCGACCGAGGCGAACGTCCTAAACACTTAGGCCACCGGAGCGGTCTCAGGCTTCGTTCTGAGCTTAATACGCAGCTGTTTACCATTAATTTATGAAGTAGCAAGACTTTAAGTAAATCTTTTCCAATATGAAATAACTTGTTGACCCTAACAAAGTCAACACCATGTGTTATTATCGGTAAACCAGTCAGTATTCTTTTGCATTCAGATTATAGAAAAATCAGATCAAGCAATTAGAAAGCAGTCATGCAATTAGAAACCAGTCTTGTTTGAAGAACACATCTGTTATGATTTCAAGCCTGCGAATCTAACTGAAGCGCGGAAGACCAGTCAATTAGTGAAGTTCATCATATGAAGTGATAGTACGAGATGCTACACCAAACAACCAGGTGTCTTATCAGTCAGCGTGAATTAAGTTTTGTGATTAGTTATAAAGTAATTGTATGCATTGTAAAGAGGGGTAGGTGTAATTAAATCATTCAGAATAGTGCTAAGCTATTATCAAGACTAGATTACATTTGTGAAACAAACGCATTCCCACAGTGATCGAGTCAATAATAATAATAATAATAATAATAATAATAAACTTTCGATAAGGAGGATAACACATTTGGCCATGACTGACCCATCTGCCATGGCCCATGTGGTCGTCAGTTTTTGTAATTGGCTATGTTAATTTTAAAAAAAAATGACCATTCACATAAGTTGTATATTCAGAGGCTTTAATATGTCATTCCAGCTGGTCAAGAAAGAATTTATTTAATGACATTTTAAAAGAAGCAAGGGAAGTTGAATTACGTATACAATTTGTCAAGGAATTCCATACAGTAGGTGCTGATACAGTAAATGAGCTCTTGTAGTGATTGGTTTTCGACCACGGAATCTGGAGATCGTTGTTAGTCGTCGATCGGAGATTACGCTCAGTATTCGATGATCTTAGTTCAATTAGATTAGAGATATAATCTGGAGATCGCTAGTCGTCGATCGGAGGTTACGCTCAGTATTCGATGATCTTAGTTCAGTTAGGTTAGAGATATAATCTGGAGATCGTTGTTAGTCGTCGATCGGAGGTTACGCTCAGTATTCGATGATCTTAGTTCAGTTAGGTTAGAGATATAATCTGGAGAAAGACCGTTTAAAGACTTGTATGTCATGATTCCTTTAAATAAAGATCATATTTTTGTATGGGTAGCCATTGCAGACCTGAAAACAAAAAAAAATCGAGGGAGTCATAACAGGAAGTTTCAGTATTAATCGGGCAGCCATTTTCTGGAGTTTATCAATTCTGTACAGATTATAATTGGATGTCTTTCCCCATATGGTACAGCCGTAATCTCTCAGTGGTAGTATATAACCCGAAAAATAAAGTTCAAGTGATTGGGGAGGTAGAAATTTCGAAAGCAATGTTAACAGAGGTATTCTTTGAGGAAGACGACTTAAGATATGAATTGGTTCGAAAGTAGATTTACCCATGGAAACAACCTGGTGTCTGTTTGTGAGATACAACGAGAACCAGGCAACTGAGTTTGGAGAAAACTTGCAGGCTAAGACTTTTTAATGAGTACCGAATGGTCAACCAAATCAAATGCTTCCTTTAAAATCAATGAAGATTGCAACAGTAAGTTCGCCTGATTCTACTGCTAGTAGCCATTGGTCTATAAGTTTTGTCAATGCAGTCTGACATGAATGATTCTGTTGAAAACCTGACTGATTTATGGAGAAGTTGGTGCTTGTCAAGGTATTTGAAAACATGCTTGCTGATATGTTTTTCGATAATAGTTGAAAATACAGATAAGACAGATATGGGTCGATAGTTGGATGGGTCATTTTTTTCTCTTTCATTCCCCTTTTAAATTACGATTACTTCTGCTAACTTCAATGACTCTGGGAATTTACAGGAAGTGAGACTACAGTTAATTTTTTCTTTCAACGACTCTGAGATTGATAAAGCCCACCTTTACAGAGTTTTGGCGCGCATGTCTGTCAGCAGTTCTAAGCCCAGCACGTGAACCAGAGATTTACGTCTAAAAATTTACGGGAGCCTAAGACGTGCATGTCTATCAGCAATTGCAGGTCAGGCTGTGAACCGGGGATAAAAAATAATCATTCGAGATAGAAATTAGAACGTTGGAAATTATATATCAAAGTCTAAAACTTCATCCGAAGCATGGTGTCGTGTTTCCCAGAATGTCACATATATGCGTGGAAGTCATACATACAATTCTCCGAACGATATTATATTTGTGGATCAGACCATTACAGCGGTATGAAATATGTGCATCAGACCATTTTAGCGGTATAAAATCTATGCATCAGACCATTTCAGCGGTATGAAATCTGTACAATCAGACCATTTCAGCGGTATGAAATCTATGCATCAGACCATTGGAGTGGTATAAAATCTATGCATCAAATCATTGCAGCGGCATGAAATCTTGCATCACGCTACGATGACGGTATAAACTTTGTGTATCATACCATTGCAGCAGTATGAAATATGTGTATCAGACCATTGCAGCTGTATTAAATTTATGCCTTAGACCAATGCAGCGGTATGAAATCTGTGCATCAGACCATTGTAGCGGTATGAAATCTGTGCATCAGACCATTGCAGCGGTATGAAATCTGTGTAACAGACCATTGCAGCTGTATGAAATATATGCCTCAGATCATTGCAGCTATATGATATATTGCATCAGACCATATCAGCGGTATAAAATCTGTGGATCATTGCTGCGGTATGAAATGTACGCAGTAGATTATTGCTGAAGTATAAAATCTATACATTAGACCGTTGCAGCTGTATGAAATCTCGCACCAAACCTTTATTGCGGTATGAAATTTGTGTATCAGACCATCACAACGGTATCAAATCCATGTATGAGACTATTGTAGTTTATGAGATCCGTGCATTAGACTATTGCAGTGTATGAAGTCTTTGCAGTAGACTATTGCATTGTATGAAATCTGTGCATTGAACTATTGTAGTGTATGAAATATATTCATTAGACTGTTGTAGTGCATGAAACCCGTGTATTAGATTATTGCAGTGTGTAACGCATCTCTCTTAGTAAGAGGGATATGCAATTGAGTTTAGCTGGCGTTATCCAGAGGATGACCTCCCTCGATATTATAGCCCGGCGGGATTGAAAGAAGAATTGAATTTCAACAGGCAACTGAGCGAGAATACTGGAAAGAAATAAAACAATACGAGCCCCTTTTGACAAGAAAATAACTAATTTAATCATAACAAATTATTAACGGCAATTCCAATTCAAGTTAGATTATATCAATATAATTTAACAGGTGTGTCCAATTTAGATTTATTTCATCATCAGAACGAAAGGTGAAAAGAGCGCAATGTCCACGATTGATTGCATCACCTTCCTGTCTGACCGTATATCAACGTCTCCTAGTTCATCCTTCCTAAGCTATGTTCTGCCTCTTCATGGACTTCCTGGTCCCTTTATTATAACCTCGTCCTTATTTCTTCTTTTCCCCGTACTCTTGTCTTCGGACTCTCTCGTCTTTCTCTCAAAAAGCTGTTCCTTATCGCTGTTTTCTTTCAAGACTTGTGCGTCCTAGCACTAAACATGTCTTTCTTTTTATAAGACGACCACCTGGTCCCTTTCTTGTTTCACGAGAATAGCACTAATCTCTTTATGCCTCCCCGGAGTCGACTAAATTTCCTCCTTCCAGGAAATTTTCAGACTAAATAATTTTGACTAAGGTCGTCACTTTAAAGTCTGATTGCTCTAAAGTGTACGCCCTAATTTATTCTGCCCAATCTTAGGCAGTGGTCTCTAATTTGTCCCAAAGAAATAATTCATTCCATCAGGTTTAGACAGCTCGGAATCTGTGAACGACAGTGCGTGACAATTTCCCTTTGAAAAAATGATAAGTGGACATAGGTTCCTACCATGCGGTTAGGGTTGGTAGCTCAAATGTTTACTTTCTAAGGACCGTGTTAAGATGCCCCGGTCAATTTCACTGAGCTGGAATGCTGTCCCTTTGAAGTTTACAATGACGTGGGGAAGATAAACAAAAAAAAAAAAGGTTGAAGTGACCCCTTCACAAAGACTTTTCAGGCTTAAATGCGATAAGACTTTAATGCTCAATGCATTCAGCTTTAAAATTTTCTGTAATTCAAAACTCGACACTTAACACAGTGTATTTAATAAACTATTACAGTGTATGAAATCCATGTATTAGACTAGTGCAATGGTATGCAATCTGTGTATTAGACTGTTGCAACGTATGAAATATATGTATTAGGCTATAGCAGTGCATAAAATTTGTGCATTAGACTATTGCAGTTTATGAAATATGTGCATTAGGCTATTGCAATGTATAAAATCTGTTCATTAGACTATTGTAGTTTATGAAATCCGTGTATTAGACTTTTGCAGTGTATGAAATCCGTGTATTAGAATGTTACAGTGTATGAAATGCGTGTATTAAACTATTGCATTGTATGCATCTGTGCATTAGACTGTTGCTGTGGTATGAAATTCGTGTATTCGACTATAGCAGTGTATGTTGTTGTTGTTGTTGTGGGGTTTAACGCCATTTTTCAGCACGATAGGCTATACATGGCGGCCAGTATTAATGGTGGAGGAAGAACCCGGAAAACCCCGGAAAGAACCACCAACCCACGAGAAGCTACTGGCAAGCTTTCTCACATGCCCACATTGGCTGAATCTTAGACTCGAACCGCCGCAGACAGAGGTGAGATGGCAGTGATCCGTAACGAAGAGCGCTTTAGACCACTCGGCCACTAGCAGTGTATGAAATCCGTGAATAAGACTATTGCAGTGTATGAAATCTTTGTATTAGATTATTGCAGTGCATGAAATCCGTTAATTAGACTAGTACAGTATATGAAATCCGTGTATTAGACTGTTGCAGTGGTATGAAATATGTGCATTAGACGTGCAGCATATGAAGTCCGTCTATTAGACTAGTGCAGTGTATGAAATCATTGTATTAGACTATTGCAACGGTATGATATATGTGTATTAGACTAGTGCAGCGGTTTGAAATTTGTGTATTAGACTATTTCAGCTTTATGAAATCTGTGCATTAGACTTGTGCAGCATATGACATCCGTATTTAGACTAGTGCAGTGTATGAAATATGTGTATTAGACTATTGCATTGTATGAAATCCGCGTATTAGACTATTGCAATGTATGAAATCTGTGTATTAGACTATTGCAGTGGTGTGAAATCTATGGAGTAGACTAGTGCAGTATATGAAATCCATGTATTAAACTATTGCAGAGGTATGAAACATGTGTATTAGACTATTACAGTGTATGAAATTTGTGTATTAGACTAGTGCAGCATATGAAATCCGTGTTTTAGACTGGTGCAGTGTATGAAATATGTGTATTAGACTATTTAGACTATTGCCGTATATGAAATCTGTGCATTAGACTATTGCAAGGTATGAAATTTGTGAATTAGACTATTGCAGTGGTATCAAATCTGTGCATTACACTAGTGCAGTATATGAAATCCGTGTATTAGAATATTGCAGTCGTATGAAATCTGTGTATTAGACTATTGCTGGGTATGAAATTTGTGTATTAGACTATTGCAGTGGTATGAAATTTATGTATTAGACTATTGCTGGGTATGAAATTTGTGTATTAGACTATTAAAGGGTATGATATGTGTGTATTAGACTATTTCAGTGCATGAAATCCGTGTATTAGGCTATTGCAGTGTGTAAAATCCGTGTATTAGACTAGGTCAGCGTATGAAGTCATTGTATAAGACTAATGTAGTGTATGAAATCTGTATATTAGATTATAGCAGTGGTATGATATATGTGCATTAGACTAGTGCAAGGTATGAAATCTGTATTTGACTAGTGCATTATATGATTTGTGTATATTAGACTCGTGCAGAAAAATGAAATATTTGTATTAGAGTAGTGCAGAGGTGTAAAATCTATGCATTCGACTTGTGCAATATATGATACCGGTGTATTTAAACAGTGCAGCGGTATGAAAAGTGAGATATTATAAGAGATTTTGCAACTTCGGTATGAAAGTGAGATATTATAGGATATTTTGCAATGGTTGAACTTCGGTTTGGAGTCTCTAGGCATTGAATGTAAGGAACAATTTCAATCTATCAAAGAAAGATAGAGACTGATTCACTTGCTGTTCGATTACCAGACACTTGAATATTGTCTTATGGCAAAAAATTAAACATCCTCTGAGAAAGAAAATTTATATTTGTCTTTCAGTGTAGACGTTTCAAAACGTGCGTGTCTTCGACTTTTTTGAAGTTATTGAACGATTTTGTGCTTTCAGAGCAAAACAGGGCTGTAATGAGTGACTTCAGTTCCCAGAATATACAATCTCCCTTCTATTTATTAATGCTGGCATTGTATTTAATTTATTCCATTTTCAGGTAATGAATCTGAACAGTTTTATATCACCTGTAATGATAAACAAGGAATGTCTGCATGTATAAAAATTGTGGTCTTAAATCGTTAATATTACTTCAACATAACTTTAAGAAACCAAAATCTTCCTTTGAATTGAAACTAATATGTCGCGTTTTCTTCCATCTAGCCGCCTACAATTGCAGAAAACGATCTAAGAAACAAGATTCTGTAAACATGACAGTTAATCTAGCATAGTGTTTGCCTCTACAATATCTTCCCTTCACTCTAAAGGGGAAATTTTTGAAGGAGGCAAAATCAAGATCAGGATCAAATCAATTTGTGACCAAATGTAACGTCAGTCTAGACATCAGTTTGACTAAGACATTGTATTCTGTCTCCAGCGGGGATTTTATCTTACTGGAAATTATTCTAAAGGTGTCCGTTCAATGCTTTGGTCCAATTCATACATGCATGAAATTATCGGTTAGAGTAGATATCAATCAGCTCTTATTACAATTATGTGACCACGTGAAACGGGTATGTTGATTTTGTTTCCATCACGTTTATTATTTGTATTGATTACGAAAGCTCGAGAAACTTTTCATTTGCACTACCCTGATCTAAAATAAGAGTGTAATTGTTGATTAATTGTTGAACAGTGTTAGACGCATAGGCAAGTATGTTGAACATGCTAAACGCAAACAGCAAGAATTGAAAATTGTATAAAAAGTTAAAAACAAATTGTAATTACAATTCTAGATTAATTTTAAACTTGTTTTCACACACACACACACACACACACACACACACACACACACACACACACACACACAGAGTGTAGTCTATCAATGCGTGTATAATGCCAATGAGTGTGGTCTATCAATGAGTGTAGTCTATCAATGAGTGTGGGCACTCGTTCTCTTTGCTCAGATATGATTATTTGCTAGCAGGGTTGATGTGTTTTGAAGTGTCGTTTTCAGTTGTAGTGATGAATGACTCTACATTTGTAACTGGGCTCTTTGTTTGGTTCAGGTTTTGTTCCATTTGATTCATAGATTTTGGTAAATTAGGCCTGGAATCATTGTCTGGATCTAAGTCTTCAGTTTCCTGTTGGAGCTTCCCTTTGTCTTATGTTTTCAGGCAAGGACAGAAACTCAAACCTTTCGATAGCAGCTGTGTTCTTTTAAGATCAAATTTTCGTAGTCGAAGGTTCTCTGGGCAAATGAGTTGGTTACAGGTTGTGTCTTTTAAGTTTCTATCTCCAGCTTTGTTTAGCTTTACAGAAAGTCTGTGTTGATCCCGAATTTTGTTGTTATTTTGAGACATTAACCACTGTGTGGATAAGTGAAGGAATTTTTATTTTTGTGGATATACGTTTCTTTCTTTTCCACTGAGTGTACTTTTCAGATGAATTTTCCTTTGTTGTGGGTCTCCGTAACAGTTGTAATTTGTGTATTATATATTTCCCTAGCTTTCCTTACGATATGTATATTTGATTCATGTTGTTTGCCTGACTTTTGTCCGTGATTGAGGTTTGAGATTTTTGTGTGCGCACCTTATATTTGTCATCTTTGTAAGTTATATATAAATTGTTTACTCATATCTGATCTCAGGGTCTAACATTATTTACAAACTTCTGGAAGCAAACTTGTGACCCACATCCTGGTTATATTACTATGTCTTAGGTTTGTATCTAATGTTGTGGGAAACACAGGTATTCATTCCTAATTTAAGTTCAATTTGTGGAATCCAATTTGGTTGCGTCCAGATATAATTTGAGATAAAACATTCATTTAAATCATTCATTGGAATTACAATGTGCTCATTTACGTTTTGGACTTAAACACTAGGGGGGGGGGGGGCTCCGAGTGGCTGAGTGGTCTAAAGCGCTCACCGTTACGGATCACTGCCATCTTACCTCTGTCTGCGTGGGTTCGAGTCTCAGATTCGGCTAATGAGTGCATGTGCCAGTAGCTTCTCCTGGGTCGGTGGTTCTTTCTGGGTTTCTACCGGGCTCTTCCTCCACCATTTATACCGGCTGCCATGTATAGCCTATCTTGTGCTGAAAATGGCATTAAAGCCTTGAACAACAACAACTTAAATACCACTTTCGGATTATTGAAGACTCATTCAAAGACATAATGGATTATACCATTGTGATACAGCAATGTTATTAACACATTAGAACATTCAAGATTATTGGAATGTATTCGGAATATCCTATACCTTTGGACTTGTGATAGAACATTTAGGATTATTCATAATTTAATTCATAATACTGCAGTTTTCTTTTAAATGTTCATTTTGTAAATGGAATTTTACAAAAACTTGTTTTTGCTTCTGTCTGTCACAGACCATAGAGTCGTAAAACGTAGCTTTACAGAAAGTCTTCATTGATCGTTATTTAATTTAAGGAAAGGTGTTTTTGATTGTTCCAGAGTGGGAACTGAAGCTAAGTCCCGTTTTACTTTCTTTACATTTTCGGTTATTGCCGTGTTAACAACTTATAGATTATTTGAATGCCTCTTAAGACGGGCTGCAGGTTTCATGGAAGCATCGCGTGTTATTTCACTCTATCTTTTATTAAATCTGTTTGAGGTATTTACAATAATTTGGGGTTTCACATTCATTTTGAAGACCTTTCGTGACTGCATGTTTCTTTAAAATGATGCAAGTGATGGTGCTTTTGGTTTCGTTGCATCATGTTTTGAGTATATTGCCATCGATTGAAGTACTGTATTTATAATATTGATTAATTTGTTTTTGTTTTGTAATTGTCTTGGCAAAGAACTAAGTCGAAAGCCGTTAACTTGATTTTTTTTAAATAACGAACTAGTTTTGCGTTGTGAATTATCGGTCTTAATTTACATGTATGTCCCATGATCGCATGTATACGCTGCAGATGTAAAGTTTTTAACATCACAATTTTCATATCAGTCGTGATTTTGCTCCCTTGAAAACAAATAAAAATCATACTTTTCAAGAACTTTGAGCAGGTGTTCTACAACCAGTTTGTACTAATTTATTATTGATGTTCTCTTTAAATTAATGTTATGATTTAATTTTCTCTTTTTACTATCTTTGATAAGGTAATCTACTGTTACAATTTTGTCTTCAGGGGAGGGGACATTATAGGTTTAGTTTTCAGGGGGAGGGGACATTAAAGGTTTAGTTTTCAAACCTGGTTGATTCAGGTGAGTGACAAACAAGGAACCTGTTTTACTGCACCTCACATCTGATAATTAGATGTAAACTCAACGTATAATTAGATGGAAACTCCACGTATAATTAAGTGGAAACTCAACGTATAATTAGATGGAAACTCAACGTATATGTAAGGCAACCGGTCGAACAAAACTATCCAGAGAGCAGGATCATATCTCAACGAGCATTTAAGTGTTATTCAGATATCGTTTTATTAATTAATATTAATCCATGTGTGATTAATGATAAATCATATGATGACGTTTCCAGTTTGGAAACAATTAGATCTACATTGGTAACGTGCCGTGGGTGACCGTATGCTTACACATAATATCATCACTTCACTATAGTAACGCTGCCAATCAGCCAATCAAAATGGAGGACAAAACAAAACCTCTTCTGTTCCGCCGATGGAGTAAAACCTTTTCTTCGAGATAAATACAAAATGCGAGGTGTTTTAGAGATTGGCCGTCTGTCAAAAACATTAATTCCAGAATCGTAACTATAATTTCTTCGTGAAAACCCGAAAAAGCTAGTTTGTCTGACAGGAAACGCTTGCAGATACGTTAGTTTCTGCATGAATTATACAGCAATGCCTTCCAACAAAGTAACTCGGCAACAAAACGTAAATGAAAATATGGACTATTTTGGTAAATGCATTGTGATGTAGTTACCATCTATACACATTAGGCTATCTTATAGTCATGATTTTAAGAAAATTCTAGCTAGCTATAGTGAATTGAATATGAGAAAAGGCGATATATTTCTTGGCGATTTTTGAGGCTTAACACGTTTCGTCAGCCTTGAATAAACTTCCAGAAATAACAATAATGACTGACACCCACCCCACCCATCCAATCCCACCCCCAGCATGCTAACTTCCAGGTGCTGAATTTTCAACGTCTTGAACGCATTGTATGAAACGAAAAATAAATAAGTATTGCCAGCATTGGCAATGGCGCCTGCACCTTTTCAGTTTGTTCATTATTTTTCCCTCATAGCTTCTTGTGATAATTGGAAATGCAAGAAGTAATTAGACGCAATAAACGGTATATTTATGTATGATTGGTTATAAAGAAAACGAAATAATCTCACCATCTCTAACGACATTATCTGAAGCTCTCTGTTACATTAAACTCAAGAAACACTTGTACCGCTGCTCAGCGGTCTGGAGATCTTATCTCTAGGAAAAACTGCGGATACCGTTCCAGCGAGTTGTTCGGGGGACAACACTCTAAATGATATTTAGATTGCTTTTATTGTGGAAACACCTTGAATTTTCAAGAGGAGAGGATATCTTACCTCAAAAGCAAGATTTCTTAAATACCAATCACATTCAAGAGAATTATTTCGAGAATACCAGGCTGTGATCGAAGTATGTAGACATGTAAATCCCATATATCATCTGAAAGAAATCATGTAATAATGATACTATTTTTAATTATGGAGTTTCTATCAGATGTTTTTAGTCTAAAATGTTTAATTTTTATGATAAATATACTTTGATAAAAGCCAAGAAAATAAAGTATAAAGGGAAACAATGTATAAGAAATATTGGTATACACGAATATTGTAATTACCGTTGTTGTTGTGACACGAAATCAGCTTCAGTTATAAAAAGTTTAATATAAGTGATATTCACAGAAATTTTCTATATGTAACATACTATCATGTTTAATTGATGCAAATGTAATACAATATAAAAATACAATTTCAAAAGAAAAGAAAATTGGTCCGGAAACTTTCGCACGAATGCATTCTTCCAGCAGAAGATGAACAAAAATGAATAACTACGCTTAACTTTTCATGACAATTCCCGGTCTATTAGACACTCTAAAAGTGTATTTAACTTATTTTGTTGGTTGCATTTTGTTTTTATTAAAGTAAACAAACTATTTGAAGTATTTAGTCTATTCTTGCGTTAAAAGTCACCGAATTATTCTTTTATTTGCAATCTTTTTAACTTTTTCCTTATTTTATTTTAACTTTAAGAATGCATATGTCGTTTATTTAGTGCAGATCATTATTTTTCACTTTAAAAAGGAAGCTCGGTGCCAGAATTCTTAATCATCTTGAAAGTATTAACTCGGAGAAGAATTCTTGCTTTTTAACTCCTACACAAATCTTCATCAAAAGTGCGTTTTCTTAAGATTACGTTCAGTACTGTACATTATGAACATTCGCATAGCTTCAGAGCAGGTACAAAATGCAAGTTGTTTAATAAAGTACATTAATGATAGTCAGGGTTGTAGATAATCGTCCAATAGAGAACAAAGCATGTCAGGATTTACCATCATATCTGAGAAAGCATTCAGTGCTTCAGACGATAGTCATAACGTACTAGGTATTTCGAGCATTCCCGAGGTTTCGATCGATACCGTATAGATACAAATAAACCAGTTTACATCGGTTACACCAGTAGATATTTTTGCTCTTTGGGCTTTTGCGTCTAAAAGTAACAGATCATCTTCATCAGCTGGATGTTTACATTTTAGCTGTGATTATACACAGAACTTACATTCGACTTGTACGCAATAGACATGAGTATTAGTGTGTGTACGATAGATATGAAAAGCTTTTTTGTCTTCTGGTAATATTTTAGCTTTGCGAATCAGAAATGTCATACTAGAGACGGAATTCTTATTTCCATGGGTATTTAACCTTGCCAGTTAGTAATGTCAGTTAAATATAATACGTTGCTAATGGAGGGCTGATCAATCTGAATATGAAGTAATTTCAAGCGTAATGGAGTAATGGTTGGTCATGGATTGACGACCTAAAAGTTGTTTACCTATTTGCCAAAAGTGTAAAAAGTGTCTTTTATGGCAAATAAATATATGAAAGCCAAATAAATATATGAAATCCAGATAAATGTATGAAAGTCAAATACATGTATGAAATCCAGATAAGTGTATGAGATAACCAAACAACCATGTGATCCTACAGTATATAAACTAATGCTGGTTCACATGCAGCAAAAATCTTCTGTTTTGTTTTTGTGTATGCCATGCAACACTAAGACGTTATCTATATTTTGTTTTAAAAAATGGATAGTTGTATGTAAATACGGCTAAATATTTTATCTTTCATTGCGTTTAATAGGGGAATGTTTGTTATTTTGCACTTTCAAACTTGGAATCACAGATAGTCTTAAAATTAATATTGCAGTCCAAGATTAGAACACTGCCCTGCGCTTTCACGGCCTTCTTTCTTTTGCTAAAATGACATAGTGACCGGTATTAACACTGTTTCCATTTAAAGTAGATTAAATGAGTTTATGATTTGGACATTTTATTTTCCTTATTCTTTCCGTTATCAAAAGAACAAAATTTAACATAGGAATCAAATCCTTCTCTCTGACATAGAAATCTGTTTGAAAAATCAGGTAATAAAAGAAATTATTTTTAAAAAAATCAATAAATTATGAATTTGTAAGAAATTATCATCAGAAATGATTAAATTATTAAATTTTAAGAAATTATCCTAAATATCTTAAGTTATTCTGTGCTTACAGCTTTATCAGATGTTATGCTAAATGTAAATGCAGTGTCTTTGAATAAATTATAAGGCCAACTAAAGCATGGATAATATAATTGCGCTTTGGAATACTTGTTATTTTAATTTAACTTCACTAGTACTCTACCTCGACAATAACTCAATGCAAAAAGGAATTCACTAAATATAAAACCGTTACTAGATATAAAACCCAACTAGATATAAAAACCGTAACTAGAAATAAAACCCAACTATATATAAAAACCGTAACTAGACATAAAACCCAACTAGATATAAAAACCGTAACTAGACATAAAACCCAACAAGATATAAAAACCGTAACTAGATATAAAAACCGTAACTAAATATAAAACCGTAACTAGATATAAAGTTATTATGATATAGAAACTCATTCGCGTTACCTACAGCATGTGGACGATTCTTGAGCTGTAATACCCTATAATACTCGATATGGTAATGATATGTAATGCACAAAATGGTAATGCTCTGTAATACTCGATATGGTAATGCTCTGTAATACACAAAATGGTAATACCCTGTAATACTCGACTTGGTAATGATATGTAATACACAAAATGGTAATGCTCTGTAATGCTCGACTTGGTAATGATATGTAATGCACAAAATGGTAATACCCTGTAATACTCGACTTGGTAATGCCTTGTAATACTCGACATGGTAATACCCTATAATACTCGACGTGGTAATACCCTGTAATACACGACATGGTAATCCCCTGTAATACTCGACATGGTAATGTTCTGTAATACTCGACATGATAATTCCCAGTAATACACGACACGGCAATGCCCTGTAATACTCTATATGGTAATGCTCTGTAATACTCGATATTGTAATGCCCTGTAATACTCGATACTGAAATGCCCTGTAATACTCGTTACGGCAATGCTCTGTAATACTCGATATTGTAAAACCTGTAACACTCGATATTGTAATGCCCTGTAACACTCGATATGGTAATGCCCTGTAATACTCGATATAGTAATGCCCTGTAATGCTTGATATGGTAATACCCTGTAATACTCGATATTGTAATGCCCTGTAACACTCGATATTGTAATACCCTGTAACACTCGATATGGTAATGCCCTGTAATACTCGATATGGTAATGCCCTGTAATACTTGATACGGTAATACCCTGTAATACTCGATATTATAATGCTTTGTAATATTCGATATGGTAATGCCCTATAATACTTTATATGGTAATACCCTGTCATACACGACACGGCAATGCCCTGTAATACTCGATATTGTAATGGCCTGTAATAATTGACGTGGTTATGCCCTGTAATATTCGACATAGTAATGCCCTGTAATACCCAATATAGTGATACCGAGTAATACCCGATTTAGTAATACCCTGTCATACCAGATATAGTAATACGCTGTAATACTCAATATAGTAATATTCTATAATGGCCTTTATAGTATTACTAAGTAATACCTGATTTAGTATTATCCGTTATGGTAATATATAGTAATACCTGCTATGGTAATACTCTGTATTACCGGATATGGTAATATCTTGTACTGCCTTGTATATTAATACCCTTGTAATACTGGATATAGTAATACCTAATATTGTTCGATATGGTAAGACCTAGTAATACCGGATATAGTAATACCTAGTAATGCCGGATATGGTAATACTAGTAATATCTAGTAATACTGGATATAGTGATACTTAGTAATACCAGATATGGTAATAAATGTTTAATTTATTTAACTACTCATTCTGAAAATAATGTATGCACAATTAAAACAACATATTCACATAATCGACAATTTGTTGCTTATTTTCCTTTGGATGCGGTGGGGTAGGGGTGGAATCGCTCTTTACTTGTGCTTTATTCTGACCTATGTCATAAAACTCAGTTCAACTCATCTTTATTTGCACTCAAGGTGTGCGTAAAACTGATGCGTGATGTACATAAATAAGTGCATTAAGAAATAATGTATAAGTATGTAGATCGGACGTCAATTGTATTAATTTGTATCTTATCACGTGTATGAACTAAATAATACATTAACAAATGTTTATTGAAGACAAAATGTCTGTACTGTTTTATACACACGTCCAATGTTAAAGACTTGCTATTTTGTGTGGATGGAGCAGCCTAATTTATATCGTAAGGACCATGGTTGCGACGCCAATGCTCGCAGGTAAACATAAAAGTCAGTACATTGATACTGTATGCAATGTGCAAGGTACCAACCGCTATAAACAGTAAGTGAAACAACAGGTACGAAAATACAGTGACAATATTTTCTGACTCATAAAAAATGTAATCTGAACAGAATATAGACTTGAACAGTTTTTCACTATATGCCACAAATTCCAAAATAATGCCATGTAAATAAAAAAAGGTGTTTATAATAATTTTGCAAAATTCGTAATTAAGTTTAAAAATATTTAAAATGTCAGCAAGAGCAATTAAAAGACATTATTATTATTATTATTATTATTATTATAGTTGACTTTATGTCACGTGTTTCGGCTGGAATAAACAGTAACGTAAAGAAAAAGTGAAAATAAGAAGCTTTGTAAAAATACAATAATTTATTTCCCTGGAAAAGTTCTGTAAAAATGAAAAAATATGAACTTACGGTTTTATAGAATCAAATCCAGAAATAATCCAAGAACAAGTTTTAGTAGTCCTAATAACAAAATGTTCAACTGATTTCAAGTTCGAATCCCGACGAAGAATCTAAGATGGAAGACGATGACGTATGATGTAACCTGTAGTTTTGAAGAATACAGTTCCTCGTAGAAACAAGAATTATCACTCCGGTTGTGGAAAGCTGAATAAATTTTTATAAAAGAACTGTCTTTGATTAAGACTCTCATCTGAGCACGCGTATTTTCCAAAAAAAAAAAGAATTAATCCTTTTGAATCCAAGTAATTTGAAATAACTCCAAACAGCACAACATACAACTTCCAGTGTAACAGCCCAGCTTGTCCTGAGAACGATTCTCCAAAACATAGGTTATATCGGCTTCTAAAACGTAAACAGGGGGTCACGTGATCATGTTCTGGAAGCTTACAGAAATTAGGTACTTGTTAAAGATCACGTCTACCCAGTGTGTCCCTGACGAAAACTAATAATTTTACTCTAAGAAATAAAAATAAAGTTGCTTCCATCTTAAACACGAAGTCCCATCATTACTTCGACAACAGCCATCATTTTAAAATAAAAATAGAACTTGTTTCCGTGACTGCTATAAATTTGAATCAAGATCAAGATTTAGTTCAACACTGGTGTTTATAAAACAAACAGTCATGGTCAGACTATTTTCTGAAAAAAATATCATGTCTAGAGAATAAATTCACATTACAATAGTATGTAATAAAAATATTAAAAAAGTACAACTGACAAAACAATTAAGTTGAAATAACTATATATTGAATCAGATATAATTAAATAAAATATACATAACATTAAGAACCATATACAAATGCATGTATAATAGGAATACTAATTAAAATACTCATATGACCGCACTTTTTTACCAGATCAATGACAAATACATATGAACATAGAAATAATATAGTAAAATAATGACCGATGTTTTATCATAATTTTAGCATTAAAAAAAATTTAATCATATTTTGAAATAAAGAATTAATTTCACTAATATTAATTTATACGCCTAGATGTTTACACATATTTATGATTTATTTTTTACTGTATCTGCATTAGCAACAACAATAGTAATAATAATAATAGTAATAATGATGATGATTTTTGTTGTTGTTGTAGGGTTTAACGCCATTTTTCAGCACACGGCGGCCAGTATTAATAGTGGAGGAAGAACCTGGGAAATCCCCGGATAGAACCACCGACCCTCGAGAAGCTACTGGCAAGCTTTCTCACATACCCACATTGGCTGAATCCGAGAATCGAACCCACGCAGACAGAGATGAGATGGCAGTGATCCGTAACGGAGAGCGCTTTAGACCACTCGGCCACTCGGGGCTCCAATAATGATGATGATAATGATGATGATGTCTATATTACCTATTGTTTTTAATTGTCAATTAAATTGATGGCATGCTAAATATGAATTAAACGTATGGTTATGCTACCTCTCTTCATGCTCCATTATCGTGGAATGTTGAACATATTATATAAAAAAAATCAAAAAAATATATTATATTTTTATGATATAATTTAGAGAATTTCGATACTATTGTTGTGTGTCCTTCATTATAGTTGTAGTCATTAAAGCAGTAGACATCTTCCATGGTGTATACAGTATGGATCTACATCACACCTTACAATAAAACTATCAGCCACTTTTTTACGGTATCATTTCATTTTTGTTTGTGTCATCATTGATTTGGTAAAACAAATAGCACCATCTGAATATTGTAATTATTAACTTCAGTGTATTAAAAGTAATGACATTTTAAATAATACTTAATTATGAATTTTACCTCAAAAAATATTTTAACCATTTTCATTCACACTGCATTATTTAGGAATGTGTGGCACATATTTTACAAGCGGCTGATAAAGTCTATATTCTACTTACATTACATTTTTATCATTCAGATAATATTTTCATCCCCTTTATTTTACAAATTACACATTTTTACGCTGACAGAACAAGGCCTGACTTGAAATTTGTAAGTATGAAATGATTACATACTCCTCAGCTACACCTGTGCCAAGTAAATAGTTTCGAAGAAAGGGGGGTGGGGTATAATTCATATTGGACTGGAGATAGTTATAATACAATAATGTATAATTAGTATGCACTCTTTAAACAGGTGTAGTATTTTCAAATCATCGTATCTTGTAGTTTAAATCAATGGTCATTTGTTAAAAAAACATTTTTAGAAAGCTAACTTTTGTCCATTATTGTAGATTGTAATTTTAAGATAATGGTAATTTGTTATTTTTTAAACTTGTTGATATGTCCTTTGGACCTTAGAAGATTCTGGAAGCACTTGATTACAATTTGGAGTAATTTTTCCAATAAGATGATTGATTTTTTTCTTCTTCAGAAAATGATATTGCGATATAGGTCAGGTGGGAGATGCATATAAGTTTGAGATCAACAAGATTATTCATTCCAGTTTGTTATATCAGTCTTTGTGGAATCAACTTTAGTTGTGTTCAGTTATAATATGAGTGGAATTACTTATCTAAATATTGTTTTGGAATTACTAAAGTGCTTATTGACTGGATTAACACTATATAGGGATTATAGCTAATTCACTCAAAGACATTCTGGATTATATTATTGTGATACAGCAAGATTACTACTTTATCGGCACGATCAATGCTATTGGTATATCAGCACATTCAAGATTGGAAATCATTCGGGACATCCTATACCTTTGGACTTGTGATCGATCTTTTAGGATTACTTGATATTTATTTCACAATACTGTGAGTTCATCTTAAACTTTTATTTTATAAATTAGAGAATTAAATTATTTATTGAATTTACGAAACTTCTTTGTTTTACTTTGTCTGCTACTTAGTTTAGGACCATTGGAGTTTAGAGTTTGTAACATTTAAAGTACTTAAATATATTTTTTATTAAAACACCGATATCAATCGATCATCTTTTTTTATATGTGTCAGATAGTATCACATTTATTGATAAGTTTTGCAAAATTAAAGAAATAGGTCAAATATGATTTTAATCGACCAACATTAATACAATTCTGAATAAGTCCTGATAAGAGTTCTTAACACTGATATATTCAGAGTTGTAATGAGTCACACAATTCACAGACTGAACAAATGCACTATTGGTTTCCTCTACGACGTTTCATAACTATTGCTGTTGTTGTTGTTAGAACACTAAAACTCAGACTGGCAATTATGGAAAAATAGACATCGTGTGTTTTAGGTTTACATGAATCACCGTCTCGGAACCTGTACGTGAGCATTATCTTTCCTCCGGGAGATCTGTACAACCTTTTCAGGTCTTAATGACCATACGTTGCGAAAGAGACAACAACTACACAAAATTAACGGAAATAAGACAAATCAGGTGAACAGTGTACCGAAATAACACAAAATGAGCCACACAGATTACCCGCAAAAATGAATTCGACGTACATGTTTCAGTGCTGTGAAGAATACTACACAGAAGTGCCTATGTGTCCAGTGGAGCGCTAGTAAATTAGATACAAAGTCTACCACAACGAATGTGACATAGGAAATTTGATTCAGCGTTTGAAACATGTTGGATAATTGACATTTCGGATTTCCGGCTTCCTTGTAACTGCTTTAGGTTGCGCTCGATGTCGTCTACGAATCGGTCAACTTTCATGAGCATGTCCTATAAATCTCATAGGTGATCAAGCAATCGTTGTTAGGAGCTGTTCAAGCCACACGCCATTCATATCTTGCATGCTAGTAAGTACTATTGGATATTCACTGGTAGAGTTTTTAGCTGTAGCACTTTTGACAGTGATTACAATGCATCGGCATTGCCTAACGCGACAAAGATCAGTGTCAAAATTAGCCCCAACCTTGTAATTTGACTCCAAGAGCGTGAAAGACATGTTTTGTACAGCTTGAATTATGCTTTCAAGAGGACGTATTCCATGATTGATCCTCTGACGCTTAAGAATTTAATTTTTTTAAAGAAAAGATTTTTTTTTGTTGAGCCCAATAATATTCATAATAGACGTTATATTTAAACTACGACCTGGAAGCCATGATCGAGATAGATGAAATTCAATTTGTGTTTTCCTTCACAATAAACAGCAGATTTGGACTGTTATGTAGTTGAAAAGATTTTATTGTCTCCACATTCTTTAAAAATGCATTAATTCCAATACGTGCATTTTATATTTGGCAGTTTGGTTATGTGGCCCTATATCTCTTTGTTCTGACATTGTTGTATTATTGCAGCTTTGTAATATTACGTAAATAGTCTGGTTATATAACACTATACCGCTTTGTTATTGCAGTGTTTATATTACAGCTGTGTAATATTGCGTCAACAGTCTGGTTATGTAGCCCTGTAGCTAGCTATTTGTTGTGACAGTGCTGTAGTATTACAGCTATGTCATGTGACGTCAATAGTCTGGTTACGTAACGCTATACAGCTTTGTTCTGACGGTTTGTACTATTATAACTTTGTAAGATTGCGTCAACAGTGAGTATGTAACAATATACTCCTTTATTCTGACAGTTCTGTTTTATTATTGCTTTGCAATATCGCGTCAACAGTTCTTTTCTAAATAACACGATACCGCTTTGTTCTTATGGTTTGTAATATTACAGCTTTATTATATTACGTCAACAGTCCTTGTAATGTAAGACTATACCTCAGTGTTTCTGAGAGTGCCATAGTATTACAGCTTTATTATATTACGTCAACAGTCCTTGTAATGTAAGACTATACCTCAGTGTTTCTGAAAGTGCCATAGTATTACAGCTTTATTATATTACGTCAACATTCCTTTTAATGTAAGACTATACCTCAGTGTTTCTGAGAGTGCCATAGTATTACAGCTTTATTATATTACGTCAACATTCCTTTTAATGTAAGACTATACCTCAGTGTTTCTGAGAGTGCCATAGTATTACAGCATTATAATATTACGTCAACAGTGTAATTGGACAAACTATATCCCTTTATTTTGACAGCGTTGTAATATTACATCTGTGTAATATCAAGTCTGCGTTCTCGTTATATAACACTATACCCATTTGTTTTGATAGTCTTATAGGATTACAGTTGTGTAATATAACGACAACAGTTCAGTCATATACGACTTTTTCTGATAGTGCTGTAGTATTACAGCTGTGTAACATCACCTCAACAGTCTGATTAGATAACACTGTGCCCCTTTGTCCTGACAGTCTGTAGTATTACAGCTGCGTAATAGAACGTCAACAATGTGATTAGATAACACTGTGCCCCTTTGTCACGACAGTATGTAGTATTACAGTTGTGTAATATAACGTCAACAACGTGATTAGATAACACTGTGCCCCTTTGTCCTGACAGTCTGTAGTATTACAGCTGCGTAATAGAACGTCAACAATGTGATTAGATAACACTGTGCCCCTTTGTCCTGACAGTCTGTAATATTACAGCTGCGTAATATAACGTCAACAATGTGATTAGATAACACTGTGCCCCTTTGTCATGACAGTATGTAGTATTACAGTTGTGTAATATAATAATATCACGTCAACAGTGTGATTAGATAACACTGTGTCCCTTTGTCATGACAGTATGTATTATTACAGTTGTGTAATATAATAATATCACGTCACCAGCGTGATTAGATAACACTGTGCCCCTTTGTCATGACAGTATGTAGTATTACAGTTGTGTAATATAATAATATCACGTCAACAGTGTGATTAGATAACACTGTGCCCCTTTGTCATGACAGTATGTAGTATTACAGTTGTGTAATATAACGTCAACAATGTGATTAGATAACACTGTGCCCCTTTGTCATGACAGCATGTAGTATTACAGTTGTGTAATATAATAATATCACGTCAACAGTGTGATTAGATAACACTGTGACCCTTTGTCATGACAGTATGTAGTATTACAGTTGTGTAATATAATAATATCACGTCAACAGTGTGATTAGATCACACTGTGTCCCTTTGTCATGACAGTATGTAGTATTACAGTTGTGTAATATAATAATATCACGTCAACAGTGTGATTAGATCACACTGTGTCCCTTTGTCATGACAGTATGTAGTATTACAGTTGTGTAATATAACGTCAACAATGTGATTAGATAACACTGTGCCCCTTTGTCATGACAGTATGTAGTATTACAGTTGTGTAATATAATAATATCACGTCAACAGTGTGATTAGATCACACTGTGTCCCTTTGTCATGACAGTATGTAGTATTACAGTTGTGTAATATAACGTCAACAGTGTGATTAGATAACACTGTGACCCTTTGTCATGACAGTATGTAGTATTACAGTTGTGTAATATAACGTCAACAATGTGATTAGATAACACTGTGCCCCTTTGTCATGACAGCATGTAGTATTACAGTTGTGTAATATAATAATATCACGTCAACAGTGTGATTAGATAACACTGTGACCCTTTGTCATGACAGTATGTAGTATTACAGTTGTGTAATATAATAATATCACGTCAATAGTGTGATTAAATAACACTGTGACCCTTTGTCATGACAGTATGTAGTATTACATTTGTGTAATATAACGTCAACAATGTGATTAGATAACACTGTGTCCCTTTGTTCTGACTGCGCTGTAGCATTACAACTTTGTAATATCACGTTGATACATAACAGCAGTATTACACTTGTATACTTTTCATGAGTAACTTCAACTCATTTTTCTAGTTTTGGAAGTTTTAATGACAGCCGAAAGACCCAATACGCGTTTTATTTTCCCTTGACGAGTGTTGTCAGTATTTGCTGCAACGTTTAACAAAACTTCGTTAAATAAGCCGATGAATTCATTTCTTCCATATAAATACTTTTTTTTTTTAAATTGACAGAATTGTGTCAATATTTATTCTTTTCCCACTCAAATGTAATTTATTAACGTGACGAAAAATGATGACAGGGTGACGTAAAGTACACTAAATGACAACAACTTGCATACCTCTTCGTCTCGTTTCCCAAGGTATATAGTATTTGATACTAAAAGTACACGGTAATTTGGACTTGTTATAATAATGTTACATACATGCTTGTCTCTGTGATGGATCATGGAAACATCCATATCTTGAATGTTACTTGGGATACACGTTTTATTTCTCAAGTATGTTCCACTTATCAGGCACCATATTAATCCAGTTATTCCGCAAAAAAAAAAAATGAACATCACGAGGAAATGTATTTAAGTTACTCAGAATTCCCTCGGAAAACTAACGAACATCAAATTATTTTTAGTAGTTTTATGCAGCAGCAGAACAATTCTCAGCGAAATTTAACATTCAAGGTTTCGACGAAAATATATTTCAATATGACCCTTTTTCTTGCAAAAGTCCACCATTATGTTACAAGGTTCTGATTTTCTTGTTTCATCCAACAGTACAATTAGGTTCCTTCTAAGATTACTTTATTATTGCTCGACATCTTTTTAATGACTTCCAATACATTAATTACAAGTTCAACTATACCAAAATGATCTTTTTAGTGTTCAGCACTAACTTAAACAAATCACTTAAAAGGTTGTCAGCACTAACTTTGACGAAACACAATAAATATTCAGTGGTTATGCTGCATTTTCTAAAAATAGTTGCATATGAAAATAGTATGTATATTTAATTGTTAATGGTTGTATGCTTTTTTCTCCATGATTATATGTTATGTATATTTGTATTTTGTAATTAACATTAGTCCATATATAAAAATCGTGTACCTGACTAAGGACATGGATTTTGTAAACAAACAAATTCATAGTTAACATTTGTCTGTGAGTATAGAATAAATATTAGAATATTTATCAATGGAGGTAAACATGTTTATCTTAATCTGAGTCTAGGACATTGGAATTCCCCAATGCAAAAACCTGGTGTGCCTGATGTTTGTCATATTCTTTATTATAAATTTAACAATATACCTTATCTTGTTGACAACCTAGAATGTTCTAGAAATGAACTTTTGACTCCCATCTTGGTTCTATTATTGTGTCTTAGGTTTTTTATATCATGTTGTTTAATTGAACAATTACCCTTTCTCTCTCGCGCCCTAACATCTTGAAGCAGAATCAGATTTATTGTCTTCAGATTTTCATTTAGGTGGAATTATTTATTCAGATTATTCACTGGAAAAATAAAGTGTTCATCAATAATATTCTTGGACAGAAACGTTAAATTCGACTTATAGTGAATTCAGAACGGATCATTTTGGATTAAATTATTGTCATACATTTAACGACTTTTAGCACATCGTTACAATCCATGCCATTGACACATTGCCACGTTCGAGTCTACAAGCACATCACCACGTCGAATATCTTAACTTGTTTCGAATACCACTGGAATTCAATTGTAACTTCGTACATTTGGATTTTTGATAGAACATTTAGTACTGTTTGAAAATTAATTCACAATTCTCTAAGTTTTCATTTTACATTTTCACTTTGTATTGTTGGGAAATAAATTATTTTTTGAAATTTGCAAATCTTGTTGGTTTTCGCTCTTTTCTGCTACTTAGTTTAGGACCACAGAGTCGTAGCAAATACAACGACTAATTATTTTAGTGAAAGTGATATATCAGTAACAGGCCTGATCACACCTGTTGGCCTTGCCATCCTACACAAGATTCAAGAGGCAGAACTCAATAAACATTTTATTTTCTATTTAGGCTTTGCCATCCTACACAAGATTCAAGAGGCAGAACTCAATAAACATTTTATTTTCTATTTAGGCTTTGCCATCCTGCACAAGATTCAAGAGGCAGAACTCAATAAACATTTTATTTTCTATTTAGGCTTTGCCATCCTACACAAGATTCAAGAGGCATAACTCAATAAACATTTTATTTTCTATTTAGGCTTTGCCATCCTACACAGGATTCAAGAGGCAGAACTCAATAAACATTTTATTTTCTATTTAGGCTTTGCCATCCTACACAAGATTCAAGAGGCAGAACTCAATAAACATTTTATTTTCTATTTAGGCTTTGCCATCCTGCACAAGATTCAAGAGGCAGAACTCAATAAACATTTTATTTTCTATTTAGGCTTTGCCATCCTACACAAGATTCAAGAGGCATAACTCAATAAACATTTTATTTTCTATTTAGGCTTTGCCATCCTACACAGGATTCAAGAGGCAGAACTCAATAAACATTTTATTTTCTATTTAGGCTTTGATGCTGCATTCTATTGAATATAAGCAAAATTCTTTTCTGATCACCAGATCTCAAAGAAAAATCAGATAATTCAGTCCTCGTAAGGACTGTAATTAGTGTCACAATGATCCACGCATGAAGTGATATCAGTGTCGTGTGAGTCCTCTTTCGGACTGAAACTAGTTTCGTGAAACTCTTCGTAGGGACTGCAATTATTGTGGTCACATTATTCATGCATTATTTGTCCTAACACAGCTCATGACCGTTTTTCATGCTAATCTCGTTTCAGTTTGTAAAAGGATCTAATGTATATTTCCGATTTTTGTCCGTTTAATTTTGGTAAAATTTTCTCTGTAACTGTGACATGCAATTTATATTTGAATGGATCTCTTGCAACAAAAAGTGTGGCATTTGATGTTCCATTATGTCTTCAAATGCATCTTTACGACAGCTAAGGGGAAGCACTAAGAGTAACCGAACACTTTAAAACGCTGAGCACAATCACATACTCTTTTCCATTACATTTTCTAAACTTCTTTTTGTTTCATTCTTGTGTTAATATTTTCTGGAATGTCGTTGACTGATCCCCTTGTCATTGTTGATGATGCTGTAAGAGATATCAGTTTCGGTGGTTATTTCGAATTAATGAACAACAAGCACACATTTTGACTATATTTTGTTGTTATTGTGTGTGTGTGTGTGTGTGTGTGTGTAAACTTATTCATCAGTTCACCTTCTTGAACAGTATAACAATCTATCTCTCATTCACTCTATTTATACGTCATTTTATCCATACATTTCATCTATCTATATATGTATCTATCTGTTTGTCTGTCTGTCTATCTATAGATTTGTCTCTCTGTCTATATATCTGTCTATCTATATATATATATATGTTTGTCTGTCTGTCTGTCTTTTTTAAATTTTGTTCTTTCTATTTGTTACCGTGTCAAAAACTGATGTATGGTTTGTGATATGTAAATAATATGCATACTTTCACCCATACAGAATGATTAGTTAATATGGATAATTATTAATAGAAATGAAACCTTTTTACCCTTTACAAAACAGAAATATAATAGCTATGTATTCGTCAGAAATTTTGAATTCATTTATTATTTCATATATGGACATCATATTTATTTATCCGACCATGATTGATGAACTTTAAAAAAAAAGTCTCTTTTCGATTCCTGCAAGAATGTAGTATAGATTTCCTATTTTCTGTATTGTTGGCATTTCCTCTGTGACTGAAACATGCAATTTCTGTTGGAATACGAAATAAAATGCAGAATTTGATACCCCCTTCTGTCTTCACATTTATACTTTACGACAGCTAAGAGGAAGCCCTAAGTGCAAACCAACACTTTAAAAGCTCAAGAACGATTACGTCTTATTTTCCATTACAGGATTTATTTGTTTTTCATTTTGTAACGTTCTTATTTTAATATTTGCAGCAACATCACTGAAACTGCAATCGAATGATCCCACGTTTTGTTACGGTCATTACGGATGAACTCGTAAGAGGTTTCAGTTTTGACTGTATCTTTTGAATTAATAAAAAGCAGGGACTAGTATTGACTATCAAATTACCCTCTTCAAGGGTTTAACATTTTATCTCTCGTTCAGTATGTCGATTCATCCATGCATCCATCAATTCATCAGTTCATCCATACCTTTATGAATTGTTTGAAGGAGTTCTGGACATCGCCATTTTGACAAGGTCACGATTCTTGACTGACTAGTACATTTCCGGTTCTAAAATGTACACGGAACTTTTCGTTCTTTTGTCAGACTGGATTTGGTAAAAGGGTAAATCAAGTTTTAAGACGGAATAAGTGCATTTTTGGTGCCACTAAATTGGGCACTAGTGTCGTGGGAACCGGTAGCATACTGTGTCATTATGTGTCGAAGCAAAAAGGGGAGATAACTGATTATTGTGATACCTGTGCAGAATGTTTATTGGCACATTCATTGTCGTTCGTTTGTTGTGTTGTTTTTGTTCTTGTTTTTATTGCTTTTGGTGATAATCACAGCATTTAGTGACTAGATACGCTGGCTGAAAGAATTGTCAATTTCAGATTACCTCATTGATAATTTAGATGTAAAAAAGACACTTGCACATTTCCGAGTAATGACCATAAATATCGTGTTCTTTCGAAGCATTAAAAACGTTCCATTTATCGACCGACAATGAAAAGCTAGCTTTCACCAGCATATGTTTCGTGTGATGATGTTGGGTAATAGCCAAGTAAAATAGTGTTTTACTTTATCTTTAGAAACTGTTTATTTAAAGAATTATATAGTTGTTCGTAAAATTAATGTAATGTGTGTTTTTAAATCTTTGAAAGAATTTAAATTTCATTGTGCGATATAAAGCATAACAATACGTGGAAAACTATGTTTTGTAAGTCAAGGAAAGATGTTAACGGTTACCATCCTTAGAACTCAATGATAAAGTGAATAATTGCCATTCAAATGTATGTAAAAATAAATTCTTAAAAAAAAAAACAACATAACATCCATTACTGAATAAATCGATGTCAATCGCATACGTGACCCACACGATTTTTTCTGTAGGAAGGGAAAAAAATAAAGACAAGGCATTGATTCAAAAAGGCAATGCACCATAAACAAGAAATTGCCAGCAAGCCTATTAAACTAAGTATTAATATAGTGGTCTTAGAGAACGATACTACCGTTTGAATCAAATAACGCCTACATAATAAAAATGGCGCTATGTAGATGCTTGTCCTACGTCCGTGGTTTTCAAGACAACAATCGTTGTCAACTGAAAGCTTCTTAAACCCACTGGTAATTATCTAATGAGCATATTTTCACAAGATTCTAATTTCACACTTGTTTTATTTTTCCTGTATGATACTTGCATGATTTCATCAGTACGTTTTTCTAAGTCGTAGATTTGTATTTCCCGTCACGTACTACAATGCACTAAACAGACACCTGATGCACATAATTAGTCTAATCTCAAAATGACCAAACGCTAATACGTGACAAGATTCCGGAAATTCCTTATGTTCAGAAATCAGGCGGGGTCAATTTTACAATATTATCTCTTGACTACTCTACATTATGACGTCTACTCCAAGTGATTAGCTAATTGCTTGATTTGGGAAATATATTCCCAACACTGACTGCCCATAAACAAGGAATCACTCAAATCAATACAATCCAAAACAGCTGAAGGGAGACGTAAATGAAAATAGTGCATTCTCTACATTTGTTAAATTTAACTTTGCAGCTGGTTTTCGAAAATACATCGACAATGTATTATTGGAAAGATACATACTTCACTTTAAAAAACTAAACGTCGCTAAGATCATAATTTTCTCCATAAACTCATCATAATACAGTTCCAAACTGTTATCTTAATTTGACCGTGATTCCTTTTTAAATCCGCGGAAATTGATAAAATAAATCAAATTATATTAATCTTAAAATACAAATGATTCCGCTAATACTCAGATTGAAAGATGATAAGTTCATAGCTTTTTTTATACACTTATTTACAAAATATCGACAATTCTTCTCTGAAAAATACACTTATACTGTATCCTATTTTCTTTCTTGTTGCGATAATGAAAACCAAGATTACAATTCTAAGTCCCCATAGGAGTAAAAGATAAAAATATTACATGTCATGCATACCAAGCAATATATATATATATATATATATATATATATATATATATATATATATATATATATATATATATATATATATATATATATATATATATATATATATATATATATATATATATATATATATATATATATATATATATATACATACATACATACATACATACATACACTCATACATACATACATACACACATGCATACATACATGCATACATACACACACACATACATACATACATGCATACATACATACATACATACATACATACATACATACATACATACATACATACATACATACATACATACATACCCTACATCGAACAAAGCATCGCCATTTAAGCCTCCAATTTACAAGTGGTTTAAACTCAGAACCGATCATTCTGTATTATACAATGTACATCCAAGTTCATCACAATCACATGTCTTTTGAAGTTCTCACTTTCTAGGCTACTCTTTAGTAAAAACTTTGACCGCAAATCTAACTTCTGTCATTCTCTGTAACAGACTTATCGACTCCGACACAGACTTGGAAGAAATTCTATCTAGGCCTGTAGGCCAATTAATGATCCCCGAAAGTACAAGTCTGTTTATCTGCGAAGGCCTGATCTACAAATGAATCCTATTGTAACTCAAAACTATGATTGGTCGCTTGATTGTCTCGATAACATTTTGATGCATCAGTTGAATTTTAGCCTTCTGATTCAGATATCAACGCATGTGTATGAGGAGATAAAACGACAGCAATTGGAGGAAATCAGTAAATTAGGTAACGCTGTGTGTATTTGAAAAGTTCAATGGAATTGTTCCGAAGTCAATGTAAGTGCTGTATGCCTTGAAAAACATGAATATTGTAAATCGCATTTGTTCGAGTTACTTTTTGCCTTCATTGTTCGACCATGCTTAAAATGCGATATCGGAGTTAATGCGCATAATCAGCTCTGTCGAGCTTAAGAATCTGTTCGCGAGTATTATCGTGGGCGCCGACGAACACTCACCAGAGGCTCAAGAAAAGCTGATTTACTTACTGACTTAGCAGACCGCAAGACAAATTCATGCAAATACAGCACAATTAAATCAAAAGGTTCCTCCACGAGCCAAATGGGCGGAAGCTTCATACATAATCAAGGATGAAAATATCGCTAACGCATCGCAACCTCTATCGCTGCTGATGAGTCGAGTGTGTTCGTCAGCTAGCCCAATTTCCGGAATTTAAATTACATAACGTTCGTGGTTAATTTAGTGATTACCGTGCGATTATTGACCAACGTACGAGCCAAGCAACGACGCTAGAAATTGTTTATCACTGATACACCCGGGAATCGTATGAACGCTACAGCGCTCTGGCACCTCCGATGTATGGTGGGAATTGTTGTTAGCGTGCATTTGATTATGCTTCTTAATCGTAAGTCACCAGACAAATATTTGTTAAAAATTGCAACATGGTGGATTCACAGCGGCGCTTGTACAATTTTGAACCGCAAAGACACTAATATTAAATAACTAGAATTTTCTGTGCAGGTTACTAAGATATTACTAAGACAATTTGAAGAACGTAATACTGGTATTGTCTTTAATGTGTACGTTTGGAAACATGGTTTTCGTGTCATTGCACTATCCCCACATGTGCAAAGCAGAAATCATAATGACGGCTCCATCTGGATCTGCTTTTGCTGGGCGATATGGATAGGTCAGAGCTGCAGGCACCACAATAAAGAAAGTCCTTGTAGACGTTGCCTGCATTTGTTCACCACAAAACAGCTGCTTGACGAACATGACTTCTAATGCGGTGAAATTAGTGAAAAGCCGCAGCGTATGGTCATTCCAGATCTTGGAAGAAACATTATGAGATTATAAGTGGTGCAAAAAAAATGAAAAGTTCAGGATATCACCTACGCGGACTTGATATGCTTAAATAGTTCAGTGGGTGCTCCTGGGGTTCTAAATAATACAGTCCAAATTACGGAACAAATTTCATGTAGGTTGTTACATTGTTGCTTGATGTCACTGAGCGACTGAGCCCCTGATATTATACGGCGACAAGGACATGATAGGGGTATTTATCAAATCGCTCGATATCACAGCGAAATTGATATAGCAACAGCTTGAAATCTACCACAGATATAATAATGACTAATGATAAGATTAGTTCGTTTTTGCATACACACTCACTGATGGGTCCGAACCTGCAGCTTCAATGATCAAAACGTTTGCGATCACTGTCATATCACTGGTGTGTACAGGTAAGCAGTACACGGTACATGCAAACTAGTTACGAATTGATACAAATCACGAATTCCCATAGGGAATTCATTCTTCATAACCTGGGCGGTTATAATGGTCACTCAATAATGCAAGCAGATTCAGCCACATCGAATGCCCCGGTAAGAGTCCAAATACATTATATTTAGACTCGTTGAAATACATTATGTTGACTCGTTACAGTTTCTAACAATCTTCCCTGACAAACTCTTGAGCAACCTTGCCGTGAATGGTAAAGATCGTTTTAAGATTACTCACCAATACTGCGGTACTTTTAACAAAGCGTTAAGTTACGAACCAGAATGTAATGAGGAAAGGTTCACTTTACAGCTTCGTAAAGGAATATACACATATGACGATATGAATTCTTTAAAAAAATTCAGTTAACATTCTTTGCCATGCAGGTTTACGTGATCAATCCCGTACACTACTTTTCATCAAAGACCATGGCCTGGGATGCGCTGTTGTCAGACAAACAAAGGCTGAGCTGGAGTTTTTGACAGACAAAGATCAGCATTTTTCTATTAAAAGGGGAATTCACGGTGCGATTTCCATCGCGAGTCATCGCTACGCTAGAGCCAACAATCCACTAGTGGACGGATACGACTCCGCTATCCCGAACAGTTGCTTCCCTTATCTATTCTTCAACAACTTGTATGATTGGGCGATGATGCAATCAATGCCTGCTAGTAAGTTTGGGTCCATCAGTCTCGTGTCGTGGATGTATGAATTCATAAACATATTCACGAGTACGACTGTAACAGTGATATAGGGTACTTTATGAAGTTGACTAGGAGTATCCACATGAGCTGCAGAAGAGCCATAATGATTATCCTCTGGCATAGAAAGCGTGGTGATACTCTGCGAATGGTTATGATTGTGAACGAATCCAGGCGAACGTTTAGTGAATGCACCAAGCTTATTCCGAACCTGAGAATTCTGAATTCAGAACAACTATGTAGTAGTGCACATAGGTAATTTGCAGTTATATCTGCGATTGGGTATACGTGTACAACGAATCCTTCGGATGCTCAGGTCTCGTAGACATGCGTGGATGGCTCCATGCATCCAGATGAACACAGATCTGAGGACAAAAGCAACAACAGAGTTTGGGAAAGACTTCTTTAAAATTATGAATAATGCTGTATTTGGCAAAATAATGGAAAACTTACTGAAACGAATCCTCACTGATCTTGTTCAGGACAAGTATTTGCATCCCGTTAGATCTTCGATGATGGACGAGTTATCGGAGTGATCGGAGTCGACGTGGTGCCAGCTGTAGAGCTAACCACAGAAGGTGACCATATCAGCTGTACAGCTGAACCATAGAAGCCGTAGAGCTGAATAAACGGTGTTTGAGGTCGAATAGCAAGTGATCGGGCGTTGCTGACCAAGATTGGTGGGCGCTGATTGCTTGAATGACCAACCTGGAATACTGACGGCTTGATTGGCCAGTGTGACTGGGAGCCGAGTGTGCTGGTGACGGAGTGTGTAACTCCATACATGTAAACTTTGAACCGTGGACTAACATTTGGGGTTTGTAAAACCCAGTGTGTTTTTTGGGACTGTAAAGATAATTTGTATATCTTTCCCTTTTGTTTACATGATTTCACTATTTGATGGCATACATTTTACTATATGAGTAAAATACTACAGTTTCTTTTACTATCTGAGTAAAACAAATCAATTTATTCGTTGTGAAATCGCTGTGAATCATTCACCCCTTGTCCTTGTACTGTGTAAGGTCATTTATTTGTATTTTCATTATTAAGTCCGTGCATTTTATGTTAATTGATCCAATATTTCGATCATATACGCGCACATATTAATAATAATTAAATGCTCATTCAAGTCATTCATTATTAAACATTGTATTTGTATCACCATCAAAAGTATTCTGTTGTAAATCCCACCCGGTTATCTTGTTACACACTCATTGGCGGTAAAATATATTTATATAATAAAGAAATATGAAACTAGTCGCAATACACAAAAGTCTTTGCGGTTATTGAAAATCAGTAGTTGAAAATTTAGTGAATGCAGCAAATGTCACTCACGGGGTTGCTCCAGACTAGATTGCTAACCAGGCATTATGGCAAATTAACCTACCCGCGCCAAAATGGATTTTCGGTGGATGGTTTGATGTGATTACTCCCAACGAAGTTGATCAGGCTGTTCTTTTGTTTCTTCCACGATCTGGTAAGTGTGCGTACATACATCTACGCGTTAACTGGTGTAGATGATGACAGCAGATACAAGGAAGCGGGACTGGTAACGTGTAAAGATTTAGCAAATGTTTCAGATGCACTTACATCTGTTTATACACGTTCAACATAATATGGTCACGACTGTTACAAATGGATCCACGCAAAGAATTTCTCAGAGCCGTTGCTGCGTTGTTGATAAAACATAAGCTGCTTGTTCATCTTAGGCATGTCCTGCATAAATCGCGATCAACCCATTGTGGAATGATGTAACCGTACACAAGTGGAATGATTATTCGGACATAAGTACACGTAGGAATATTTTATAAATCATAAGGAATGGTATCGGAAGTGGGTGACACGGCTTTGATCAGTGATATCAGCGCTGAGGTGGCAGGGTCCAGTTTCGTAAATTGGCCCCTGGCAAATTTCTTAACTTAAGGCTATGGTGTGACTTTTTCAGCTATTATTGTTAAGTAGTTATAGATATGGATATATTTGTGAACTAGGTGTTTTGGGCTTGTGTTGTTCTTGAAATTGATGTCAGGCATGTACACCTTCCATAGTTGCTCTGCAGTATGTTGATAGTGAAATACCAATAGTTGGCTAGGAAGAAGAGCTAGCCTCCCATAGCAGTAGACACGTGGGTTCAAGGCAACTAGAGTATCTCAAAAACGGCTTGGATGACAACTATTCTGAATTGCATCAAACTATTTAGTAGACAATGTTTTTCAAAATTTTCATCCAAGGAAAGGGCTTGTGTTTGCACTGTGAGCACCACATGCTGTCAAAAATGGCATTTTGATGTGAAAAATGCATGTATAAAATAGGGGTTGGGGTGCATAAACCTCTTCTGCTGTGAACTGCCATTGACTTCTCTGGTCAAGTGAATACTATTCTTATGCTTTGTTTTAATATAGGTATCTAAAAATATGGACCTTTTTGACCTCACTTGTGTATTTGATTTTTTATGATTTTTTATACTAGGTCGCTGATTGCGGCATTAAATTTGTACATAAAAACTGGACCCTGCCCCCTGAACAATGAAATTACTTGCGCAATTGGTTTAAAAGCTCTTGATCCGATTCAGCAGAAGACTGTAATTTTTACAACCACCCGAGGTAGACTCATTTAGAAACAACCGCTTAGTTACCTTTATGCACCGGGAGAGTTAGAAGGCGGACAACGCTTTGCTACTTATTCGGTATGAACATTCGATATATTTACAGGATTGATTTTCCGGAACAGTCAGCAAGTTGCCATTTGGCGCCTGCGAAAGAACGAGCAGCAAAGCCACCAAGCAGAGCATTAGTGCTAGCGGAATCTGAAGTCGTTCCCGGGGAAACAGAACTACAAGCAAGGTTTATTCTCAAATTGTAGGTTGATTCATAATGGCATGGTGTGCGTATGTGTAAATGGTGATTTCTTCCGGAAATATCCATCACTTGGTGTCAAACAGTGAGAAACACCTTGGTTCAGCGATACACACGCATGTTATGTTTCTTTGACGGAATCAGATTCCCTGTGCATATGAATTCGCATCGTTCGGGAAGACAGTCCACATGCATATCGTGCTGGAGATCTTGCACAATCATGCTTGGGATTCATATTGCCTCTTTAATATTTTTAAAGCCGATTGCCAAGGTCGAATACATCTGGGGGCACAGTTCTACTTATTCTTCGATAATTACCGTTCACCACTAATTTATTCTTAAATTTTACTACATCCTTGTTCTTTCCATTGCTGAACTGTCAATGGTCTCGCTGATAATCACTGGTATCGAATTAATTTTTTCCTAACTGGCTCTGCCATGTCATTTTACACGTAAACATTGTGATGTGCATTAGTAGAGAATCGATATCGTCGACAGCATGCGTATGTTATCACCATACGTCGGCTTAATTGAGTCATACTAAAATCGTACATCAGTACGCTAAGGCGTATAGGTTTTGTCAGTTTTCCCACTGAAAGTACTTCGCACGTGCGGAATAGGATCAACCGAACTCACTATTTCGAAATATTGTACAATATACATAAATCACCTTCAGGTAACGTTGTACACACAAAACAAAACCACGAGTGCGTGTATTTAATACATAAATTTAACAAATACAGTTCCGTGACAGACTGGACTTGGACCACGGAATGCAGTCTTAGCTTTCATGCCGTCTGACAATTTTTCTTCGAGTGTAGGACTGATCATATTGAAGTCATGGATGAGATCTGTATCAATTCGTTGACACGCATGAATCATTGGTTCGGTTGGATCACGAAAAACATGTTGAATATAATCATGAGAGGGTTAACGTGGGATCAATTGTGTCTCATCGCGCCTTCAGCGTACGACCAACCATGTTATGATGTACTCGTAGAGTTTACAGAAACGCTTGTATCGTTGAAGTCGTCATCAGCACCACTGAATTCATTTTCCGCAATTATTGAACCTACTGTCATTGACGACCTTGATCCGAGTGCGAATAATCTTGTCATATAAGATGGTGTACTGATTAAACACCAAGACAATCCCGCGATAATTTTCTCACGAGACCGATGCAAAAACATATGTGATCTATGGAATACAACGATACGCAGACGTACCTAAAGTGATCCGGGACAACTTCAACATGTTAATGATATTTCGTGGCATTGACGACCATGGTCATGCGTACATTCATCGGAATTGGTGTGACACGGACTACAAATGGGATGAGTTTTCAATATGTTCGAGAACGTCACCCAGGACCCGCATAGTTTCCTCACTATTTAATTGACTGGTGGACCACGCAGGTATATCGCGGTTTTAAACGCTGATTTGTAAAGCACTTTAACAGCCACGTCGTGCATATAATATCAAATATAGAGAAAGTTGCTAGCGATGTCATAACAGAGTATTCAGACCTAAGACGCAAGCCGGCCCGGGAGCAACTGGGTCCTATTCGTAACTATATAGATGTACGCGAACGTGTCAAAAAATGTAATTGATTCGCGATACACCTCACGGGAAGACCTCAATGCGGGCTTTGCAGAAACGTTCACACCGTTGTTAAACCAACAAAATAAATTGTATTCAAGACCGCAGAAACTGAGGCACAATTTCAGAAGTCTAGTTTTGGGGAGCTTCTCAAAGAGGATTTATCTCCCGAAGAGTATGCGCCTTCTGAGGAAAAAGAAGAATATCTCTCCCATCGGAGGATGAACCACCTAACATGGAAAAGGCATCGGTTGTGCAACCAAACGTTGGCCAGTTGAAATTTCAATGACAACTAAAGAGTTCACACCTTTAGGGTTCAAATGTATGTGTGTGGACCAATTAGTTGGAAACACTAGTGGGATAAGTTCTCGCTGGCAACAGCGCGCCAGATGTTATCAATGAGGTTACTCCAATTGGCAGCAGTTGCACACGAACGACATCATGGACTCGAGGACGTCGTGCTTGTTAATGTACGAACTCAGTTAAGACATCGAGGATTTGTACAGCACCATTGACTAGTTCTAAGGCCTTCATTTGTTACGCGAAATCAATGCTGCGATTCAGCATGTGGTTGCAAATACAACCTCGAGCGTCACCTCCATGACCATAAACTCGTCTATATAGTCTATATAATCTCCCCGACGTCAACTACTGACTGGCAAGTGAGATCGCATTATCATAGTCACGTGCTTATCTCAATTGACCTATTATCTGATTTCAGCTGTTTGTGGGTTTCGACGCTCATTAATCGCTTGTGGTCTCGTTGGACTCGGGCACAACCTGGAATGTTGTTGGGTTTCCCACGGACGGGTGTCTTTATACGGGATGAACTTCCGCCGGTGACTCCTCGCTAGCACCATTAACCTGGCCTTGACAAAATTAGTGGAATTCACTGGCTCGCATATATGTTCCAGACCCAGCTTCTCTCCTTACTTTGATATAATTTATAGCTGTGGTCCCTAACCTTTTCGTGCCTACAAGTTCATTTGAGAGTTTACGAGTAGGTGACTGGCACCAACCACTACTACTTACAAACTTACTCTGATTTGCCTTTGCATACGCATGCGTTGACGTACTTTCTAGTTTATGTTCTTCATGTACGTTCCCTGTCCATATTACGGCCTTCATTATTCATTATAACCTCTTTCCGTAAAAAACTTATAAATTTACTGATTACGAAGTAGGAGCCTCAAATATAGGCACCCAAAAAAGCCATGGCGCCCACGTGCTCCGCGTTGGGGACCACTGCACTATAGACTATAATGAATAATTGTTGTTTTGAGTTTAACGCCATCTTTCAGCTCAAGATACGTTATACATGGCGGATGGCATAACTAGTGGAAGAAAAACCAACAACCCACCGGAAGCGACCGGCAAGCTTTCTTATATACCCACACTGGCCGAGCCCGAGACTCGAACCCACGCATACAGAGGAGAGATGACATTGATTAGTGAAGGCGATCGCTTTAGGCCGCTGGGCCACCGGTCACACCCCACCTCCTTTTTAGACAAGCACATATCATATTTGTATATATCGCAGTGTTAAAGCAGGAAAACTTTGAGGAACAATCGTACAATTCTTATATAATAAAATGCAGTGAAATTCTTTGGTGTTCTTTCTGATGCTGTTGTCTGTCCTTTCTTTAACAGGTAATTATCTCTTGCAACTAAGAAGTCATGACAATATATTAGGTTTGGACCTCGTTTTAGACGACTTCGATTGTCTTTCATTGGAAACGTTACCGTTGTCATTCAAAATCTAGTAACCAGATGTTAATTTACGATATATATATATATATATATATATATATATATATATATATATATATATATATATATATATATATATATATATATATATAAGGAAACCAGTCACCCCAAAAATTATGTGTTGCGACAGAATCCTTTCAAATTGCTTGGGAAAACATGTCGATATATCGCCTATTCAGTAAAAATCGATGCCCAAATAATTGCTTCAGGAAGCATGAATGATATTCGCCTATTCAGTCAAAATCGAGGCGTATATAATTAGCGTATACATCGCGTGGAGGCGTTTTCCATTTTAAGAAAGGACAAATTTTGGGTTTCTTCAATACGGTTTTTAATTCTCATGGCCATGCTTAGGCCCTCTAATAGCAAGTGTTGACAATCAGTGACATATGTAATATTCTTACGTATTCTCCACAACAGTTCTACAGACAGCTTAACAGTTATAATACCGAATTAAAAGGAAAGAAATAGAATCGATATTTTGCTTGTAGCTGTCTCTGTTCTAAACTGTATAACTGTAAATCGATATCAACGGCAAAAAACCACTAGTATGACTATATGGTAGCTATTAAAAGTCAAGTTCTAAATAGAAAAGGTAACTATTCCAAAAACATATGATAGCAAAATAAACTCTTGTAAATAAAACTGAATACGTATGCCCAAAAGAAATACGGTTCAAGGTAAAAATGTTAACATACTTTAAAATGAATAGAAAACAAAGATAAAGGTAAGAAAAAGTTTAAAAATTAAATTTTAGCGTCAAATAATATTTTTTTATATAAACCGCATTAATTTAAAAACATAAACGGTCCAAGATTGTCTCTTGTGGGTACATCATCTAAAAGCATAGAATTCAAATCAAGCACCTGAATGGGGAAATAGATTACACGATAAAAACGTGTTCCACTGTGTGTTATTGGGGAAATAGACACGACAAGAACGTGTTACGTTGTATGGCAATGTGTAAATAGATTAGCACGATAAGAACGTGTTCCGCTGTATGGCAATGTGGAAATAGATTACACGATAAGAACGTGTTCCTTTTTATGGCAATGTGGAAATAGATTACACGATAAGAACGTGCTCCGTTGTATGGCAATGTGGAAATAGATTACACGATCAGAACGTGTTCCGTTGTATGGCAATGTGGACATAGATTACACGATAAGAACGTGTTCCGTTGTATGGCAATGTGTAAACAGATAGGCACCAAAGTAGTTGGGTTGTTTTAATTCCCATTCATCCAATCAAATTCAGGTTTATATACCATAAAGAGAGTTATGCCTTCGAAAACATAAATGTCTGTCAGTTGTCATCACCTATCTTACAGCTCTCTCCGCTTCTACCAGTTTCTGCTGCTTGGGCTTTTGTAGAATTTAGTCTGGTATTTATATGGAAACTGTAAAACGCTACAGTTGCAAAAAGGATCAGTAAAATAGAAGTGATGGGGAGAAACACATAGATGCCTAATATATGTATTTTGAAAAGCTATACCGTCTTTCGTTTTATGACAAGGAAATTTAAACCTTATGGAGTAAGAGATAACAGCCAGAGAGTGTAGAGGTCCTACCGAGTATGGATGTAATTTGAACTACGAAGTATATACTGATATGTGGACTAGAGTGGCCGAGTGGTCTAAAGCGCTTACTCTTACAGATGGCTGTCATTATTCTCTGTTTGCGTGGGTTCGAGTCTCGGGCTGTGAGAAAGCTTTCCAGTAGCTTCCCGTGTGTCGGTGGTTCTTTCCGAGGTTTTCCCGGGTTCTTCCTTCACCAGTTATACTGGCCACAATCTATAGTCTATCGTGTTCTGAAGAAAGAAAAAGAAGTGCGCTAAACCCAAAACAACAACAACAACAACTATATAATAATCTGTATTCACCATTTTCCACTCTATAATTTTCACATGTTTACTAACGCTTCGGTGAAAAACGACCAATATCAAGGAGTGACAATATTACCAAATAGTAATGAAAAAAATACACTTCCTTAATTAAGGATTTTATATTGGAAAAACAAGATGTTAAAGAAGTTGTTATAAAGAATGCAAAGTATCCCTATTCAGTTTCGTGGTACAATAGTTGCTACGGCCTGCAAAGAATTTCAATAATCACAAATTCACTGAACCCAATAAACGTTTACATAAAGCCTATACCCGAAATATTTGATGACGAAAGAAGATTACAAATGCACGAGCATGAGTGATTGTAAAAGGTGTTTAAAAAAAACTAAATTAGAATCAATGGCAAAATCTATTCAAGAGTTTGAAAATCGCAGATAACAGAAGAGTGCTTGAAGTTAGTGAAAAGAGTATAATCCATAATCCATAATATCTACTAATTAGAGGCCGACCGAAATTCGGTTTCGGTTTCGGCGCCGAAAGTTGGCAAATGGCCTCTTTCGGCATAGTTTCTGTTTCGGCCGAAGCCAGAAAGTTAGCTTTCGGTTTGCTTTCGGTTTCGGCCGAAACTGATATTGACTTTCGGTCATCAGCCGAAGATCTATTTTAACTCTCAGAAAGCAACGCTAGTGCTGCGTCTATTACTCTGCTTGTCGGCCGGTCAGTCGGCGCTAGTCAATTCTAGGCACTGTTGCATTTCAGTCTACTCGCGTGTTGAATACAGAGATTTCGAAATCTGACAATATTGATAATTTCAGTTAGTTAAGCTGTAGCGAATTAATGTGTGAAGTAGAAAATTGAAGTTAATAATAAACGGATTAGTTAATCACCGCAAAGAATGTCGAAAAATGCAGCGTGGGATTACTTCACAAAAATCGATTCTGATGCAAGCAAGGCGCAGTGCAAAGAATGCAACAAACTGTTATCACTTGGCAGCGATAAACCAAGACTTCAGACAGTTTCAGGCTTGAAAGATCATCTGGCCAGCTGCCACAAGGAGCTCCATGGTACGTATCTCAAGAGGTCCATGAACGACGGAGCAGAGCGTGCCTCGAAAAAGATGATGATGGAAGAGAAAGCGACTAAACATGCATTACCGAATTTGTGCAGACGTCCTTGACATCAATGATCGAGAGCAGAATGGTCTGGCCTGATGACCACGTTGCAGTTCAGCGAATTGATAAGTGCATCATGGACTTGATCGTTGTCGACATGTTACCCTACTCAGTTGTTGAAGTGTAGCATTGCATCATGACAAAGGTCTATTTAATAAATCTTGTGTTCGGCAACTTCGGTTTATCTTTCGGTTTCGGTTTCGGCCGAAGGTGTAGTTAAACTTTCGGTTTCGGCTTCGGTTTCGGCCAAAAGTCAATTTATAACTTTCGGTCTGGTTTCGTTTTCGACCGAAACCAGAAATTTAGTTTCGGTCGGCCTCTACTACTAATTAATATTATCTTGTTTAGGTTTCCTTGAAGTTGTTCCTGACGACTATCAGAAAGAAAGTATTAGTGCCATGGTAAATACTCGTGTAGTTTTCACCATGTGCCTGTCAGAAGGAACGTATTTGTGCCACGGTAAATACAGGAATAGTTCTAACCAAACGTCTATCGGAAGGAACGTATTAGTTCCCTGGTAACGACACACATAGTTCTAACCATGTACATAATTTGTTATCAGGACCTATCAGAACTACACGGTCGTTCCTATTTTTGATGTAATTAGTATTGTACACAAAAACGGCATAACATATTTAAAGATGTGCAAGTATTGTGTTTAAATGAAATCTAGTTCAAACTGTGTCCTTTCACATTTTATAACATTATGCATAATCAAGTTATTGGGTTCTTTCAAAAATATCATCTAAATGTCTGTTAATGTTATGTGTAAAGGATTAGCATAATGTACTTTGCTATAAGTTTAGATGTAATAGCTAAAATACCCACCACCACCTCCACCAAATACATTTTACTGTTACAGTTATGATACGTTTTTTTGTTAGAGGGTTTTGAAATCTCAATAAATGATCAATGGAACATATCTTATCCTTAAAAGAGGTATTGTATGGTTTAATTACCGTATCTGATGTTAATTACTGTATCTGGTGATAATTACCATATCACATATTAATTACCGTATATGATGCTTGTTACCTTATTTTAAATTACCGTATCTGGTTAAATTATCACATCTGACTTAATTGCCGTCTCTGATGTTAATTACCGCATCTGATTTTAATTATCGTCTCTAATGCTAATTACCGTATCTGAAGTTAATTACCGTATCTGAAGTTAATTACCGTAACTGATTTCAATTAACGTATCTGAAGTTAATGACCTTATCTGAAGTTAATTACCGTATCTGATTGTAATTACCGAATCTGATTTTAATTACCGTATCTGATGATAATTACTGTATCTGATGTTAATTACCGTATCTGATGCTAATTACCGTAACTGATTTCAATTAACGTATTTGATTTTATTTACCGTATCTGATTTTAATTACCGTATCTGATCTTACCAAGCTTTGCAGCGAACTTAAATGCCACAACAACCAGACCAACGTTCTTCCTATTTATTTGATTGTCATTTATTTTGTTTAGTACCTCATACACCAGCATGTAGTAGCTCATGTTAAGGTCATCTTTCAGCGCTATGGTCATGTTTATCATGGAATTTGTTGTTTTCCCTTTTCACTGAATCTCTAATTTAAATTTATTATTTTATTTTGGCATCGTTGGGGTAATAGGTGTCAAAGGACATTTCTTAGATGGGTCAATTTGTTGTTGACTTAAAATATTCTGAGGTAGGATTTTGCCTTTTGTTTTCCTTCACGTTTTGTAATTGTTTCAAATCCACATATCTCACAAGTTTTTAGAGCTTCTTGTTCAACTACACATGTCATTTTGCCTCTTTTACACTCAGCTATTATGGAGGCCCGTGGGTGACAGAGATGCCTTTACCGATCGCTTCCATCTCAGTCCTGTCCGCGTGGGTTGGATTTGGGTGGGTGAGAAAGTTTGCCAGTAGCTTTCCGTGGATCGGTGGTTATCCCAGGGTTTCCCCGGGTTCATCCTCCGTCAGATGAACTGGCCGCCATATATCCTATCATGTGCTGAAAAATGGCATTAACCATACAACAACAACAACAACAACTCAGCAATAATAGCACCGTCTAAAATATCAAACTATAATTTGCACATTTAGTTAAACTAATCACTCTCATAGACCTTGAAATTGTGGCCAAATAGAGGGAAAAATATCGCGTACTTTGCATTTTCTCTCTAATAATTTATACATTTTAAATCCAAAGCTTAAATTATAGGATTTTATGTAAATTTATCACGCTCTTTGGTGATTCGTTTATATATTTTTTAATAAAACTTTTCTTCTGATTTCTTATCTACATTGAATTATTGTTAACTTTACATCCACAACAAATTATTGTGTAGCTTTTGCGATTTAATCTGACTCAATAATATTGAAATAATCACATTTATGACTTCACCAACTTCCATATCTTTCTTCGTGAACTTATCGACATTTCAGAGAAAGAGTCACGTTACTTCGGTTAATATCGAGTGGAACTTGCAATCCAAGGGCTGCCGGTTCGATACCCGTTCAGGTCAGATCGATTCAGCTGACTCAGCATGTCCTTGAAAAGGGCATTGAGCTCCCATTTCTCGGCATCATGCGACCAATATGTGCTCAGAAGTGCCGCTAAACAAACAAATAGAAAAGCAAACATCTCGAATATGTTTTCTGAACTGATTGAAGGAGATGCGTTAACGGATGCGATGTAAATGGAGATGATTAATGTCGTTTGTTTAACTTGCCATCATTTACCCTGAAATTTCACAGCTTTTCAGTAATTGGAACTTGCTGTTCTTTCGGTACAGGAACTAATTTTCAGTTGTTCTTCTTGGAGAGGTTTTTGGACCAGAGCCAACATCGTTTTTCAATGATCCAAGACCTAAAATAGTTATTCCGTCAACGTACCAGTTTATTTTTAAACATTTTTTTAACTTGGACTTCAGCATTAGTCACAGGTGACATTGATTTATCTCGCTCCGTTTTAAACATTGTGTTTTGGTTTGTTTCGGGTTCTGCTATTAAATTTATAGTGAAGGAACATTACAAAAACTAAAATGAAGGAAAACGGAAGGAACAAATTGAGAAAAGAAAGAGATATAACTACATAATGCATGAATGAATAAATAAATCAAAGACACCATAATGGTGAAAATTTCAGAATACTTCTCAATTGATAGAACTCTATCTTTGGTTAAAGACCAAATCAACTCTGATCAATTATAAATATCACAGAGGAATAAACCATGAATAATTTTGTAGCCGAAAACAAAGGGAAAAGTGGATTGGAGATAAGCAAAACATAGGTGAAAATGTAAAGAAAATAACCAAATTTAACAAATAGCAGCCAATCATTTTTTTTTTCTTCTTCCAAATTATCCATTTCAAAATTCGTGGACAAACACATCTTAATCTTGTATACGAAATGGCAGTGTTCCATACCTCACAAGAAACAGAGAAATACAGCGCACGCATCAGCTAACACGTAGCACCAGACGGCCAATAAAGAATCCGAGGAAACATATATGGAAATCATCAGCACCATTTGGACGGTAAGTAATAGAAGACTGTATAATAGATGTTCTCGTTTGAACTTGAGCACGTACAATACACATTACGTAAGACCTGATATTTTGATTTAGTCTTGACATTCCTTCTTCTGTCAAAACATTACTGTTCTGTAAAATGCAGTGTCTAACTTACTCCTTCAACCGCAGCAATGTAGTAAATAGCATTCGACCTTCTCATCCTGACTTCCCAAGCAACTCCACGGAACCTCTTGCGCCCAGTATGGCGTCTTTCATAACTAGCTGATTTAGGTGCTATTGGAACCAAGTTTTGTTATGACAGTCTTGTTATCATATAACATTGAATTATTCTTACCTATCATATATTTTCAGTCTTGATATTTTGGAATATTATAATTATTACATATAAAGAGAGTATCTCAAATAGGTAATGCTTTAATAATGAATTTATGCAACGAGTCACATAAATTGAATATTAAAGTATTACCATTTGAGAACCTTTTCATGAAGTTTTTCATTTTAGCGGAGCGTTTAGATAGAAAGAAGGAAAGATGATTTTCGGAATGTCATTTAATTCTGGCTCAGAATCTGCATCTGTCAATTCTTGCACACGAAAAAATGGTCCCAAACGCAAGTTTAATCAGTAATAAAGAATTCGATAATCAGTAAAATTGATAAGTAGGATTTTCAAAAATGATAATTCAGAGAGCAACTGTCCTTCCAAATCAATAAAACATCTGACACGGATAACATCAGTTTTCAACACTGACTCTCAGATGGAAACTCCTGTATGATGTCGCATAGTTTATTTGGGTAATGTCAGCTGGAATATTGGACGCGCCAGTATGCCAATTTCGGTGAGACTGTTTAAAACATTTGCAACGAGCGACGTGTCCATTCTGCCATGGACATTCGCCACAAACGCAGTATTGTATGTTTTTGTGCCCGAATAATTACGTTATTTGATTTTGCAGAATGCTGTGCTTGAATAACTTTCTGACAGTCGGAAGACCATCATTTGTGAACATCCTTTTCACAAGAGGAGAGTTTCTTTCATTTCCATAGGGTGACATTTCAACCACTCTTGTCATGGGGATGGGGTTCAAAATCAATACCGATTTTTCCAAATGTCCACTGGACAATCGATTGGAAAAGATGTCCACCATACTGTTCATAGCAATATGAAATCAAACAGTTATAGAAGGCATGGCAAGAAAAATTCCCATGGTTGCAAGCAGTCAATAACGATAATACTGCAAAGAATGTCATGGTCTTATTTGGAAAAATCAGAATCACAGAAGCAGTATGCTAACGTGCTGACGTATAAAAAATATTAAAACGAAAAGTGTACAAACTATGTGATGATTAAATTGTAAATATTTAGCTGTACACTATTATTATTGTAGTTAAATGCTTCTTCACTTTGTACATTCAAACAATATTTTCATAATTTTAATATGTGAAAGCTAACTGCAGACGACAATACTGATTGACTAACTCCGGTACACTTTAATCTGTTTAAATGTCAGTAAGATATTCCGTATCCAGCTGTTGCCATTCATAGTGCTAATTATGTTTATTTTGCCCGAATTTCATATTATATTATGCTCTACATTCATAAACAAAGTCATCCGTGTCCTTATAATCAATAATGAACGGCTTTTATTTAGAATACTTATTTTCAATGTCGCATTATTTTATATTGTTCAATATTTTTGCAATGGCCGGGTTAACCTGAGCGCTAAAATGAATTGTTTGACAATGATACGATGCAGTGCTTGTCAGTCCTCTCTGGGTCGTTTTGCTTTTATTCTCAAGTCAATAATGAAATTGTCACAAGTTCCATACGTCAATGAGACCATCAACTATAACACATTTCCTGTATTTAAAATTTGATTTGTTTTTTATTTTTCTAATCGTTTGCATTATCTCTTCGGTTTATGTTCCCTTTTCTTGGTTGTCTTTTTCTTTTTCTATACCCTCAGAGTTTTTATTTGCACATACCTTTGGTGTACGTTTATTTTGCAAATTTTGTCGAACAGTTTATATTTTATAGTCCAGCTACATGTCATGAGAACGATTCCCCAGGACTTATTTGTCGGAGAACGTAGTAAAGTTTTTTGGGGAAAATTTACAAGAACAATCGAATTATATTCTCTTCTTGAATTCGTGCGTCTGAAGAAAACTAAATTACTTTCCTATCCATCAGTCTATATATATATGTAATCGTCGTACCGCTGGTGCGTGGAAATCAGCACTTTGTCACAAGACCATCTATTTTAAGAGATGGCAAAAGCAATGAAAACATCAAGTTCATTTTGGAAATCTATGTTTCTTCCTACTAAGCAACATAAAAACAGCAAGACAGTATTGTAGCTGAAAGTTTCCAAAATCAATTGTTCATTGCAGTAATCTAACGATCCCTCTCATCCGTGGTGTTTACTTAATCTATTGATGGGTATCACAGTTTTCCGAAGGAGATACGATCAACATTGTTCTCAATGGCGTAGCGGGCTACCCTTACGTCAATATTATCTTCCTGGATAAATTTAATTAATGTTTTCTCGATGATAAAGCACAAATACATGTATTTTTTCCTTTCATATTTCACAACAAAATTCGAGCAAGACCCTAGTAAACCCCTTATTTTGCTTGCGCTCTTTATATTGGGAGAGGGACGGGCGAATGGCCGAGCGGTCTAAAGCGCTCACCGCTACAGATCATTGCCAAATCACCTCTGTCTGCGTGGGTTCGAGTCTCGGGTTCAGCCAATGTGGATATGTGAGAAGCTTGTGCTGAAAATGGCGTTAAACTCTACAACAACAACAAGATATTAGAGGGCATTGTTCTTATCTAGACCGCCTCTGAAGATGCTATCAACTATACACGAGAATTTTCTTTTTAAAAAATATGTCCCCGCATAAGTATGCAATCAAACTTGCTCCGATGGCATAATATAGCTCAACGTGAAAAAAATATTCTGTATATCATTTTTAACTAAGTCTTAAGAACGTCTCACACTATTCAAATATTCAATTGGGATTTTCCTGAAAGTTTACATGTGAGTTGTATGAGAGTAGGTTTGTGGAAAGCAGCAAGAAAAATGGCAACCGATCTCGTTTTGCAGATACAACGGCACCATTTATGGTCGTCGTCGGACTGTCTGAGAAAGGTAATAAATAAATAAATAAAGCAAAAACAATATTAAATATGAATCATTTTAGTCATAGTTTGATTTCATCTATAAAAAGGTGTTCTCTTCAGTTTTGTTTAAATGTTAATTATAATAACAGTACTCATGACGTGTACAAAACCATTCAGATATCTACATTTCGCAGAGTTTGGACTTCGAGGGAGACAAACAGAAAACGTACTATTACAAAACCTGCACAATGGAAGTTTGCTTTCATCAACATCGTTATATGGACGTAAATAACGACTGTGACCTTCTCTTCTTTTAATCAGAGCGAGTGAGTCGCTATTCTCATGTCATGTTTGCCTATTCCGCCCTTTTCTAGCTCAAATGTTTGACACCTATGGACTTTTGACAACAATTAGAGCCTTTCTGTGACAGTCAGTTAGTGACATACCGAATATTAAAGTCTTAACTTAGTTAAATGTACCTTTACTATATTCCTTGTGTGCGATCTTTTGTCTTGATCTCAAATGTATGAAATGCGCCCATATTGTTGTCTTAAGAGTCTTCCCCCGTAAGCAGTGCCGGATTAAGCTAGTGCGGGGCCTGTAGCATATATTATATAGGGGCCCTACATTAAAAAAAACAAAACATCAATATTAAAACACATCATTTTTCACTTGCATAGTAAAGTAATTGTACTTTTTCATTTGCTATACAGCCAGATAATACGACAAATATGTCTGTCATTTCAGTAATAGTATTATTTGCATGTAGGTAATTGATATCTTGAAAGCATTTAGCGCGAGGCCTTGAAAGTGCGGGGTCCCCTTAGCATATGTTACTTTTCTACTTGGATAATCCAGCACTGACTAGAAGTAAATATATCTGATCCATTTAACGCCAACAAGTATATAATCACGAGTGTTACAACCATATCAAATTAAGTTACTTGCTTCCATTCTTAAAGTATTTTTGCAGCAATGGGGATATTTGTTTGTAGGGAACGAATAACGGATATATTTCATTCGAGTAGGTGTCAGACACAGAAGCTTCCCTAGCGACCAATCCATAAGTGGAAGTTTTCGCCCACGAAATGAATTATATCCGTTATTTACTCAGAACAGGCAAAAGTTATGGTTGTTTTATACTCAAACTAATGGGCGCGTGCACACAGGGGCAAGGAGGTGGGGCGCCCGCCAATCCACCACCCCACCGATTTCACCTCTAAATATGTTTTGGCATACATCTAAAAAACTTGATAGCTGACCCCTCCCCGAAAATAATTCTGCAGGCGCCCCTGCGTGCTTAAACTTCTTTGGGTAAACTTGCTCACTTAAACAAACTCGGTATGATATGACTTTTAGGTGGTCATCTCAGTACAGGTCATTTCTTGCCTCAAATGAAGCAGTATTGTAACGTGCCAAGGGTCAAGGTCAAATAAAATGGAATAGATGTACAGCTCACGCCTTTTTCAGTTACTAGACCTCTCCAGTGTATTGTAGTGTCAAAAAATGTGTGTTCACTACAAAAGTTCTTATATAGATCATAAAAGCACAAAACAAAACAAATATAAATAGTCAACTCAGTTTATTATATGTCTTCCAGGGTTGAATGTGTTTTCTCACAAAATCTAGTGCTCAGAATAGTTGATTATAATATTTGCCAATTTTCAGAACAGATGTTTCATAAAGCATGTTGAAATGACAACACTAATTTCAGTGTTAAATTGCATGTGAAAATCAGCATAAATGTTCCATTTGTCCTAATTCACGTGATCTCTAACTCAGATAATCCCATTTCCCAAACTAATCTCATACAGAAAAAGAAGTTAATAGTTCTCAAAATTTGTTCATATAACGTACCGAAGTGGTAATGATTTTGTGCACCCAATCAAGGTTCGGAACCAAGCCCGGGTTTGTGTTTTAGAGTTCAATGGTAAACATGTTAGAGGCAGTCTGGAACTGGATGTTAATAGTGTGTCGCGTTTGTTGGCTAAGACACAGTGTGTCGTTTTGAGCGACACAGTCTGAAACCGGATGTCGATAGTGTGTCGCTTGAGTTGAATGCGACAATGTGTGTGTTTTGTAGCAACAAAGTGTGTCGTTGTGTCGGGTATACATGAAACTGAGTAGGAAATTCGATAATGCCAATCGGAATACTAAATTTCCAATGGATAGCAGACGGCTGTGTTGATGACGACACAGTGACAGTGTCGTCAGCTAAATCTCTTTATGGGAGTTTTTATCTGATATAACGAGGAAACAAACGTTGAAACAGTTTCAGAGAAACTTTATAGTAGTCATTATGAGTACTAAATTCAATGTGTCGTTAGTAACTAGTCTACCTTGCTATTAAGGCTTGAAATTATCAGTTGAGAGTTTTTGCTTAGTCCTGAGCCCTTTACTGGAATCCAGAAGAACCATAACTGCCAAAAACGGCGGATCTCACCCCTATTTATAGGTTTTGGGGACACACTCGGGAAATTCCTGACAAAGTTTTCACGAATATGACTAAATATGGAAAACTTCGGAAAGATTAACCTGAGCGCCTCCTAGTGGACAGCCGAGCGTCCAATACACACAGTAGTAAAAATGGCGCCCGATTTCAAACGACAAAAATAGCGATTATTTCACAATAAATTATACCAAGATTCAACATTGATGATGAACGGCTTCATCACACTGGTGGCGAAAAATTATGAACTTACACGAGCCTTACCTTAATCCTGGAGAAAAATGGATACAATTGCCTATTTCTCTCGCAAAATAGAAGGTAAGTGATAACAGTTTACAATCCTGTCATGTACACACTGGGCTTGAGAAATCTTTACCCAGATGATAAATATTTAAACAAATCATTGTTATATGATTTACATATTGTATCAGATTACTTTTCCTTTGAGCAAGCGTCATATATCAAAAACTGTTACTACAGTTACTATTAATTGCATTGGAAACAGAGGTACGACTTTCCAACATGAAGGGAATGTAAACAATAAATGGAGATTATAAATTATCTCCAACATTAATGATATGTGCAAATGCACTTTATAAAAATACAAGTTGACAGGTAGTCAGGATTGTTTCAATATGTTGTATATCAATCAGTTTGAAAATGTTCAACATATAAGATCCGCTGTATAGAACTGGAAACCGCTCTGGTACGTGCAGTCCATCTCGATCCGCTTCCATCCTGCTGGGTGTGTGCAGTGTGAGATTTGTTGGTTGTGGTCGCAGTGAAAAATTACCCACGCATTATGACATTAGACAGATGTATTTTGTTTTCTGAACTCTGTACTTAATCGATTTATGTTTGCCGTGTCATCAGTAACCGTTGTGCGTGAGCCTTTCAGCTAAAACGTGATTAGCGATCACATAATCGGATGACGTTAGCTTTCTTCGCCACTGATGCAAGACATATGTCTCAAAATGTCAAAAATTGACAAATCGCTTCATAACATATCAAGATGAAAATAACGCAAAATGAGAACAAACGAACTCCTGAACGGTCTATTTTTAACAGTGACGTAAGGTTTGTCTATAGTATATGCAAACATCACGCCATCGATCATGTTACAGATAACAAAACAATATCATGGTATATAAATCTGGTAATAATATAAATAATATCAAAGTTCAACAGTCAGGTACATGAATTTATGCGTGTTAAATACAAGATAGGATTTGTTATCACATAGGCAACTTGTTCTATTATCTATGTTTTTACTCTTCGAACAAATGGTACATAAAGGTCACAAATTTGTCACGGGCATATCTATCTTGACAAAGTAAAACAATCACATAACATCAAGTTCCTTTCTTCCCTGGCTTGCGCACCTTTCTATATTTTAATTTTTTTTTAAAAAGAAATCTGGTTGAAAACAATACATTCTTGCTATGTAAAGACTTGGCAAGGCCTGGACCCATGAATAATATCACACGAGTGTGGCAACACTTAAGAGCATGTTGTTAAATTAAATAAAGTCTTCTTTTTTTATATACGAGCATGATCTTGCCAAGTGCAGTGGACTACAACTAGATCGATTTTATCTTGCTCATCAAATTAGATAAAGATATCGTAGAGTGATAGCAACAATGTATGGGTTTTTTTTAAATTGTATTTCATGTTTCACAACAACACTCATGCAAGCCCATAGTTAAACCCCAATTACTTCATATTAGCAGACAGATGTTTACAACACAGGGGCATTAATCATATCTAGATTGCGTTTGAAGTGTTTTCACTCGTTCGTTAGATTTTTATGCGCAGGATGTCATAATGTTGGAATTTGCTGTTCTGATAACAGCAGTTTTAGACGGGAGAAGTGGTTCCAAATACCAGGTTTTAATTCTCTGATATTTTTAAATAAAAACGACGATTGGAATAACTATTTATATTGGTATAGTTGAGACATATCTTTCACCTGCTAAGTCATTTAGTCATTTACATGCGTTTTCATCATATCAAGTGAATTATGTTTTCAATTTGTCACTCGAGGCAAAGGTTTTCTGCATCAGGTTCAAAGATAGCATTCATTTTCCGCATGCGATTCAGGAATTCAAATATGACAATGTTTTTATTTGGTAATGAATAACCGCGATCAATATGTGCACTTCATAATGAATAACCGTGATCAACATGTGTACTTTTTAATGAATAATCGCGATCAATATGTGTACTTGATATTGAATAATCGCGATCAATATGTGTACTTGGTAATGAATAATCGCGATCAATATGTGTACTTGGTAATGAATAACCGTGATCAACATGTATACTTGATAATGAATAACCGCGAACAATATGTGTGCTTGATATTGAATAATCGCGATCAATATGTGTACTTGATATTGAATAATCGCGATCAATATGTGTACTTGGTAATGAATAACCGTGATCAACATGTATACTTGATAATGAATAACCGCGAACAATATGTTTACTTGATATTGAATAATCGCGATCAATATGTGTACTTGATATTGAATAATCGCGATCAATATGTGTACTTGATAACGAATAACCGCGATCAACATGTGTACTTGATACTGAAAAACCGCGGGTTAGGATTAAAGACAGTTCAGACTTACTAATTTAATTCAGGTACATTTTTTACATGTATAAAATTTACACGGTAAACAGTAAAAAGACCATTTTGTATTTCTTCAAAAACGGAAAGGATTTTGTTTTAATGTTTTCAATTAAATGACATATAATTAATATTCATAGTTTTGTATTGTTTTAACATTTATGACACCAAAGCATTTAAAACCGTTTAATAAAGCTGAATTCTCTAAAGCAAATATAAATTTACTAAGTTTACAGTCACCTATATAATCAAACGCTCAGCAGGTTTTTGGTGATAATGTTCTTCGCATTTTTCTCTTGATCAACGTCATTAACTCATAAATGGGTACAGTCTGAAATAACTAGCTTGTTGCTGTTGATTCGGCTTACTTTTGATTACTCTGCATTGAAAGGTCATTTCTTATATTCTACAATTCATTGATTTTACATTAACGGATTTGAACAAACTAAATGTATTAGATGGCATTACCGGATTAGGCTGGAAACAATCAGCATTTGTTTAGACTGGTTATCAGATCTACTTCCACCGTTTGCCAGATGTACGAATAATTACTCCAGAACAGTCCCAGGCAGAAAACGTTTATTTGTTTTCTTGCGTAATGGACTAGTTTATGATTTAAACACCACGCACACATTTTATTCAAAATGTTTTAAATGTTCTTTTGCTTTTTTTTTTTTTCGGGCGTGATGAATCTTAAACTATGAAATCAAAGATTGGAATGTTATGTAACTTTAGACGTGAAAGATATATCAAACACTGTGTACGTTATATTATAATTATCAGAACATACAAATGAAAAATATGATATATATTTTGAGTAAGAGCATCTGTGTTAGGAATGGCACAATTAATAAACGGAATAGACCGAGTTTACAAAATTCTACAGTTATCTTAAAGATTGCACAATTTATTCTAAATTTTCATTTTACCATCTAGCCCTCGAACACAATTGTCATTGTGAACGCTTCCACAAGAAATTCATTTGGCAGAAGAAATATATTTGTTCAAATGAATGCTTTTCTATTTTGGGTCAATATTAAACAATACAGGTAGGAGAAATTTTGGCCGCGCCTTGCAATAGCGTCTGACATCAAAAACAACCAAAATAACATCACATTGTAGGACTGTCTGGTACCTGTGGTGACAAATTGTAAGATAAATGTTTAATTTTAATGAAATCTTGCTATTCAATGGATAGGGATTATTTTTAAGATTAATTAATTAATAGTTAAAGCAAATAATACTAGCTAGGTTAATCTCAATAGCGGCCTCACATTCTGTAATAAACGTTGGACCCTTTTTCCAATTAAAAGTTATTATAACACTCAGCCGTTAGAGTGATTTGTGGCAGTTTAGTTTGCAATTATTGCGCGATAATTTCCATAATTTAACCGATTAAATAACATTTTTTAAAATATGCGTTAGAAGAGAAGAAGTGTGATTCCCTATAGAAGTGCAAGAAATGATTTCTTTCCATAGCAAGATTTCAAACCGACAGACGGCCTGTGCATGTGTACTTGACAAATCAATTGCCCGGATCGTAGCACTGCGCAACAAGAACTAGAATCTAGAATGTACAACGCGGATGTTTTAGTACATGATTGCGTTTAGTGATTTTGCACAGCAGATCGATTAAAGGAACAAGACTATAACGTACTAAAGAAAACAACGTATGCTTCTGAATATGTAGAATAATAAAATAAAAACAACTGCCGTATATCGGGTTTCTGTTCTAACAGATTTTGTGAACATGGTTATGTCAGAAATGTTTACGTGAATATCATCGGTGTCCTCAAGAATGGTTGCCGGGAGAGGAGCAAATGAAAAAGCCAAACCACTAACTTGCGGACGCTCATGACAAAAATGTAAACTAGGCGAATACAATTCAGGAACATTTAGATGTCACTTAAAATAACATTTTGTATAAATGTACGTACTTTATTCTGTCTACTTTCTGTTTAGCATAGTAAAATGTACCAACTTTATTCTGTCTACTTTCTGTTTAGCATAGTAAAATCTACCGACTTTATTCTGTCTACTTTCTGTTTAGCATAGTAAAATGTACCAACTTTATTCTACTTTCTGTTTACCATTGTAAAATGTACCGACTCAGGGGTCCGTTACGGTCAGTGTCTGTACGTTTGATTTAAGACATGATCTCATTTCTATTGACTATATCTTTTGCTAGGACTTGACACATTCCGTGAAACCGTCAGAAGCTGAGTTGAGATAATGCCGGTGAACTGTCAGATCCGAAATGTGAACTTGTCAAAAAGCCAACATATACACTTTGTAAGATTATATGATCGTAGTCAAAGTACACATACACACACACGCGCGCAAACGCAAACACACGCAAACACGTACGGAAAAAGATAAAAAAATATTGGGTTTTCTATTTAATAGACGTAATAACACGCTTATTTATCAATGTTACACAACATCTTATTCTTATATCTCTTGTTGTAAATTCCCTCTAGTGATTATAGCATGTAGGTGTGCGGAATTTGTGTTTAGTGTTTGTTTTCCATATGCAAGGTGTTTATTCCCTGACGTAGAGCTCGAACTTTGGAAAACCTTTTTGAATTTGCTGTATGCTAATAAATGTCGCATACTTTGTTCATTTAGTAACTATTATTACTCCCATCATTAGTTGACGTTAGGGTTGGCTTGCCTCCATTAACTACTCACATCTCTCCAAAGCTATAAATCGTGGCGTGAGGTAACTCAGGGGATACAAAATTTCCACGACGAAGTTCGAAGTCTTCTCAAAACGTCTATTAAGTAGCAAGTTGGAAATATAGTTCAGTGGTTTAACACATGTGCCTGCCTATAGTGCTTGATAAAACTTTAATAGAATTTTGTTTTTAAAATCAAACTATATTTATGTTTAAAGACCTACATATTAATTTAATTAATTAAACCGTTTAGCTGACAGAAAAAAATCCGAGGAAATAGCTATGGAGTATGTCTTTCTACGGACAATTCAGTGGCAGCGAAATCTAGGAATACGTCATTTTATAGAAATAATGAAGCATTATTTTATTGATATTATTTACCAACGAAGCGCACAATAAAAAAATTGTTGTAAAGGAACATGCTGAAGTGTCATGTACATGACGTGAAAATGCACTGATTTATGCCGAGAGGAAAAACAAATATTCGTCTCAGAGTTCATTTGCAGCAACGATCGCATGCCCAGAATGTATTCTTCAGAGTAGCAAAATGAGATGTCATCTTAATGATACACGGAAAAGAGAGTTAATTTCTGCTCCATGAAATAGGTATTGATTTTATATATCTAATTTAGTCTGAATTACAGTATCGAGAGGTTTCGCCTCACGAGTTAACATCGTATTCTGAAACGTTCCTCTGTGGGTACTAATTATACGTTTTTAAAGATGGGAACCAGTCTGGCAATGAGCGAATGTGAAATAAAGCATGTACGGGTTTGGAAGACTATGGTTGGTTTTAATAATGAAAAATAAAATTGAGCAAAGAGAATCTTTGAACGCTAATTCTATTTGCGAATGAAAAAATTAGAGACAATGTTATATTGATGCAATCCATTCCTTTACACAATTGACTTTGGAACAACGCCCATTACTATAATTAGGTGCGGAATTGAAAACACGTTTTTCAGATACAAGTAGATGAAAAATACAGTGGCTTATTCTACCATACAGAAGCTTGTATCAGGGATGAGTCTATTCTGAGAAATACATGTTTGATGAAGAATTTTTAGAAATTGAATGTTATTAATTTATAAAATGATGATATTTGCATAATGTTTCAGTAAGACTTGAATTAACACCGCCAGTCCTGTAACATCCTTGGTTCCGGAAACGCACAAGGTGTATTTTCATATTTTGTCTGTGGCTGTAAAATGACATTCGATGGAGGTCACATGACATGTGTATGGGGGTAATTAAGTGTCATATATGCCGTGCTTGACATGCACACGCGTAACCAAATTTAAAACTTGTGCTTCGTTTAAATATGTACATAACTATACAAATCAACTGCATGTCACCACACTCCTGGTTATAGTACCAGTTTAATAGAACTTCTAAATCCACATGGTAAAGAAACCTAAAAAAAACTTCCAAATCTAAGTCAGTATGAGGTCAGTATGATGTCAATGTGAGGTCAGTATGATGCTAATATGATGTCAATATGATGTAAATATGAAGTCATTATGATTTCAGTATGAGGTCAGTATGATATTAATATGATGTCAATATGAGGTCAATACGATATCAATATGAGGTAAATATGATGACAGTATAATGTCAATATGAGTCATTATGATGTCAATATGAGGTCATTATGATATAAATATGATGTCAATATGAGGTCAATACGATATCAATATGAGGTAAATATGATGACAGTATGATGTAAATATGAGGTCAATACGATATCAATATGATGTCAATATGAGGTCGTACAAGATAAAATATGAAAGGTAAAGATGGCAAATATGTTAATATTCTTTATTTGAAAGACTTATAACAGATACTGGTAAACAAGCATACAAAATTCTTAAAATAGGGGATAGAGGTTTGCGCTGAAAACATCATCCAAAAGCTTATAAATTGAGATCACATTAAAGAATAAGTCACACAGGGTGAAATCGATATACTCAAGAGAATTGGTTCCACTCTAAGTGGACACTTGTATGGTATGCAGTCTGGCCAAAACGTACACCCATTTGGACGTATGCTACGGTTATGTATATGCATCCAAAACGCTTGCGGCCCAAAGCCTCCACGTCCCTACGATGTGTTCTACATGAAAGATGCCACTTTTTCATGATTGGCTTAGTATTCTGTCGCTTGGTTGTGGAGTTTTCATTCTACATATGTTGCCAAGTAATTTTAACATGCTGATCGATACGATATTTAACGTCATTATATGGAATTTTCAGAATCGGGTCTCTACAGGAAGACTTTGCTTGCAGTATGTCCCCGTTTATCTAACTACCTCTCCGGTAGTCTAGTGGTTAGAGTATCCGCCTGGGATTTGGGAGGTCACGGGTTCGAGGTTAGTAATAGGTATGGTCGACCTGGTGTCGGGATAATGTGACATGGTGGGACATGATGCTACATGTCTGCGGCATGATGCCACAGTGTTAGACATCACTATAAACTGCCACACTGCAGACATCGTAGCGATATGACTAAAAAATGTTTAAATGCAAATCACACACACACACACACACACACATAAGTTGTCAGCTACCAGTAAAGGTAACCTTGCAATCTTAAGAGCCAATGGTGTTAAACTTGGGATATTAACGCATGGAAAGGAAATCCGAAAGGATGATGCTTTATGTTTGTGTCTGTGCTTGTATGCGCGTGCGAGATCGATGAAAGTTGCAAAGATTTAGCATGACTGTCATTAGTGCGTTTAAAATAAAGACTTTAATTGGTTACCTGTCTTGGGATGGTGCTGTGGGTGTTACAACGACAACCTTGTCTTCATCTTAAAAAGCGTCTGTATTGAGGAACGCATGGCCACGATAGAATGCTTTGAAGTCATCGAAGTTAATCAGAAAAATGAGAGGTTTGATAGAAAATGAAATGTCAAAATTCACATCTGAGGTTGGGGAGTTTTAATCACCAAGGTAGAAAATTAGGATTAAATATTGTTTCCAGTACAGATACGATTTTGTTGTTGCTGTATCTTGATGAGGGTGAATTTATATGCGAAAAGGTGGAATAACATTTGGTTTCTGAGCGTACAAGGTATGGCATATGTGTCTAAATACTGCATCGTATTCGGGATTAAATGGATTAAAAAATAGTTTGGATGTGTTGGATGGATTAAGGAATATTTTAGATACGAGGGATGGATTAAGGGATAGTTTGGATATGCGGATGAATTAAGGAATAGTTTGGATATGCCGGATGGATTAAGGAATATTTCAGATATTCGGGATGGATTAAGGAATAGTTTGTATATGCGAATGAATTAAGGAATAGTTTAGATATGCCGGATGGATTAAGGAATATTTTAGATATTCAGGATGGGTTAAGGAATAGTTTGGATATGCGGATGAATTAAGGAATATTTTGGATATGCGGATGAATTAAGGAATAGTTTAGATATGCCGGGTGGATTATGGAATATTTTGGATATGCGGATGGATTAAGGAATAGTTTAGATATGCCGGATGGATTAAGGAATAATTTGGATATATCGGATGGATTAAGGAATATTTTTGATATGCAGATGGATTAAATAATATTTTGGATATGCAGATGGATTATGAAATAGTTTGGATATGAGGGATTAGATGAATACATGTATAGTTTGGCAATATTATGAAGAGATATTTTGAATAGACTGAGATTAATTCGCTGTGCATTTCCCTCTACACGAAGGCTTTCTGAAGGGAAGTTCTAAAAGCTTCCAGGCAAAGACTAAACCTCTGGTCATATAACAGATTAAGCACTTGCAAGTAAGATTTGGGAGCCATTAATCTTACTAAATACCCGTATAACCACAATAAGATCTCCCGGTCTCCTCCCCAATCTTAGTTTGCCACGACATCTATGAAATCCAGGGATTTTTCATATTAGCCTCATATATCTTATATGCGGAACGAAAGTTTAGAGTAAAAAAAGAAAGGTTTGAAAATGTGGTCTACATGGATGAAAGTTGGCCGATAAATCAGCTCTTCGTCCGTTATGATATTCACTGGCGTTTTAGGGGCTGATACCACCTCTTTATTTAAACCTGCAAAAGTCTGCAGAAAATCTTGGCCGCAGCCATTTTCTTCTGAACATTTCCGAACTCGATTTAGTCACGACGTTCAGTAGCATACATGTCTTGTATATATAGCTGATCAAAGAGTTATCGGCACGTACTACTTAGCACATGGTTCCTGGATTAAGACATTTTACATGACACGTTTGTCAGCTTTGATATTTAAATGGCTGACTGACAATATGCTTCCTTGTGGCACACACGTCCTGATAATAGATTCTGAAAGGGACTATGCTTACTGAGCTATATATATATATATATATATATATATATATATATATATATATATATATATATATATATATATATATGTACACACACACATATATATACATATTTATATACACACATATATATACATATATATATGCAAACATATATATACACACACACACACACACATATATATATATATATATATATATATATATATATATATATATATATATATATATATATATATCCCTTACCGTTTTAGTGCTTTAACATGTGGTAGTTCCAAACAATCGCGAGAGCTGATAACTTTGAAATGATGTCGTCATTCGAAAAAAATTACTTTAAAAATTAAATTAAGTCACTTCTTGAAAAAATGTCGCATAATAAATATTCGTTTTTTTGTGATGATCGAATGGATTCACACACAGCTAATACGAATATTGTGCTGATGAAAGTGCTATTTAAGTGTTTCACCCATTTTTATGTTATGGCTCCATTGAGAAACTGAAGTCCTTTTACCTTCACCCATTTGTATGTTAGGGTACAGGGGGCAAAACGCCCCATTTAACAACTTTTGATAATTTATGGCATGATTTACATGATTGTGTTCGCAATTGGACAATTTATTTACAGTACGCGTTACGTCTAACATAATGGAATGATGTTTGGTTACAACGAAGAAACTATTTACGAGAAAAATAAAAAATGGTAAAACTTTATAAAGGGGCATTTTGCCCCTATGGTGGGGCAACAAACCCCCTCCTGGGCATTTTGCCCCACAATGCATTCGACATCTGTAAAAGTCTGTAAAACTACAGGGATACTATTGAACTGTAAAATCAAGTATTATTCCTATATGGACATTTTATATATGGCAAAGATGTTATATGGACATGTTATACATGGCAAAGATGCTATATGGACATTTTATACATGGCAAAGATGTTATATGGACATGTTATACATGGCAAAGATGCTATATGGACATGTTATACATGGCAAAGATGCTATATGGACATGTTATACATGGCAAAGATGCTATATGGACATTTTATACATGGCAAAGATGTTATAATGACATGTTATACATGGCAAAAATGTTATATGGACATGTTATACATGGCAAAGATGTTATATGGACATGTTATACATGGCAAAGATGCTATATGGACATGTTATACATGGCAAAGATGCTATATGGACATTTTATACATGGCAAAGATGTTATATGGACATGTTATACATGGCAAAGATGTTATATGGACATGTTATACATGGCAAAGATGTTATATGGACATGTTATACATGGCAAAGATGCTATATGGACATTTTATACATGGTAAAGATGCTATATGGACATGTTATACATGGCAAAGATGTTATATGGACATGTTATACATGGCAAAGATGCTATATGGACATTTTATACATGGCAAAGATGTTATATGGACATGTTATACATGGCAAAGATGCTATATGGACATTTTATACATGGCAAAGATGTTATATGGACATGTTATACATGGCAAAGATGCTATATGGACATGTTGTACATGGCAAAGATGCTATATGGACATTTTATACATGGCAAAGATGCTATATGGACATGTTATATATAGCAAAGATGCTAAAACTGCATAGTGTTGCATCATTCAAGTTAGCACAGCAATGCGGATAAGCAGGCAGCTACAACAATGCTTAAGTCTAAATAGTCCCTAATTTCCATAGTTAATAAATTTAAAAAAGACAAAGCCCAAAAGTCGTGAATGCTGCTGGTAAATTCTTTATTACTCACACTTAGCACAGCAAAATTGCATATTGAGGGTGGTGCCACATGATTAATGGCACCGCCTGGAACATTCCTTGCACTGTGACCAGGAATCTTCTATTAAGGGATCATCACTTCCTCCATATTCAAATTCGCAGTTTCCACAAATGTTGTCTTTATTATATGCTGTGTTTGCTGACAAGGCAAGATCATGTTTAGCAACTGACTTTGGACACGAAGCCTTTTTTCCCTTTTCATGGTCCTCTGTACAAGTTGTCTTCATAGTCTTAGATGGTTTTCTACCTATCTTTTTGTCCTCTCTACATGTCTGCTTCTTTTTGTCTGCATTTCTTTATGTTTTGAAACTTTGGTTTCATTCCGTTTGCTCCCGCTTGCCTGTACACATTTGCCTTTAGTATTTGTTATCGTCATCTTTTTTGCTTTTCAATAAGCATCTTTTTATACGGTGATTCTGCCTTTCGCTTTCTTGTGCGCTGACTGGATATTCTAGGCTTTGGCAAAAGTTTAAGCAATATTTTCATAAATGCTGAATCGTCTGCACTTTTGCATTCGTTATGAGATACCTCCAAGGTAGCACTTTCCGTTCTTCCAGCAAGAATAGCTTCGTCAAACATTTTCCGATTGCCTGTCTCCTCGACGGTGATGACATAGTGATGTGTTTGTTGATTATCAGGTGACTGAGTATAAATTGTTTGGTCTGTCGCTGGATTACCCGACCCATCCACAGTGGCTGTAGAACTACCAGTTAACAGAAAGTCAACCGTTTTGCTTGGTTCAGTCGATGTTTTTGCATTGTCAGAAATGATCATAACTGACATATTTCCCTCATTCGATGTTTCTGTATCGCCTGCCCCACCTGCAATAACTATAGGAATACCAACTGATTGCTTCTCAGCTGTCTTGTCCTCTTGAACAGATGTTTCTGCATCACCCGACCCCTCCGGCGTGTATATGCAGCCAGTAACCGACAGGTGATCAGCTGTCTTATTTGATTCAGTCAGCTGTGACGACATAGGTAAGGCTTGTTGACACGCGTTAGGCCTCTCTGATACTGGCTGAGGTTCATTAGTTACCATAGAAGGAGCGAAGTCGTCATCCGTGAACTTATTTGGATTAAAAGACCAAAGTCCGCAGCCTCCAAAACCAGTGACAGCTTTCTGTAAACTGGCAGATCGGTTATATGCTGCAGAACAAATTGTAGCAACTGCAAATGCACTCATTCTTTTTCCTGGATTGCTTGTCATCAGGTTACCAGACTCAAAACTGAAAGCACGTTTTAGTACTTTGAAAAATGTGCATCAAGAGGTTGGAGCCGATGTGTACAATGGGGAGGAAAGGTTATCAGCACAATCCCTTTCTCGCGTGCACAGAGAACAGATTCGAACGTTTTATGGCTATGGTGCCTATGAAGAAGAAAAATGTGTGGAGAATCCTTCGTGGATTTCACAAAAGTAGTGAAACGTTCTCGCCATTGCAAGAAAATATGACTGTCTGTCCACCCACTTGGGCTTACACAAGCCTAGTGATCCGGCTGGTGCTCCATTCATCAGTGATGGAACCATTCATTTACGTGTTTAGATAAATGGTGCCGGTGCGCAGGTACCTGCCGCATTCATGGCACATATTACAGTAGTATTTTGATCACGTTCACCGTTTGTAACTTTACCAACTGATCTAACACTTTTTGATGCAGTGATGTTTACTGGCTAGTGGACAGTACTAATGCCCGTTTCATCCATGTTCCATATTCTCAGACCATCAGCAAGTGTTGCGTCAAGAGATTCCTTATATACTTGGCAAAAATTAACTACCTGTGGCCGGTTAAAGCCCACGGGTCTGTTGACACTGGTTGTCTCTGGAGCTCTGATGGCTAGATTTGGATGCATTTTCATGAAACCTTTCAGCCAAACAATACCTGCTGCATTGCCTTGAAATGGATGGTTTTTAATATTCAGATGAACCGCTAAGTCGAATGCCAAACGCTGTACGTCAATTGTGGTAAATCCAAATAATGCCTTTTCCATGGACTGGATGTGCTCAACTAGAAGTAACTCATAATCAGGCTTGACAACAGTAGTCCTACTTCCCAGTTTTGACACTCCAGGTTGCGAAACCTTCAAATCTCTATGTATACGCAGAGTTTTAGCTTGAATTCCATAATTGCTTGGAGCAGCTTTCATTGAAATTCCAGAATTAATTGCTTCAAGAGCCGCTTTTAGAGCTAGTGTCCCATAATTTCCTCGATCAGTTTTCCTTCTATAAGTTCGCACCATCTGCAAAAAGTATATAATAATTTTTTGGCATATGAACGGTTAATTAAAAAGTGTACAACATTTAAACAGCTATGGGGCAACATGCCCCGGGGGGGGGGGGGGGCGTTTTACCCCTATCATACAGCATTGACAATTTAACAATAGGCGGAATTAACAATTGCTGCGAATCATGAAATATTATACATAATGCATCTCTATACTATGTTGTTTAAAAACATACGTACCTTGTTTTCTTTAGGTAGTTTCAGTCAAAAATACTGCAAATGGATTGAACTTTTTTACAGGAAGATGCAAAACAAAGTAATATTCTTGCATAAAAATCATGCGTGCGGCTGCATCCAACAATGGCCGCCATTCACAAGGCCTGTGTAACCTGGGCAAACTTGCTGTATAAAGACCATGCCATTTCCTAGCGCAGGGGCGTCCGGATGGCTTGGGGGGCGTTTTACCCCCTCTACACCTATAGCTCCATTGAAAAACTAAAGTCCTTTTACCTTCCCCATTTGTATGTTATGGCTCCATTGAAAAGCTAAAGTCCTTTTACTGTTCTCTTCTTGACAGGATTGTCTGGACCGTGTATGAAGTATCAACAGATTGACAGCGTTCTTGTTGTACCCCACTGTGGCCTCTAAGAAAACCTCCTTGCACCCTAATAAAATTTCTAAGAAGATCTCATTGCACCCTAGTAAAGCCTCTAAGGAAATCTCCGTACACCCTAATAAAATTTATAAGAAAACCTCATTGCACCCTAATAAAATTTCTAAGATGATCTCATTGCACCCTAGTAAAACCTGTAAGAAGATCTCATTGCATCCTAATAAAACTTCTAAGAAAACCTCCTTGCACCCTAATCAAATTTCTAAGAAGATCTCATTGCACCCTAGTAAAGCCTCAAAGAAAATCTCGTTGCACCCTCATCAAATTTCTAAGAAGATCTCATTGCACCCTAGCATAACCTCTAAGAAAATCTAACTTCACCCTAATCAAATTTCTAAGAAGACCTCATTGCACCCTAGTAAAGCATGTAAGAAGATCTCATTGCACCCTAATAAAACTTCTAAGAAAACCTCCTTGCACCCTAATCAAATTTCTAAGAAGATCTCATTGCACCCTAGTAAAGCCTCTAAGAAGATCTCATTCTAACAATGTGTCTGGATATTTGCTGACCAGTGAAGACGTTTACTTGGATTTTTTTTAAAAATCAGCATAAAAGCCGAAACAGAAAATAATATGTTTGTTGCGTCCTTCCTGTTAACGTTTACTTACTATGACAAAGCACATATACGGGACTAGCTCATTTACAGAAAGGTCACTTGCTTTAAATATTCTGGTTGTTTCATTATATATAACTATCTGCAAATAATGCAACTTAAGTAATATTGGTTCCTTTTTATATGTTGCGTCCAAGTTCGTACCTAACGCAAATAACATTGATGCATCCGATGCCTGAACATTTAACTAATGCACTGGCTTTCATCAAGAGAGTATAAAAATGAATAATATATATAAGAAACATCATTGTAGTGATGCATGTTAATTAATTTTATGTTTCTGACCTTATGTCAAATGACTTGCTTCAGTTTTGTGAGTAATATATTCAACATATTGCTTCCGGGTCATTAGATGAAGAGCTTTTCTAATTATTTGCCTTTAAATGGTGACTTATTTATGAAGGTATATGTTAACTGAGAAGGAAATTTTGGGTAACACTTGAATAATTAAAGAATCTATTATTTTTTTTTTCATTTTGTTATCCCTTTAAATTAGATCGAGAGACTGATAAAAAAAATAATTGTTTAGAATTAAAAGCGCAAAATTTCGGGTACTAAATATTGTATTCGGATTGAATAACTGAACAGTTTTAGAAATATTTTATTATATTAAAATCATCCATTCTCTGTCTAGAATAAAATAACAGCATCTCAAACCTCGCCCTCCAAATTTTGATAAAGCTGAAAAGTCAGGAAATGTTATTTCGTCTAAAAGTCTAAATAATCCTATTTCGTCTTAATCTTATTTCGTCTTAAAGTCTAAATAATCATATTTCGTGTTTAATTCTAATTAATCATATTTCATCTTAATGGTTGAATGCTTTCTAGTATTTAGACTTCTATGTACTTTCTATTACAGATGCATCTTTTCTCTCAGTAAACTGAGAAATATTCAATGTCTTCTTTTTCCGGGAGATCTTGATTTTTTTTCTCTTTAAAAAATGATTTTTTTTATCAACTTTCTTTGCAAGTTTTTGCATATAAAATTTATGTAAAAGCATTACCTACGTCATATCCCTTTTTTGTTGAAGTTACTCAGCTCATGCATATTTGGAGAAGCCGTATATATCCACTTACATCCATCGTTGTCTTTTTCATATGCTTGCATGTAAACTATATCTGACAGCCACTTATCATGCGAGTTATTCACATATACATTTATATATGGAAACATATCTTCTCTGTTGCTTTTGCCATTTATACAAGTACCTTGTCCGGTTAATATTTCTTTCTCTTCACTGTATTGGTCTATTTTCACGTATTTGCCCTAAGTGATGGGTGTTTATATAAGTAACTGGTCTGTAATGATCATGCTAAATGTTTCCTAAATACTGTTATTTGTCATTCATGTATTATGTATGAAACAGTATAAACGAAAGTATAAAGGATAATTCATTCTTTAAAAAAATTATGCTTTTATGCTATTACCAAACGAGAAAGACGATCTTTCTAGGACATGACCATATATTTTCACTCATTTGCAAAATATTTTCGAGCTTTTCTGATGAATAAATGATTTTAAATTCACGAGAACTGTTTTCATTCCTAGAGAGGATTCTGCAACATTCTCTTCATATGCTGAGTCCAATATGAGCTGTTATTGTATTTAACTTTCTTTGTCCCAAACTTATCTCTTATCTATGTTTTTGTTGTGTCATTCTAGAAGGTCTTTGTAAATTGTATAGTATTTTTCAATTCTTCCACAAAACGTCAAATGCGAAACCGTTGAAATAATTTTCTAAATGTTTGAGTATTTTTTCAGTTTCTGAAGTCAACCCATTTCGTACGTTGTTCTGTAACATATCAAAATGTGACCAAACTTTCATGTCGTTCAAAACTGTCAATAAATACCCATTATCTTCATATATCGACAATGTTGCGTTGATACTAAACTAATTAATGCTTCAGTCACTTCCCTAAGAGCTGATAAATTCAACACAGTTTAACTTCGTGCCAATTTCAAATTATCGTTTTGTGTTCGCTCTTACGTTTCGCTTGTACTCCTGACAAGCATTTCAGTTGTGCTAGCGATCATTCACTTAAATCTAACAGATAGCGGATTATAGCACATACAGTTTCTGTGTTAGGTTCTGTCGTTGTTTATGCGAGTTAGGTTTTTGGCATAGCATTCTCTCTTGGAATTCTTTATATCCTTCCCTTTATGTAGTGTTTTTATTTTCTTTTTATTTTGCGGATTATAGCACATACACTTTCTGTGTTAGGCACTATTGTTGTTTGTGCGAGTTGATTTTCTGGCATAGCGTTCTATCTTGAAATTCTTTATATCCTTCCCTTTCTATAATGTGTTTTTTATTTTATATTTTGTTTGTAATTGTTGTAAAACGTATATAGAAACATCAGCATTGAATGAGTTCTCCACATAAACATTTGTATATGAAGTCATCAGTTTCGTCTAGCGCTTTTTATTATTCTTTATCATACACAATCTCATTCTGTTTACTAAATGTACAACATTTTCACCTTTTGTATTTTGTTTCTCAGTTTCGTTTGTTTTTCACCTTATTGTAGCATTAAATCACTTCCATTTATTTCAAATAACATGATAGTATAGTTGCAATATACCAGTTAAATATAGTCAAGTTTAATGTGAGTAGGACATGGCTGCAATATACTAGTTAAATATAGTTAATACTAGGATACAGTTGCAATATACTAGTTAAATATAGTTAATGTTATGATATGACTGCAATATACTGGTTATATATACTTGATAGTATTATATGGTTGCAATTTGCAAGTTAAATATATTTAATAATTTAATGATAGTATGATATATTTGCAATACACTAGTTAAATATAGTTAATAGTTTTATGTGAGTAGGACATGGCTTCAGTATACTAGCTAAATATAGTTAATACTATGATATGTCTGCAATATACTAGTTAAATATAGTTAATACTAGGATATGGATGCAATATACTAGTTAAATATAGTTAATACTATGAGTAGTGAATGGGGGCACTTTACGGACAATGGGAATTAGCATTAAAAACACCCTTGGGGCACTTTACGGACAAGGGAAAATTAACATGGAGAAAAATCGTGGGGCACTTTACGGACAAGGGGATTTAACATGGGAATAAATCGTGGGTCACTTTACGGACAAGGGGAATTTAACATGGGAATAAATCGTGGGTCACTCTACGGACAAGGGGAATTTAACATGGGATTTTTTTTTTTTTAAAAATTTTAAAAAAAAAATTTTTAAAATTTAAATTTAAATTTAGGCAATTCAAAGACTATCTCTTTTCGAGATATATGGCTGGCCCTGAAAAGGGCCTTTGGGTTTTATGTTAATGTATTCATTAACATAAATGGCACCGCATTGGTCTTCTTCTTGTCCTTAGGCTGCGTCTTACTGTTGGTCCGTACATCAGCACTCTTTTCAGGCATCCTTGTCTTTCGACGTAGATCCTACGTATCCACAGGCTGGTGTTTGTCCTGTGGACAACGGTCCACTTGGCTCGGACATACATGAGCATGTCCGTCCGGAACATCATGGAAGACACAAGGGTGGATGACTCAACTGTGGTCCACATCTTGAAGCGACGAGAACAGGTGAATCAATGCAGTGAACGGCGCTTATTTATAGGCGGAGGAAGGATTGAAACGGATTGAGTTCATTTACCAATCCTAACACGCGTTACAGAATTCAGTCAGCTCGCATCCAATCCGAAGAGAGCAGTCTGTGACGTCACGTAGTCAATATAGATTCGCTAGCGCTTGTGTGCAGTCAATCTATGCGACAGTGATTCAACATGACGGAAACTCAGAAAACGATCCAGTGGGGTGCACCAGCAGGGGAGACTGCCCAAGGGAACCCGGACTTACTTTCAGAAGAGGTACATTGGGATTTTGTGGATTTTCTCTCCTCGCAAGAATTTGTTCCGGAACCTTCGTTACTTTCTTCATTACCGCAAGTGGAGAATTTTAGACAGAGACAGAAAGAAGAATTGGAGAAATTTATACAACGACAAAAGGAAGCGGAACAGACTTTTCTCCTACAGCAACAGCAACAAGAAGAAGAGGTAAGAAAAAAACAACAGCAACAACAGCAAGAAGAAGTAGCAGCAAAGAAACAAGAGGGTGAAAATCAAACGGTCACGGTACTGTTGGACATTTTAGCGGAGTTAAGAAGTCTGAAACAAATGTATCAGACTTCTTTATCACGACCGAAGAGAATACGACCTTCCCGAGCCAAACATGTCAACCCTGTGACTAAGCCTACCGTACCACCCTTAGTGATTTCAACCCAATCATTATCATCATCAACATTACGCAGTCCAGAAGTAGGCCTTGGCCGTGGCAAAGGCTTAAGGCAGTTAAAATTGATTGCTTAAACTCACTCCTACACCATGAAGAAAAAAGGCCCTTTTCAGGGCCACCCACATTTCTCGAAAAGAAATACAATTTCAATTTGCCAATAACTCAAAAAAAACTCACCCATTTTACCCTTTTAATACGTGTCTGTGTATGAGTGCGTGAGTGTAGCTTCTTATTTTAAAATCACAACTCAAAGACACTTACCTTATATCATTCATTTATTCTTTTCTCCATTTTTTACAATCCAATTCACAATTTATAACACAACACTTTAATAAAAAGTTCATTAATTTCTTCTTTTCTCCTTGTTTAGTCTCTCTGTTTTTTGAATTTCTTCACCGTCACACTCTTTTCCTCTTCTTCCTCCTCGCTTTCTTCCCTTCTTCTTTTTTTCTCCTGTTTCTTTTTCTTCACCTGTCTTCTTTCTTCCTCAGAAGAATCCCTCTCTTCCTCTGAAGAATCCCTCTCTTCTGAAGAATCCCTCTCTTCTTCTGACTCCTCTTGTTTCTTTTTGGGGCAATCTGGAGACCAATGTCCTTTTTCTTTACAATAATAACAGGTATCTTGACTTTTGTCTTTTTTATCTCCTGTTTTTTTTTTTCTTTTTTGACGGTCTGGACACTCTGAAGACCAATGCCCTTTCTTCTGACAGATATAGCAAGTATCTTGACTTTTATCTCTAAAGGAAGGAGAGTAGTCCGTAGGCTGGTCTGAAGAGAATTTTCTAATGACCCCTCGCAAAGCTCTGACGAAACGTTCCATCTGGTCAGTCTCTTCCATCGTTGTGCTCGGCTCGAGAGTGAAATGAATAGTGAAAGGACAAGACACACACCCTTTTATATACGCTGGTCTGCTATGACTATAAAGTAGTTTATGGTGTTTGAACTTGAGTCATTTGACTTTTTGCTTTCAAGATGAAACGATCCCATTCATTCGAGAAGAAAGAAGAAGAAGAAAGTAAGAGGCAGAAACGTGATCTATCGCCTCGTACCAGGGCTGAAATCTTGGCACAAATTCATGCCAGTGATTTTGAAGAGGACATGAGTGAACCAGAATCCGAACCCTCTAAACCAAGTTCATCACCCTTAGTTAACCCTGAAAAGTACTATTCCATTCGAGAGACGGAAAAGCGCTCCTCTAGAAAATTTAGAACCACGGCTTACAAATACACGGTGAAGTTTAAAGATTTCAAGGCTGAAGTGCCGTTAGAGAAAGCAGAAGTGTTCATCACTGAGGTGTGGGATTCTTTGCTCACTGCACTCAAGCAACAATGTCAACCCAAAGAAGACGATCGCTTGAGACTTTCCGTACAACACGACGGTTTGAAATCCCCTGTTTGGATCGAGTTTAGCACCCCTGCAGAATTAACTGCTTCCAAAGTCATGGACAAGATTCAACACGTACAACAATCTAATGATCAGTTTGACATCACCGATGGTAAAGCCACACTGGACATGACCCACGTCTCTCCTCCTCAAGGGACAGGACGCAAAAAGATGTTATTGGTGGACGACCTTCGCAACACCAAAAAGAGTCTCGTCCGAATTAGCAACCCTCATGACCAGATGTGTTTAGCCCGTGCCATCGTGGTGGGACGAACCTATGCCAACAAGAACGACACGGTAGAATGGAAAAGAACCTGGGACACTATTCAACGTTCCGACCGAGCTAAACAACGAAACGAAGCAGAACTCCTGTTGCAACAAGCTGGCCTGTCCAAAGACACACCCTGTGGCATTCCTGAGATGCAAAAATTGCAAGATGTCCTAGCTCCACGCTATACCTTGAAAGTGCACCCTCAAGAAGTGTGCGGACCTCTATTGTTTCGAGGGCAAGACTTTAAGGACGGAAAATACATTCATGTCTATTATCACGATGAACATTTCGATACCATTACCAGTATCACCGGATTCCTGAAATACAGTTATTACTGTGAGAAATGTGACCATGGTTATAACAATCGAGAGCAACACAAGCATTGTGGATCGAAATGCACAGGATGTTTGGCCTCTTCACCCTGTCTGAGCGAAGAACCAGTGCCTTGTTCCACTTGTCTGCGCACGTTTGTCAGCCCTACCTGTTACCAACAACATCTGAAAACGCAAGGTTCACAGAAGAAATGCGCTTGTCAACTGCTGAGATTGTGCTCTACGTGTGGACAAGGCATACGTACCAATAGTGTCAAGGCACACGTATGTTCAGGAAAGAAAAAATGTCACATTTGTCACCACATCGTGGACTTGGAACACCAATGTTACGTGCAAAAATACCAACCCCCACCAGAGAAAGAGGACGGTCACAAGAAGAAAGGCAATTTCATCTTTTTCGATTTCGAATGCATGCAAGAAACCGGCATTCACATTCCTAATTTCTGCGTGGCTCATCGAGCGTGCGAGAAGTGCATTCAAGAACCTATCTTCAGTCATTGCCCTCACTGCAGCAAGATTCCCGGAGGGCGTGAAAAAATCTTTCGGGGACCAAACACGTTAGCCGATTTTGCCCAATGGGTCTTAGACCCCGTCGACAAGACGTGGAGCCAAGAGGACATCGAACGTTACGGAGATTGTCATCGTCATGCCACGGTGATGGCTCACAATTTCTCCGGATACGATGGACAGTTTCTTTTGAGGTACTATACGGAACAAGGCACCGAGCGTCCTAAAGTGACTTTGAACGGAGCCAAAATCATTTTCATGCAAGTGGGACAAGTACAGTTTAAAGATTCGATGAGTTACTTGGCCATGCCTTTGAGTCGAATGCCTAAAACGTTTGGAATGACAGAAATGGCTAAAGGGTACTTTCCACACTTTTTCAATACGGAAGCCAATCAACATGCCGTTCTACCCCATTTACCTGAGGCTCACTATTACGACCCCGACAACATGCGTACTGAACAACGAGAAGCTTTCTACGCTTGGTACCAGGCTCATGCCTCTGACCCCTTCGACTTTCAGGAAGAAATGTTAAAGTATTGTCGTTCCGACGTGGACATTTTACGACGTTGCTGTGGAAAATTTCGAGAACTGTTCATGGAACACGGAGGGGTCGATCCTTTGAAAGAAGCTTGCACCATTGCCAAAGCGTGTTCCTTAGTGTACCGCCAACGATTCATGCCTGAAAAGACCGTGGCTGTCATCAGTCCTCAAACGACCCACTATGCCAAGCGTCAATACTCGGTCAAAGCCCTACGTTGGTTACATTACTTGTGCGACAAGGAAGACAAGTGGATTCAGCATGCCCGCAACGGAGGGGGCGAAAAGACCATCGGAACGTATTCGGTAGATGGCTGGGACTTAGAAAACCCCAAGATCGTGTACGAGTTTAACGGTTGCTTATTTCACGGATGTCCCGTCTGTTACCCTGACCGTGGTACTAAAAATCAGTTTTTGCAACGAACCATGGAAGACTTGTACCAGGACACTTGTCAGCGACGCCTAAAGTTAGAACAGGAAGGATACCAAGTGGTGGAAATGTGGGAACACGAGTACGATCACCGTATGAAAACCGATCCCGAGTTTAAACGCCTCGTGGAAAGTTACCAGTTCATGGACCCGCTGAACCCGAGGGATAGTTTGTACGGAGGAAGGACCAATGCCACCTGTTTGCTGTACCAAGCCGACGAAGAGAAAGGAGAAGAAATCAAATACTTGGACGTGTGTTCGCTGTATCCCTACGTGTGCAAATATTGTCGTTTTCCCGTAGGGCACCCACAATTGCTGACGGAACACATCGACCTGAAAAACATTCGACAATACGAAGGCTTGATCAAGTGCAAAGTTTTGCCTCCCACCAACCTCTACCATCCCGTCTTACCTCACCATTGTCAAGGCAAACTGATGTTTCCCTTGTGCCGTACTTGTGCCGAAACGTGCAACCAAGACCAACCTTGTCAGCACACCCAGGAAGAACGTGCCTTGACGGGAACCTGGGTCAGCGTAGAATTGTTCAAAGCTCTGGACATGGGATACCAACTGTTAGAAGTGTACGAAATTTGCCACTTTCCCAAGACACAACAATACCACAAGGGTGACCCTACTCAGAAAGGCATTTTCGCCGACTACGTGGATGCCTTTTTGAAACTGAAGCAAGAAGCCAGCGGCTATCCTTCCTGGTGTCACACTCCCGAAGACCAAATACAATTCAAAGAGAAATACCGGGAACAAGAAGGCATCACTTTAGACCACATCGAGAAAAACGAAGGCAGGCGATCGTTTGCCAAAGTGATGTTAAATTGCTTGTGGGGTAAAATGGCACAACGACCGTGTTTACCCAAGACGGAATATTTGACAGAACCTTCCCGCTACTTCCAGATGATTCACGATAAAACCAAATACATGAAACACGTGGACGTCGTTCGAGAGAATTTAATCTTGGTCAATTACGAAGAAGATCTGGACTTTGTACAAGACGACCCTTTTGGAAATGTCATCATTGCGGCTTACGTGACAGCCCATGCTCGCTTAAAATTGTACGAAGCTTTAGAACTGTTAGAAGAACGCGTCCTGTACTTTGACACGGACAGTTGCATTTACATCCATCACCCGATTCAACATCACCCTAACATCGAAGGAGACCGTTTAGGAGCCTGGACAGACGAACATCCCGACGACAAGATTCTAAGTTTCGTCAGTGGCGGTCCCAAAAATTACGGCTACGAATACCGTGACAAACAAGGAGAAGTGCACACGACGTGCAAAGTGAAAGGACTGACTCTGAATTATCGTACCAGTCGAGTGGTCAACTTTGGGGTATTGAAAGAAGCCTTGCAATCGGGAGAGGACGGAAACTTTAAAGTGACCACCTACCAACCGAACAAGATTGTACGTTTACCCACTCACCACATCGTCAGTCGGCCCTTGGAAAAAGTCTATCAAATCGTGTACCAGAAGCGAGTTCGACTTCCCAATCATTTCACCTTACCGTATGGACACGTTGGTATAAAACATTGGTTGTAAGAGGATAGTTACCCCTCCAGAAAGATGACTTCGCCACAGCAAGAATCGAGTGAGAAACCCGATGAGAACTCCAAGTTCAAACCCTACCATTTTCCAGTCTTCTTACCTGACTATTGTGATTGTGCCCGTCGATTGGACACGTTTCAGAAATGGCCTACGAATAGGGAAGGATTACCTTCTTCGCATGTTTTAGCTAGAACAGGATTTGTCTACTTGGGACCTGAGTCAGGATTGGGATACGAGGTACAGTGTTTCGCTTGCGGACTGAAGTTACGAATGGATCTATGTATCTATAAAGATTCAGCTATTCTGGAGCATACTCGATGGTCTCCGCACTGCCCTTACCTTTCTATGGCCTTTCCACCCATCACACTACTGTACAATGTTGACGGTACCTTAGAGACGGTACCTTCCAGAACAGGACATAAAAAACGTAAAAAAGGAAAGATGTACAAGTTGGAGACTGCATTGAGACTAGTATAAAAAGGGGGCTATGGTCAAGATCGATAGTTCATTGTGACTACCAAGACCGAGCGAACAAGATGAATACTTTGAAAAAGACATCGTTTCAGTTTGGGGATTGTAAAAAAGTTGTATCTTCCTCTAGTGTGACTAATACTGGATGGATAAGACCCATGCATTGCGACGGAAAATGTCCGGAAGGAAACTGCGATTGTCCATGTGGTTACCATTGTAATTGCGTAACGGAGTTTGCAGACGAGTGCGATTGTGAGCCTTGCGATGGGACCGATGCTGTACCTTGTGACCTGAGCGATGCCGTAAAGCATCATGGGAACTTTAGTGCCCCTACCCCTGTCATGGAAAGTGATGCTGTACGTGTCAAACCTGTGGGATGCGAAAGCGATGCTGCTCGTCCTCTTGGACATTTTACTGGGTTTCGTTTTAAAGGGGAATGTCGACCTTCACGTTTACCTCCCTACGGATGTCATCCAGCCCTGAGCAAACTCCTACCCATTTCACTCAACCCTCATCGAAACGAACCTGTGAAAAACGAATATTCGTTTCCTGTGCGTTCGTCGGAATACTGCGACTTTGAAAATCGTCTTCAATCGTTCAAAGGAAAATGGCCAAAGTATCTGGGAGGACCGACCCCCGAAGAATTAGCCAGAGCCGGATTTTTCTACTTGGGCGAAGGAGATAAAGTCAAGTGCTTCAGTTGCGGTGTGTCACTTCACCACTGGGAACCGCAAGATTCGGCCTACGTAGAACATGCTCGATGGTCACCGAATTGTCATTACTTACCTTTAGTGGGACCGAGACATTGAAGTAACTTCTTACCATAATCATCTGTTCATGGATACTTTACAAGAGAACATTCGTGCTTTGCCTGTGGAGTTGAGAGAACGCATTTACCGAGAGCTGGTCAAAATACAAGTGAAACGTAAAGAACAATTGCATCCGATACGTCACCGGTGTTTGAACCACTGGTACCTGAAGGCTATACAAGGACTGATTCAATTGAAAGTGTTCCATTGGACAGACATTGATCAACGACCTCCTGGTTATAAAAAGGAATGGTTTGGTATTGACGATTCTATTTACTACATTGTAAACGTATTGCATCGAATTCCAGAGGAAGAGTTAACGAATTACCAACATCTTTCACACAATGTCAACTTGGTGAAAGAGGAAACTTCTGAACGAATTGTCATGTGTAGATTAGTGACTCAACGATTTAAATTCGACACTGAAGTGAAACCATGTTTGTGCAAAGAGTACATTTCTTGTGTCAGACCAAAGAGGATTTAGTATGACCTATTCATGGATACTTTACAAGAGAACATTCGTGCTTTGCCTGTGGAGTTGAGAGAACGCATTTACCGAGAGCTGGTGAAAATACAAGTGAAACGTAAAGAACAATTGCATCCGATACGTCACCAGATCTTTAACCACTGGTACTTGAATGGTATAAAAGAACTGATTCGTCAGAAATTCTTTCAATGGTCAGACATTGTTCAAAACTTTGAGGTCGCTAATGATCGACATGTTCATGATTATGGTTACTTCGAGATTCACCTACAGCAATACATTGAGGAAGACAAGTTAAAGGATTACCAACATATTTTACGTGGAATCTACTTAGAGGAAGAGGAAACACCTAAACGAACTCTGACGTTTCGGTTACAGTATGCAAGATTTAGATTCCCTACTGGAGAACGAAGATCTCTGGCTAGAAAGTACGTCTATTGCATCCGAAAAAAAGAGAATATAAAAAGAGGCTGCCATGCCACGGTTTATGTCACATGTCATCCAACAGATTCCGTGGAAGGAACTCAATGACCATATTCAAACCGTGGATCATTACCATCAATTATTACAAGAACTGTATCCATTCAATTTTGGACGACAAGTGGTGTGTGTCTTAGTGACTTGTTTTCTGGGATTTCGTTTACCAGCCGATTCTTTGTGGACTCTTTACGATCAGTACTTACCACCTCCATGGCCTTAAATGGTCACGAAAAACTCCTCTTGCTCAAAGCCTTGCGTTTTCATCTGGATACTTCTCGACCTCTACGGGAAAAAAAGATTCGTCAACTTTTAGCTACCCAAGACGTGTATGACGATGTGTGTGTAGCTTGTGACTTACATCCCCATTGGACAGATGTCCGTGCCTGGAAAGAATGGGATTTTGAGGCTTGGACCCAAGAAGTGGCCCAGTATGCACGAGAGTTGTTCAAGGAAAAAAGTTACTTTTCAACCCGTGTTAGTGACGGTGCCAGAAGAACCCGTCACCCAGGACAGGACTGTCGTGGACAGACCTGAAAGACCCTTTCGGGAGGACACTTGTGTGACCTTACCCCCTGTTGAACTGGTTAGAACATTACCCAAAAGATGTGATTGTTGTACAGACACTTGTGTTTATTCCACGTTCATCGTTATCATGTGCCTTTTATCCTTGTACTTAAGCCTTTGGCTTTTATGTATTTTTGTCTTTCGTATTCATGTTTGAAAAAAAAAAAAACATTCAATAAACGTGTTCTGAAAAAAGTATATAAACTCTTGTCTTGTTTGTTTTCGTGTCACAAGTGACATTTCTCACACCATGGCTACCTCTGCTGTCTCTGCTCCCTCTTCCTCTACTGTCAAAGTCATCGACGAACACTTAGATCGTGCCAGTTGGGAGGCTTTGTATCTTCGCCATCCCTTTAACATGCTCATTGCTGGACCTAGCGGTTCAGGCAAAACCGAATTCGTCAAACGTTTGATCGAACATAAACATCATTTGATCGATCGGCCCCCTCAACGGATCGTGTGGTGTTACAAAGAGTGGCAATCGGCGTACAGCCTCTTGCGTGAAAGTCAAGGCGATTCCATCATGTTTGTGGAAGGCATTCCTAAAGAAAACGATGGCATCGTCTCTGACTCCCGTCTAACCCATTTGGTCATTTTCGACGACATGTTAGGAGAAGACGAAGAAGAAATTAAATTGTGGTTTACGCGCAAAGGGCATCACCGTAATGCCAGTGTCGTTTACATCACCCAAAATTTGTTTCAACAAAGTAAAGCCCATCGCACCATCAGTCTCAATGCGCATTACGTAGTCTTGTTTAAAAGCCCTAGAGATAAATCGCAAGTGCAAGTCTTAGCCAAACAGTTAGGAACGCCTTGGCTGACTCAGGCGTACGACGATGCCACTCAAACGCCACACGCCTATTTACTCGTCGATTTGAAACCTACGACCCCCGAGGATTTGCGATTTCGTACCCACTTGTTTCACCACTGGTGCCAAGACGGAGGGCCTGTCCTGTACACGTCTCCGTCCTCGACTTCATTTCACTCCTCCCATGAAAAAAATCTATAAAAACCTCAGACCCTTTTTCGTCTGTCTCACACAGTGTGAACATGACGTCCCTTCAGTCGCATCTTCCCGTCAAATTGATTCGTGCCTTGTATGGCATCAGTCGAGAAAAAGATCCACAAACACGAGCCCGTGTCTTAGAAGCTAGTCTCAAAGAAGTCTTACGATGGTTCACGGTGACGGCACGTCAATTACTCCAAGGAATCATTCAGATTCCTCATCAAACCCAACGCTTTTTCGATCGAAACAAAGTCGCTTTGGTCCAACTGGCCGATCCCCGCATCGACACTCAAACCAAAAAACAAATCATTTTGAAACCTGGAGGGAGCGGTACTCTAGGAGGGGTCATCATTCGCTCACTCTTAAGATGGGATCCTAATGCCCCCAAAGTTATCCCCAAGACAAAAGTCCAACGAAGCCCCAAGAAGAAAAAGAAAAAGACCAAGTCCCCAAGAAGAACTTCTCCAGTGGCGGGACCCTCCTCTTACCAGACACCACCACCATCACCCCGGAAAAAGAAAAGAAGCCCCAAGAAAAAGAAACAGAGAAAAAGTCCCCAGAAAAAGAAAAGTCCACAGAAGAAAACTAGTCGCAAGAGAGGCACTTCGGCCAGGACGCAACCTTACACTCGCAAGCCACGACCTGCCACAACGTCTCCGGCAGCCTCACGTTTGTCCACTTCTCCGTTGATGTCACCAGGAACTGAAGAGTACTTGGAGACGTTGATTACACCAAGAACTTCTCCGTTGATGACCCCCAAAAGAACTTCCCCAGTGGCAGGACCTTCCAATTTAGCGGCAGTGGCTGCTGCTCACAAAGTACCTTCTCCCAAAATCAAAGTTCAAGAAAGATCGGGCATGTTACAAAGTTTACTGGATTTGTCGAAGCAAGAACTGGCTCGATTTAGTCCGTTACGTACCCCTGCACGACGTGTCATGCCTGTCCTCAAACTGATAAAACGTAAAGACAATCAGTGGCGACGCGTTCCAGTATAAAAAAGGCCTGTGACCGAGTAGGGTATCAGTGTTTTTTAGGTGCTCCTAAAGACTCAAAGATGTCACCCTCCAGAAAACCCCAAGGAAAGAAAAGGAAAGGACTGCCACCACGTTTAGCCAAACATGGGGACCTGTTATCTGTCCTGTCCAAAGCTTCTCCACCCCTACGAAAAAAACTCATTCAAACGGCCTCCAAAGAGGTCATCGATACCGTGTGCGAATGTTGTTTGAACGTTTTGAAAGGCACGATCCCTTTGTCCAAACACCAGAAACAATGCTTAGGCAAACATCGTCACGTTCTTCGGAAAATGGTTCAAAAGAAAATTCCCATTCGTCAAAAAAAGAAGATGTTGGTCCAACGTGGAGGCATTTTACCTCTCTTGTTAGGCCCCATACTGAAAGGAGTCTTGGGAACCATGTTGGGAGGACTGATGGGAGCAAGATAAAAAGGCCTTCGGAAGTCCCAAGATCTCAGAATTCACCCCTGACAACCCCATGGAAGGACGAAAACTAGCTTTAGTGCCTTACAAACGATGGATGGAATACCATCGGTGGCAAGAACAACGCACCCCGCATTTACCTCCCAATCCCAATTTGAGCGAAATGTCCCAGTTACAACACGAATTGCAATCCTTGCTGGATCGCCAAGATTTGTCCGAAACAGAAAAATCGCAAAAGTACGGTCAACTCTTGCAAAGACTGCAACTCTTTCACCAGAAAGCTTTAGACGAAACAGCTTTACCCACTCTGAAAGATTTTAAGACTTTGATGAAAAGTCCAGCACCATCACCAGTACCAGTACCAGTACCACCAGTACCCGTGACCAAGACAGAAAAAGGAAAAGAAGAAGAAGAAGAAGGGTTTCAAACTCCACCAGAAAAAGTACGCAAGTTAACAACACCACCTACCTCCAGAATTGGATGGATTAAAAAGATGATGGCGACCCCTTCTTCCTCACAAGAGAAAAAGAAAGTGAAGACAGAAGTGAAGACAGAAGTGAAACAAGAACCGATATCCCCTGCTCAGACATCTTCCTCTTCGACACCTATTGCTGGCCGCACACGCAAAGCCTTGCAATCCAAGAAAATACCCCAAGAGAAAAAGAGTAGCCTCTTCCAAGAGTGGGTGCCTTATTAAGACACCAATCAACACAAAAAAAAATGGAAAAAGTCTTAGCTAGCATTTACTACGATCCCTCCCATCCTGCAGGTTAAGCAGGAGTTCAAAAATTGTATCGTGCTGCCAAAACGCGACTGAAAAGTCTCCGTTTACCTCAAGTGCAACGATGGTTACAAGAACAAGCTACCTACACTTTACACAAACCCATTCGACGCAAGTTTGCCAGAAGTCGCACCCGAGTGGAAGGCATCGATCATCAATGGCAAGCCGATTTAGCCGATGTCTCTCATTTGGCCAGCTACAATCGTGGTTACAAATATTTGTTTTGTGTCATCGACGTCTTTTCCAAATTTGCCTGGGTCGTGCCTTTGACTTCCAAATCGAGCAGCGAGTTAGTGCGAGCCCTGCAACGGGTGTTGAAACAAAGCGGTCGTCACCCTCTTCGATGGCAAACGGACAAAGGCACCGAATTTCTGAACCAAGCTTTCCAAAAAGAATTAAAGAAACGTGACATTCATTTTTTTACCACCGAGAATCCCGAAACCAAAGCCAGCATCGTGGAACGTTTTCAACGCACTTTGAAAGAACGCATGTGGAAATATTTTACGCATCACCACACTCTGAAGTACATCGACATCTTACCGCACCTGGTGCAAGCGTACAACCAATCTTACCATCGAAGCATCGGACGTGCCCCGCAAGACGTGACTCCCGACAACGAAGTGCTGGTGTTCGAGCGCCTGTTCGGTACGTCCCCGACGAGGGCTGTCCCCAAGAAAAGTGGAGAGTTGGCCGTAGGAGATTGGGTGCGCATTGGCAAAACCAAACGCACTTTCGACAAAGGTTACTTACCTAACTGGACGACCGAATTGTTTCGCGTCACTGGACGAGTGCATGGCCGTCATCCTGCCGTCTATAAATTGGAAGACATGAACGGAGAAGTACTCAAAGGAACGTTTTATTTGCCCGAGTTACAACGTGTCACCAAAAAAGAAGACGACGTGTACGACATCGAAAGCATTCTCGAACGCAGAACCCGTAAAGTGGGCAAACGACGTGTCAAAGAAGTCAAAGTACGTTGGAAAGGATATCCACCCAGTTTCGATTCTTGGATCGACGCTTCGCAAGTCATCGACTATAAAAAGAAGAAGTGACCATCATGCCCTTTCACACAGCAGACGCAGCTACGTCGACCAGTCCTTCTTCCCCTAGTTCTTCTGTGCAAGATTTACAAAAACAACCCTTGTGGGTGTGGTGTGGAGAACGTGTGCCTAAAACGCAAATCGTCTTTTTCTGCCAAATCTTCGTGGTGTATTGTGTCATCGGGGCAGCCATCGCCAATTTGAGTTTGCAACAAGGAGACAAACAATTGTGGACCATTTTATTGAGCAGTTGCATCGGTTACCTGCTTCCCAATCCCTCCCTGAAATTCTCCTCGAACGGGAACGTTGTGTCCAGTGCCAGTGCCAGTCACCACTCCAACAACCACAACCAGAACCCCATTTTGGGCGGAGACACGCCTCTGACATCCAGTAATATCCCCTCGGACAGCCACAGAACTCTGGAATTATGAGTCACCAAAACCAATTTTACTTAACCTTACCCAGTGACAGTTCCATGGAGGTGTTTCCCAACAACACGTTGTGCTGTTACACGGCCAAATTACCTCAAGCCATCCCCTTAGATCACGAAGCCCATTGGGAAGTGGCTTTAGTGGAAATGATTCACCCAACCCAAGTCCACAATATCACTGCCCAGCAAAATTGGTTTAAGGTGGAAGTTCATGACAAACAATTGCAAGAGGAGTTGGATAAGATTGGCACATATACCAATAAAACCTCTGATGACAGAACTAAAACAACCACCTACAACTTGTTCATTCTCCCAGGCTATTATTTCAGTGGTCATCATTTGGTCAGCGCCATAGCCTCCAGGTTTAATGGCGTGTTCCATAAAGCTTTGAGTAATGTCCAAAAAAGTGTCACCCTGGAATACCACAAAATAGCTCGTCGCTTTCTGATGAAATTTTCTGAGGGGTCCAAAAAATTCATGTCTTTCTTATTTTGTCCTGAATTGTTTGACATATTGGGCGGTGACGTGGAGCTGAGGAAGACAGGAGAACAAAAAAAAAAGCCCCGAATTACCAGTCATTCATGACAACGACTCTTTTGCCAGGTATTTTCGTTTCCCGGTAGAACTGAACCAAGGACTGAATTTGATCTTCGTGTACTCCGATGTGGTGGAGTACAACGTGGTGGGACACACCTCCGTACCGTTACTACGTGTCATTCCTTTCAAAGTGGATTCTGCCACAAACGCTGACGAGGAAGGTGGAAACACTTATCACGTTCACCGCGAATTTGTCCATCCTCACTATTTGCCGGTCAGCAAGTCGTATTTGGACACGGTCAACATTACTATAAAAGGAGATTTGGGACAAAATATTCCATTCACCAAAGGAAAAGTCACGGTGAAACTCCATTTTCGAAAACGGTTCTCTCACGACTCGTAAGCAAGTCATGTATCCAGTGTACCAAGGGGTGGCTCGACAGCGAGGACACGGTTTAGGAGACATGTTAAAATCGGCCTTTCGTTCGGTGGCCCCAGTGTTGAAACCGATGGTGACACGAGGATTGCACGCCTTGAAAGATGCGGCACTGACGCAAGGCAAAGAATTTCTCCAAAATGTCATCATCGACAAACAAAACCCTAAAGAAGCCTTCATGAGGGCAGGCAAAAATGTCTTGCTGCAAACGGGAAAAGACATTTTGGGCCGACGAGACACACCTATAAATGCCCTGCACGCTACCGAGTCAGGCATTCAGCAAGGACAAGGCAGAAAGAGACGACGAAGAAGAAAACACCCTTTCACCAGACTTCAAGCGAGAAAGGCCAAGAAAAGAAGAACCGTTCGAGACTTAGACGTTTTCGATTATTGAGACACAGAACAAAAAAATGATGCACCGAGAGTCTTGCGCTTGTTCCAAGACGGAACTGGATCTGTTTGCCATGCCCCCCACCATGATGACCATGCAAGAATCTCAGTGGGTGGAATTTCACCCCGTCTCCTCATTGACCGATTCCGCTCCCATCGAGTTTGAAATCAAAGGACAGCCCGAAGATTACATCGATCTGAATAGCAGTTACTTGTACCTGAAAGTCAAAATTCTAGATAAGACTGGAGGTCCTATAGACACTGAAGCAGTAGCTCCCGTCAACAATTTCATGCATTCCTTGTTCAGTGGAGTGGACTTGTACTTGAATAACAAACTGGTCAGTAGCAGCATGGATACTTACCCTTATCGTGCCTACCTGGAAAATCTCTTGACGTACGGAATAGATGCCAAGAACACTCATCTCAATTCCTGTGTGGTATGGGAAGCTGACGAAGCAGGCGAGTTTGAAACATTCGAAATTGATACAAAGAAAGAACACAATGCGGGATTTGTAGAACGAAGAGACAGAATCAAAGATGGACAGAGTTTAGAACTGATGGACCGTTTGCATTTGGACATGTGGTTGCAAGAGAAATATTTGCTAAACGGAGTGAATGTTCGCCTGAGACTGAATCGGAACAGTACCGCTTTCCATTTATTGGGTAATGCTGACGAGTACAAAACCAAAATCCTAGAAGCCAGACTCTACGTACGCCGTGTGGAAGTGTTACCTAAAGTGGGAAACGACATCAGTCAGACGTTGAGCAGAACGACCGCCAAATATCCCATACGACGCGTGGAAGTGAAAACCTTCACCATTCCCAAGGGACAGCGATCCATGATCGAAGATCATCTGTTTCAAGGACAGTTACCCAAACGTTTGATCGTTGGTATGGTCGAGAATACAGCCTTCAACGGAGCTGCCGATAAAAATCCTTTCAACTTTGAACACTTTGACGTGTCTAAGATCGAAGTCAGTCGCGATGGTAAGACCTTGTGTACCCGACCTTTTGAACCTGACTTTAAAGAGAAGAATTACTTGAGATCGTACTTGTCCTTGTACGAAGCCACCGGTCAGTTAGGAACCAACACCAGTCACGGTATTACGTACGAAGATTATGCAGGAGGCTATGCTTTGTGGGCGTTTGATTTCACTCCAGACCAAGGCAGCGACGAGGGACATTTCCACCCTATAAAATCCGGCCAGATTCGTGTGGAACTTCAGTTTGCAAATCCTCTGCCAGAGACAGTGAACGTCATCCTGTATGCAGAATTCGATAATACCATAGAAATCAACAGTTTGAGAGAAGTCATTCTAGATTATTAGAAGCCATGGAAGACTGTTATCCCTCTTTACAAAGTGAAGAAACTTTGGACATGAAATGTGAGGAGACCGTGGAAGGAGAATCCCAAGACGAAGAAATTGTCATGATGAAGTCGAGATGGCCAGAACAAGAAGCCCATTTAGTCTCCTGTTTTGCCAAACACTTGGTCGACAAAATGACGGAATTGATCAAGAAAAATTGCTATGGATGTCAAAACGATCATCCCAGTCAAATTCAACACGATAAATGCCTGATGTTAAGTCAAGAAGAAAAATTGGACGAGTATCTGGACGAAGCTTGGAGTCTCATCTCGAATGAAGACGTGTTGCACCAGTGGTATAAAGACTTGCGTGAACATTCTTGTCCACCATTAACCACTCAAGAGATCCATCGTATCGAAGCTCTCCTGAATCAGAGTGAGGAAACAGAACGAATAACCGTTTATTCCTCAGACATTTTCAAGCAAAAAGTCAGGATCGAATTGACAACGTATTATTACCTGTGAAGAAGAAAAAAACAAACACAAAACAATGGATACCTGGGAACTTTATTACCTTTTGAACCACAGTTCATATACGTCTTCTTGGAATCCCGTCGTCTGTGCTAAAGATGAACTCCCTCATCGCAAACCTAAAGACCATCAAGCTTACGTGATCAACACGGACGACAGTCATCTCCCAGGAACCCACTGGGTAGCCGTCTACTTTCCTCAAGAAGGATGTGTGGAATATTTCGATTCGTATGGATTGCCCCCTTTGGAAGACGATATCATCGACTTTATGAGAAGAAATGCTCAAACCACCCGATTCAATAATGTGAAATTACAAGGCACAGATTCCTTGGTGTGTGGACAGTACTGTGTGTATTTTCTGCATCATCGGAGCCTGGGCTATTCCTTAGAACATTTAGTGACTCATTTCGATCCTCGTTCTTCTGCTAGAAATGATGTGAAAGTAGATCGATGGTTTTGTGACCATTATGTTTATCTTTTGTCTCAAGCTAGGAAACGTAGTGTCCATCAATGGCCTAATGATTTCCAACAGTGGAAATCACAATTTCATTCACAACGTTGTCAGCCCTGTTTAAAGTAGATTGTGAATTGAGAAAAAAATGTTTGTGATTTGAAAAAATTGTTTGATGTTATAGTGTTGGATTATTGTTAAAAATGTTAGAGTTGTTGTTTAGTGTTAAGTGATTTTTGAATAAAAAATGTTGTGTTTTGAAAAAATGCTTTTGTCTTTTGTTTAGCTATAAGAATGTTGAATTGATGCTCTTTCATTTCTTACTATCCCTCTCATGACAATCACTGAACGTTGCGAATCGAAAACCGTGTGGGGGATGTTTTCCTTCACGTCCGCGCTTTCACTTTAAGAACCGGGGTTGTTTCCAGTCTAACCATCCATTGTCGACTCATCCTCCTACGAAGATGTGCTCCAAACTAGCTAAGCTCAACGAAGCCTACGTGAATTTGCATAGGGTCAGACACAGTCTGATACCGAAGCCAGAAGAAATAGAGAATGTGAGAATGTTAAAAATCACTGAAGACCTGATAGAAGAGCTCTTCAGAGAAGAAATGAACAAGGAGAAAGAAGAATGGACAGAGAAGTACAGACTTCAGAGACAGCAGCAACAGCAGCAACAACAACAGCAGCAGCAGCAACAACCTGAAGCTGACAGAGGCTTTGTCGATTGTCGTATCGACACCAAAGAATTCTTCTTCTCTTTCCGAAGAAGCAGACCTATCGCCAGAAAGTCTATCCTCAGAGGACATCGCATTCTTAGAAACTAAAAAGAATGCCATAGCAAACAAAAAAACAGCCCTTTTCAGGGCTACCCAATACTCTAGAAAAGAAATAACGATCGATTTGCCAATGTGTGTAGGTAGAGTAGTGTGAAAATAAACACTAACTCTTTTTAAAAATGTGAGGGTATGTGTTGGTGTGTTTGTGTTTGTAAGAGCTCAAGTAAGTTGGTGTGGATAGTAGATTAAAATGATATCTTTTCTTAGTGTTTGAGGTGTATATTTGGAGTTAGATTGAATTGCTTTGCGTATGTGGATAGTCTATTGAAGTGATTTATAAAAAAATTTTAAAATAGTGATGGGTAGCATAAAAAAGTGAGTGAGTGTTTCTTTTAGGTCCGCGCGTTGTTGTTTTTTTTTTTTTTGGTCATGATCTAGGTAAGATGAATTTTATGTTATTAGGGGGATGTTTTCCTTCACGTCCGCGCTTTCAGTATAAATTGGAACTCGTTCGGCAGTCCAGCTACCCTTGTTGATTGATCAACACCAAAAAATGAACACGAGACTTGAGAAACTGTTGGAGCTTCATGTGCATCTGGAATATGCCAGGCGCATATTAAATGAACTGGCCGCGGAAGCCATTGTCGAGGAGGGAAGGATAAGAGAGGAGGAAAGAAGAAACAAAGAAGAGGAGGAGAGAAGATATAAAGAAGAAGAAAGAAGATATAAAGAGGAAAGAAGAAACAAAGAAGAGGAGGAGGAAAAGGAGAGAAGAAATTTCAAAATCCCAGAGAGCGAAAATTGGGATTCTGAAGCGACATATCCTGCCTCTGCTCTCTCCCCCCAAAAGGTAAAAAGTAACTGGGGGATAAGATGTGTATGTGGCGCCAGGCCTGGAAGGTGCCACCATTAACCAGGTGTCCATGAAGTTCCAAACAAAACAGCCCTTTTCAGGGCTACCCAATACTCTAGAAAAGAAATAACGATCGATTTGCCAATGTGTAGGTAGAGTAGTGTGAAAATAAACACTAACTCTTTATTAATAGTGGAAGTGTATGTGATTGTGTGTTTGTGTTAGTAACTAATAAAGTAAGTTTGTGTGAATAGTAGATTATGGGTTTCTTTATTGTTTCTTAGCGTATGTGGAGAGTATAGTTAGGGTTATATTATATGAAATGAGAAAAGTGGGGATGTTTTCCTTCACGTTCGCGCGTTGTTGGGTCATGATCTAGGTAAGATCCATTTTATGTTTTAGGGGGATGTTTTCCTTCACGTACGCGCTTTTCGTATAAGAACCCACAGTATTCATCGTTCAAACCATTCTGCAAAGAATACAAAGAAGATGGCGTCAAACCAAATGGACAAGATGCAAACCTTGCAAGACGTGTTAGACAACTTAGGAATAATGGAACAGATGCTAATAAGACTGGTTGAAGACCATTATTCCTATAGTCCCCATCGTGTAAAGATGGAAATTAACAATTTAAGAAAAGCAAAGGACAAGATTAGTGGTGTAATGAAGGAAATCAAGGAGGAGAAGGAGGATGAAGAGGAAAAGATAAGAATAAGAACATGGAACGAAAAAATTGAAAAAGAAGAGGAAAATGAGAAGAGGAAGAAAGAAGAAGAGGAGGAAGAGAAGAAAGAAGAGAAGGAGAAAAAAAAAGAAGAGAAAGAGTGTTGGAGATGAAATAAGAAGTTGGTGGAGGAAAAGAAGAAATTAGAAGAAGAAGAAGAAAACCCAAAGGCCCTTTTCAGGGCCAGCCATATATCTCGAAAAGAGATAGTCTTTGAATTGCCTAAATTTAAATTTAAATTTTAAAAATTTTTTTTTTTAAATTTTTAAAAAAAAAAAAATCCCATGTTAAATTCCCCTTGTCCGTAGAGTGACCCACGATTTATTCCCATGTTAAATTCCCCTTGTCCGTAAAGTGACCCACGATTTATTCCCATGTTAAATCCCCTTGTCCGTAAAGTGCCCCACGATTTTTCTCCATGTTAATTTTCCCTTGTCCGTAAAGTGCCCCAAGGGTGTTTTTAATGCTAATTCCCATTGTCCGTAAAGTGCCCCCATTCACTACTACTATGATATGGTTGCAATATACTAGCTAAATATAGTTAATACTAGGATATGGATGCAATATACTAGTTAAATATAGTTAATGACATGATACGGCTGCAATATACTAGTTATATATAGTTAACGATATGATACGGGTGCAATATACTAGTTAAATATAGTTAATGACATGATATGGTTGCAATATACTAATTAAATATAGTTAATAATTAATAGGATATGGTTGCAATGTGCTAGTTAATTTTTGTTAATATTAGGATCGTAATGGGATGTGTTTCCCCATATGGTATAGCCGTAATCTATCAATATATATGTCCAAGACATTTTGAGTTATACGTAAATCCATGTTAGTAGATAGACGCTGCCTTGTTTCGATTGTCTTACGATTCGTTTTAGAGATATTAATGTGCATTTTGTTTTCTTGACACCAAACTAATATATTGTCTTGTTGAGGTCGATTTGAAATTTACTTGTAGTGGAGTCTGGAGATTTACCAGTTAAATGCAATGTAGAATTATTAGCGAAAAGATTTGTTAGAGTGCGCTGGATACAAGGCTAAGTCGTTGATACATAGTAGAAGAAAAAGAAGCCCTAATATAGATCCTTGAGGAACACCACTTAAGATATAACTTGGTTTTGAAGTATATTTACCCGTGCAAACAACCTGGTGTCTGTTAGTGAGATTCGACGTGAACCAGACAAATGAGGTTAGAGAAAACTTGAAGACTGAAAGTTTGTTTAATGAGCACCGAATGGTCGATCAAATCGAATGCATTTTCTTCAATCAATGAAGATTGTGCCAATAAGTTCGCTTGATTCTGCTGCTATCAGCCATTGGTCTATACGTTTTGTCAGTGCAGTTTGACATGAATGGTTCTGTCTAAAACCCGGTTGTGATTTATGGACGAGTTGGTACTTGCCAGTATGAGAACATATGCTTGCTGGCATGGTTTTCAATCTTTTTTTTAAAGTAGAGATAGAACAAATATACAGATTATCTCAAAGCATCGGCACTGAAACCGACCATAATTAGGGTATTGAATGCAATTAGGGTAGTAAATACAAAATACAATTAGGGGATTAAATACAATTAGGGTATTACATACAATTAAGGTATTAACTCCAATTAGGGTGTTAAAAACAATTAGGGTATTAAATGCACAATTTGAACGGACATATTATTATTCATTCCCGGATATATATATATATATATATATATATATATATATATATATATATATATATATATATATATATATATATATATATATATATTATGAAATTCAGGAGAAGGAGACTGTGTCCCATTTGTGATGGTCACAAGGTATGGCTTTACCAAAAGCGTTTCTCTTACGAGAGAGACAGACAGACAGACACAGAGAGAGAGACAGACAGAGAGAGACAGAGCATCATCTCAAAGTATCTGCGAATTGCATTCTCTTACAGAGTTTCCTGAGTTTGGCATGTCGCATTTTGCTTTTTATTTTCGCACTTTAACGAATTATGCTTTGACATGGCCGTGTAATAAACCAAATCAGGTAATTAACCAAATTAGGTAATTAACCAATCAAGGTACATATCGCTATCGTCGAGTAGCTGTATCTAAATTTTAATTTAAAAAGAGTTTAAATCATTACTTGATGTGGTTCCGTATAATGAAAACGTATGTAGAAAAATGACACTTTTTTAAAGAGATGAGACTGATATAATAATATTCAACAGAAATCAGAAGTACTTGTCAGTTGTTTTGCGGGTTACTAAGATTACTGAAATGGGGAAATATTAAACGTGTATTGCACGAAAAAATCCTATCGACAAAACTTTCAAATGCATCTGAATCCCATCTTGTGCTGTCATTGCTTACCTTACGGTCATCAACCACGGTTCTAATATTTTATTTTATGCTGACAGTTTTATAAAGAAAGGATTATTTTCTCCTGCAATGATGTAGATTAAAGAATTTACAATAGAGATAAGCAAGTCCAAAAATAAAGATTCAACAAAATCATTTTTGCTTTACTTTTAAGAAAGAAATTTATTTTATCACGTACTTGTCTTACCGTCTTGCAAGGTAGCATTAACCCATCTAGCTTAATCACATGTCGTCTTGCTAGAAATACCAGACAGTACGGATGACCGGCCATCATCGCCTTGTTCAACTGAACATTGCTTTAAATTTTGCGATCTCTATATGGAATATTTAAGTTTCAAGATCTCTGTATGGAATATTATGCTTACAAGGTCTCTATATCGAATATTTTACTTACAAGATCTCTATATGGAATATTTTACTTACAAGATCTCTATATGGAATATTTTACTTACAAGATCTCTATATGCATTAATTTACTTATAATATCTCTATATGTAATATTTTACTTACAAGATCTCTATATGGAATATTTTATTTACAAGATCTCTATATGGAATATTTTATTTACAATATCTCTGTATGGAATATTTTACTTACAAGATCTCTATATGTAATATTTTACTTACAAGATCTCTATATGGAATATTTTATTTACAAGATCTCTATATGGAATATTTTATTTACAATATCTCTGTATGGAATATTTTACTTACAAGATCTCTATATGTAATATTTTACTTACAAGATCTCTATATGCATTAATTTACTTATAATATCTCTATATGTAATATTTTACTTACAAGATCTCTATATGGAATATTATGCTTACAATATCTCTATATGGAATATTATGCTTACAATATCTCTATATGGAATATTTTACTTACAAGATCTCTATATGGAATATTTTATTTACAATATCTCTATATAGAATATTTTGCTTACAAGATTTATATATGGAATATTTTACTTATAAGATCTCTATATGGAATATTATGCTTACAATATCTCTGTATGGAATATTTTACTTACAAGATCTCTGTATGGAATATTATGCTTACAAGATCTCTATATGGAATATTATGCTTACAAGATCTCTATATGGAAGATTATGCTTACAATATCTCTGTATGGAATATTCTGCTTAAAACATCTCTATATGGAATATTTTACTTACAAGATCTCTGCATGGAATAATATGCTTACAAGATGTCTGTATGGAATATTATGCTTACAAGATCTCTATATGTAATATTTTACTTACAATATCTCTGTATGGAATATTCTGCTTATACCATCTCTATATGTAATATTTTACTTACAAGATCTATGTATGGAATATTCTGCTTACAAGATCTCTATATGGAATATTCTGCTTACAAGATCTCTGTATGTAATAATTTACTTACAAGATCTCTGTATGGAATATTATGCTTACAAGATCTCTATATGGAATATTATGCTTACAAGATCTCTATATGGAAGATTATGCTTACAATATCTCTGTATGGAATATTCTGCTTAAAACATCTCTATATGGAATATTTTACTTACAAGATCTCTGCATGGAATATTATGCTTACAAGATCTCTATATGGAATATTTTACTTACAAGATCTCTATATGTAATATTTTACTTACAATATCTCTGTATGGAATATTCTGCTTACAACATCTCTATATGTAATATTTTACTTACAAGATCTATGTATGGAATATTCTGCTTACAAGATCTCTATATGGAATATTCTGCTTACAAGATCTCTGTATGTAATAATTTGCTTACAAGATCTCTGTATGGAATATTATGCTTACAAGATCTCTATATGGAATAGTTTACTTACAAGATCTCTGTATGGAATATTATGCTTACAAGATCTCTATATGGAATATTATGCTTACAGTATCTATATGGAATATTATGCTTACAAGATTTCTATATGTAATATTTTACTTACAAGATCTCTATATGTAATATTTTACTTACAAGATCTCCTTATGTAATATTTTACTTACAAGATCTCTATATGGAATATTTAAGAGTATGTATGATATGAGGAAATCTGTTAAATTTTAGTGGCTTTGAAAATCCGAACGGGTAAGTGTTAACTTGTGAATGTCTCACTTAAACTTTAGCGGCTTTGAAAACTTCAGAAATGGAAAAGTTAGCAGCAAACATTTTGCAATTGGTTTTGGAAGTCTCAATAAAATTGTTCACAAAAAAGTCGCATTATATGAAAACAAACTTGACTTAAATGATTTTGAAAGCGTGTTATACAGTACAAGAAAGAGTATTTTTGTGTTTCACCATGCTTGACGAACTGAATATGCAATTGTATGAATACATATCTGCATGAAACTTTGTACACTCTTAATCCACGGATATACACATAAAGACGACCCTTGTACACTCTTAATCCACAGATATACACATACTGACGACCTTTGTACACTCTTAATCCACAGATATATACATAATGACGAACCTTGTACACTCTTAATTCACATATATACACATAATGACGACCCTTATACACTCTTAATCAACATATATACACACAATGACGACCCTTGTACACTCTTAATCCACATATATACACATAATGACGACCCTTGTGCACTCTTAATCCACGGATATACACATAATGACTACCCTTGTGCACTCTTAATTTACAGATATATACATATTGACGAACCTTGTACACTCTTAATTCACATATATACACATAATGACGACCCTTGTACACTCTTAATCCACAGATATACACATAATGACGACCCTTTTAAACTCTTAATCCACAGATATACATATAATGACGACCCTTATACACTCTTAATCCACAGATATACACATAATGACGACCCTTGTACACTCTTAATCCACAGATATACACATACTGACGACCTTTGTACACTCTTAATCCACAGATATATACATAATGACGAACCTTGTACACTCTTAATTCACAGATATACACATAATGACGACCCTTATACACTCTTAATCAACATATATACACACAATGACGACCCTTGTACACTCTTAATCCACATATATACACATAATGACGACCCTTGTGCACTCTTAATCCACGGATATACACATAATGACTACCCTTGTGCACTCTTAATTTACAGATATATACATATTGACGAACCTTGTACACTCTTAATTCACATATATACACATAATGACGACCCTTGTACACTCTTAATCCACAGATATACACATAATGACGACCCTTGTACACTCTTAATCCACCTATATACACATAATGACGACCCTTTTACACTCTTAATTCACATATATACACTTAATGACGACCCTTGTACACTCTTAATCTACAGATATACACATAATGACGACCCTTGTATACTCTTTATTCACAGATATACACATAATGACGACCCTTGTACACTCTTAATCCACAGATATACACATATTGACGAACCTTGTACACACTTAATTCACAGATATACACTTAAGGACGACCCTTGTACACTCTTAATCCACAGATATACACATAATGACGACCCTTGTACACTCTTAATTCACAGATATACACATAATGATGACCCTTGTACACGCTTAATCCACAGATAAACACATAATGACGACCCTTGTATACTCTTAATTCACAGATATACACTTAATGACGACCGTTGTACACTCTTAATCCACATATATACACATAATGACGAACCTTGTACACTCTTAATCCACAGGTATACACATAATGACGAACCTTGTACACACTTAATTCACAGATATACACTTAATGACAACCGTTGTACACTCTTAATCCACATATATACACACAATGACGACCCTTGTACACTCTTAATCCACCTATATACACATAATGACGACCCTTGTACACTCTTTATTCACAGATATACACATAATGACGACCCTTGTACACTCTTAATTCACAGATATACACATATTGACGAACCTTGTACACACTTAATTCACAGATATACACTTAATGACGACCCTTGTACACTCTTAATCCACAGATATACACATAATGACGACCCTTGTACACTCTTAATTCACAGATATACACATAATGATGACCCTTGTACACGCTTAATCCACAGATAAACACATAATGACGACTCTTGTATACTCTTAATTCACAGATATACACTTAATGACGACCGTTGTACACTCTTAATCCACATATATACACATAATGACGAACCTTGTACACTCTTAATCCAAAGGTATACACATAATGACGAACCTTGTACACACTTAATTCACAGATATACACTTAATGACAACCGTTGTACACTCTTAATCCACATATATACACACAATGACGACCCTTGTACACTCTTAATCCACATATATACACATAATGACGACCCTTTTAAACTCTTAATCCACAGATATACATATAATGACGACCCTTATACACTCTTAATCCACAGATATACACATATTGACGAACCTTGTACACACTTAATTCACAGATATACACTTAAGGACGACCCTTGTACACTCTTAATCCACAGATATACACATAATGACGACCCTTGTACACTCTTAATTCACAGATATACACATAATGATGACCCTTGTACACGCTTAATCCACAGATAAACACATAATGACGACCCTTGTATACTCTTAATTCACAGATATACACTTAATGACGACCGTTGTACACTCTTAATCCACATATATACACATAATGACGAACCTTGTACACTCTTAATCCACAGGTATACACATAATGACGAACCTTGTACACACTTAATTCACAGATATACACTTAATGACAACCGTTGTACACTCTTAATCCACATATATACACACAATGACGACCCTTGTACACTCTTAATCCACATATATACACATAATGACGACCCTTTTAAACTCTTAATCCACAGATATACATATAATGACGACCCTTATACACTCTTAATCCACAGATATACACATAATGACGACCCTTGTACACTCTTAATCCACAGATATACACATATTGACGAACCTTGTACACACTTAATTCACAGATATACACTTAAGGACGACCCTTGTACACTCTTAATCCACAGATATACACATAATGACGACCCTTGTACACTCTTAATTCACAGATATACACATAATGATGACCCTTGTACACGCTTAATCCACAGATAAACACATAATGACGACCCTTGTATACTCTTAATTCACAGATATACACTTAATGACGACCGTTGTACACTCTTAATCCACATATATACACATAATGACAAACCTTGTACACTCTTAATCCACAGGTATACACATAATGACGAACCTTGTACACACTTAATTCACAGATATACACTTAATGACAACCGTTGTACACTCTTAATCCACATATATACACACAATGACGACCCTTGTACACTCTTAATCCAACTATATACACATAATGACGACCCTTGTACACTCTTTATTCACAGATATACACATAATGACGACCCTTGTACACTCTTAATTCACAGATATACACATATTGACGAACCTTGTACACACTTAATTCACAGATATACACTTAATGACGACCCTTGTACACTCTTAATCCACAGATATACACATAATGACGACCCTTGTACACTCTTAATTCACAGATATACACATAATGATGACCCTTGTACACGCTTAATCCACAGATAAACACATAATGACGACTCTTGTATACTCTTAATTCACAGATATACACTTAATGACGACCGTTGTACACTCTTAATCCACATATATACACATAATGACGAACCTTGTACACTCTTAATCCAAAGGTATACACATAATGACGAACCTTGTACACACTTAATTCACAGATATACACTTAATGACAACCGTTGTACACTCTTAATCCACATATATACACACAATGACGACCCTTGTACACTCTTAATCCACATATATACACATAATGACGACCCTTTTAAACTCTTAATCCACAGATATACATATAATGACGACCCTTATACACTCTTAATCCACAGATATACACATAATGACGACCCTTGTACACTCTTAATCCACATATATACACATAATGACGAACCTTGTACACTCTTAATCCACATATATACACATAATGACGACCCTTTTAAACTCTTAATCCACAGATATACATATAATGACGACCCTTATACACTCTTAATCCACAGATATACACATAATGACGACCCTTGTACACTCTTAATCCACAGATATACACATAATGACGACCCTTTTATATTGCCCATATAACATATTTTTCATAGCTCTTTGCTTGGCAATCTTCTTTTAACAGTCTTGATTCCCTTTTAAGTCAAGTCATCAAAACTACAACTTGATACGAGTAATCCGTATCGAGTTGTGTTCAAAACAGATTCTAAGGACAACAGCTAATACCAAAGGATACGCAGGAATGTGATATGAAATAGTGGCAAGTTGTTATGGGTTTTTTTCGTGGAAACAAACGTATTTTTTTACATTTTAATAATTGTTTAGTAAACTTAGCACCAGATAAAAAAAAATGTTTGTTTGCAAACTGATTTTACGACCTTTCAATTATATTTTCTGATGACCAGCTGTGAACCACTTTAGAATGTTTATGTACAATTTGTAATTGTCAACCTTGAAAATTAGCATTCTTGTCAAGATTGTTGCAAACCAAAATCTAAACAAAAACTTTTAGTTTAAAAGGTAAGTAATACGTACACATCATGCCGTTAGCTTCCAAATGTTGAATTTCAATCAGTTTATGGAGATACATAGATCTTGTTTTACCAATTAATTGCTGCTGTAGGCCGTAGCAGGAGAAATTAGAAGCTTATTTCATCATTTGAGTTGTGATGCTTACTTGCTCAATAAGACCATTTCAGTTGGGTCTGTCTTTTATCTATTACAATACACAGCAGCACCCTCTTTGTTGAAGGATGCAGCGATATGTTTGTACCATAATGACAGTATGCAGCTGTCGAGGAACAGATACGTTTGTCCATTATGTAGAGACGATATACACACACACACATACACACACACTCAATTCAGATTAAAGAAAATCAATACGACGAATCTTTGAACTTATATATATTTGTGTGTGTGAGAATAAATAGAAAAAAAGAAAAGGATCTCAGTCTGTTGCTATAAATAGCAAGTACTATGCAGCTTGCAGTTTCGTATGCAATGCATTTATGTCATTGAACAGCAAGAAGTTGCCATGGCGACGATGACTGCTCAACAGATTAGGAGCTCTCACCAAAACAAAACTATTACGTTGTTTAATATAAACCTAATTAGCACATTCGAAAAGCACGTGTTCCAAAAGAATCATATGTTCCAAAAAGTATTGATTCGGAGAAATTATTGAAGTGTCTAACCCCACTGTATATATACTGTTTGCTTATAATTAAGAGTCCACGGTGTATTCGACATCCTTTAAGGAATTCATCTTGCAAGAACTAATACACTGGGACATTTTAAATTCAGTCTGAGTTAATTACCTCGCTCCTACCTTTACTCAGATTAACAAGCAGTTTTTATTTGGGCAAAGGTATTCAGTATATAGTATAATGGACAACTACTATTCATAGTAGCCATGAAATAACGATATGCCCTATGGTCAGGGCTAACAAATATGCCCTATGGGCAGGGCTAACAAATATGTCCTATGGTCAGGGCTAACAAATATGCCCTATGGTCAGGGCTAACAAATATGTCCTATGGTCAGGGCTAACTAATATGCCCTATGGTCAGGGCTAACAAATATAAACATTTGGAGGGCAGACCACGTTCAGCCCACTTACTGTTTGAACAATGAGGGTCTACGAACAATACAAGGGGATAATGATGGTGTATCAATGTTACAAAGGTGTAATGATGTTGTATCAACATTCATTATCATCATCAACAGTCCCTTAACCCATGAGGTCGTTGAGGCACCACAGTTGACTTTGCAACCAATTCTCTCCATCTTTCCCTGTTCTCCACTGCCCGTTGGGAATTTCCAAATCCCATGCTTGTCCACTCCTTAATGTTGTCTGCTCACCTCTTTTTCTGTCTGCCTCTTCTTCTGCACCATCGCACTGTACCTTGCAAGATTGTTTTGCCAGTCCAGATGATCTTGAGACATGACTATACCACTTCAGTTTACGCTTTGTTACAGTGGTCAAGAGGTCTTCATATGATCCGATAGCTCGTTTGATCCTGTTGTGGACTTGTTCGTTGGTTACATGGTCAATGTATGAGATGTTCAAGATCTTGCGGTAGCAAATCATTTTGGAAGGTGTGAATAATTCTCTGTAGATCTGATGTGAGCATCCATGTTTCACAAATATACAGAAAGATATATATGACAGTCAAACACATCAGCATTATTTTGGAACCAAAAGCAATGTTGATATATTTCCATATTGGTCTCAACTTTGTTATTGCTGCTGTTCTCTGGGCAATCCTGCAAAGTAGTTCCGGTTTGAAGCCCTCATCAGTGATAATTGATCCCATGTACATGAAGCTTGTGACTCTTTCCAGCTTCTGTCCACTTACCTTTATTTCTGCACTGATGCCATTTGTATTGTTTGTCATCAGTGTTTTTTTCCTTCTGGCGCTAATCTCCATACCATATGATGTGGAGGTTGTGTCGAGGCGCTCAACCAAGTCAGCCAGTTCTTTTTCCTCTCCTGCTAAATCATCAATATCATCTGCGAAGCAAAGGTTGGCGATTATTCTTCCTCCGATGCTGACAGCGCCCTTGTAGTCATGTAAGGCATCCTCCGTGATCCTTTCATGGAAAATGTTGAAGAGTGTAGGTGACAGTATACATCTCTGTCTAACTCTACCTGTTGTTCGAAACCAATCTCCTCTGCTACCGTTGATGAGGACAGCACTGGTGGCTTTGTCATAGAGGTGCACAACAACCTGCATCAGGTTTGAGCTGATGTTTTAGTTCCTCATAATTGCACATAAGGCCGCATGCCATACCCTATCAAAGGCCTTTTTGAAATATATAATGACGTGGTATAGATTATGCTGATCCTGAAGGTATTTCTCGCAAGGTAGTCTGTCATTGAAGATTTGTTCTGTGGTGCTCCTTCCTGCTGTATCAACATTACAAGGAGGTAATGATTGTGTATCAACATTACAAGTAGGTCATGAGGGTGTATCAACATTACAAGGAGGAAATGAGGGTGTAACAACGTTACAATGGGTTAGTGAGAGTATATCAACGTTACAAGGGGTTAATGAGAGCGTATCAACATTACACGTAGGTAATGAGGGCGAATCAACGTTACAAGAGGTTAATGAGAGTGTATCAACGTTACAAGGGGGAGTAGTAAAGGGGGCCACTATAGCCTCAATGGAAATTAGCATTACAGACCCCCCTGGGCCACTATAGCCTCAATGGAAATTTAACATGGAGAAAAATCGTGGGCCACTATAGCCTCAAGGGGAATTTAACATGGGAAATAGTCTTGGGCTACTCTAGCCTCAAGGGGAATTGAACATGGAGAAAAAGTCTTGGGCCACTATAGCCTCAAGGGGAATTGAACATGGGGGAATAAAGTGTGGGTCTATCTAGGGACAAGGGGAATTGAACATATGGAAATTGAACATGGTGGGTCTGTATAGCGTCAAGGGGAATTGAACATGGTGGGATTGTCTAGGGACAATGATGGTAGAGGGTCAAACACAACAGAGACAGAGACACAAGCGTGAGATTTATATATAAAGCATTACCAAGACCTGAAATCTTGATGGGGTGTTCAAAAATTTGCATAATTTTAATGATGCTATAAATAGCTATAATCAAGGAAATGCTCAACGACAAAATGGATGTGACTAAAAGTAACGCTAAAATGACGAAATTGTCCCAGAATTTAAAGGAAAATAAACATATCCCCGAAAATTAAGTTACAACGGTTTAGAATAAAATGGATAAAATTAGTAACTACTTACAAAATCAACTTGTGTGACGATCGTCGATAAACACCCATGTATCTATTTATAGCTATAATCAGCTAAAATTCCTATGAAATTCCACTATCTATTTATAGCTCCAACTTGTGGGTTATTCCTTTGGAAAATCCCATTATCTTTTTATAGCCTCAGCTTGGGTGACGTTCCTGTTTATGAACTCTAGTACATATGTATAGCTACAACCTGTGGAAATCCCCAAGTCCATATTTATAGTCTCGAAATTTCCAGCGTCAGTGACGTCACTGTACTGAACACTAGGGGATAAGTGTCAACAGTGTTGCAAGTGGCTGACCTGAATACGCGCTACTGTAGGTAGGTAGGTAGAATGTATTTGATAGGGATAAAGGGAGTTTTATACGGACAAACAGAGACCAATAGACACACACACACACACACAACGTACGCGCGCAGACATACGCACACACACACACACATACACACATACACACACAGAGGGAAGAGGAAAAAACAAACCCCAAATATACTATCAACACAGAAGGGAGATAATACAAACCCCAAATAAACTATCCACACAAACGTACGCGAACGCATAAAACCCCAAATATACTATCAACACAGAAGGGAGATGATACAAACCCCAAATAAACTATCCACACAAACGTACGCGAACGCATACAAACCCCAAATATACTATCAACACAGAGTGAAGAAGAAAAAGTTTTTTGAAAGCACCTAAGCCCTCACCTGCAATGACCAACTCTGCCAAACACCTACACCCCACCCCACACTCCCAACACTACAAAACCCATTTAACCCGTTATTTTATGGCATCAGTGTGTGATTTAGGAAACATCAAGACACAAAATGATGGATGAATAGACTGACTATTGTTTACCGACTTGCATGCCTAAAGAGCGTGCGTGAGGAAAACATCCTTCCATTTCAATTCTAACTAAAACGTGATCCAGAGGGATAGAGAGAGGTGAAAGAGCACAATTTCATAAAGTGTGAGTAAAAACAAAACACGCCATCCTTATTATACAATGTCAAGACCAAGAGACACTTACGTTTTCTTTCTGGTCTATTCCCTTTTAGAAGGTAGTATGAAATTTCACATCAGGGCCAACGCATCGGCTCACATTGTCAATTTTTCCATTACCATGTCTTTACTGGCACAAGTTCTTCATCATCTTCAATTTCTTCTTCTTCTGAATCCCTCTTCTCTGTTTCGTCTTGTTTCTGTTTCTTCTCTTTTCTCGTAGGGCACTCTGAATTCCAGTGTCCTTTCTCCTGACAACGATATTAGGTATCTTGACTTTTGTCTCTCTTTCTTAGACGAAGCAGGTATTCTGGAGACAAATACCCATTTACCTTTGCAGATATAGCAAACTTCATTAGCACACACTTTCGTATGACTCTCATCAAATCAACGACCAAAAGAGTAAGTTTTGTTGCCACTTTCGCCTGTGAATTATGCTTTCGTATGACTTTTAGAAAATATTTGACCAGCAGGAGGTTTGTTCTAGCGATCTGCACGGTTAAATTAAATGTCTATGTATTTTGCAATAAGACGGACACAATTTCCATGGGATCGCCCATGGAACCATTGTTCGTGCATTAGTTTAATTTTTTAAAATATTTTTTTATATAAATCGCCTATAGGATAGACCCAGTAAAGCATGGCCATTCTCGTCACTGTGTGAATAGCTACTCAAGTCAATTCGAAGTGAACGCGGTAAGAAAATAAGTATAGCCAATGAAATGGCTTACAACGGGTGATGCATTGTTTTGTTCTAGGACTGTGTGGCATAATAATCCCTATGTTCTTGCGTTGTTACCATTACAGTGCAGACAGACTGAAATGTGAACTTACAAGCCCTCTTTGTGTGTGTTGTACCATTTCTTCTTACCACATCAAAATACTGAGCGTCACAGTATTGGTTCGCGTTTTCAAGCTGACCATTTTTTTATATCTCACTTAAACATTTTAACATAAACACTCACACTCACATGGGTAGAGTCAGAACAGACGTGTTACAGTATTGAGGGGCATGTTATCTTTTTTGTTTTTTCCAAACTAATCAATTTGGGGTTTGTATGAAGTAAAGAACCGAAAGTACAGTGAAACTCAAGGATGATGACCCAATCTGTTTGTCTATTGATGCGTGTATTTACTTAAGAAGAAATATGACCTCTAAAACACAAAGAGATACGGCAAGCATGATTAGAATGAACATAACGATGTTTTCCTTCACGCCCGTGTAATTTAGAGTTTCAATCCTCTTTGAAAACAAACTTGGTCTCCTTTTGTAGGGCTTGAAATAATAAAAAACCTGAAAAAATCTTAAGCACTTTGCTATAGATAATTTCATCAACAGACTAAACAACACAAATGTCGTTACAACACTAGAAAGCCTTAAATCTTCTATCAAAAAGAAATGCATGAAAAAAATTAAAGATTAACGATAACTAACCAATGAAACCGAATTTAACAAAGGCAGTGATATGTGAAGAAATGTCTCTCACTTTGGAAAGGTAGGCGAATGTACTCTGTCATGCACCATCAACTTGAAAAAAAATTATAAACAGAGAGAAACCTGAATTCAAAATTCAGTTGTTTTTTTCTTCAAAATTGTTTCGTTTCTTTTTTCTTTTTTTTGTGGAACAAATCTAAGCACTAATATAGAGTGGAAAAGGGAAAATGCACATACAAGCTTTGATATTTCTGAAAAAATGAGGGGATATTCCTAACGTTCATAACCACCTATGGACTTGGACTTGTCTGTGACTTATCCACAAAACAAGATGTACATATTTCTGGTCAAGCTGCAAGTGTGTGCGTGTTTTGGAAAATGGTAAAAATGGGATATACAATTTTCTCGTGATACTTATAAAGTGAAGAGTCTGTGCAAGTGTCAAAAGCCAAAGTCATATAAGTTTTGTATTTTGTACGGCTTGTAAAGATTTCCACTTTAGAAAATGTGAAGTATCACAAGTTATTATCACAAACAGAAGTGGAACATAGGGGCTTGCAAGAAAGAAAATAACCCAGACAGTTGGTGTCATCAAGAGTGCTAGAGACGGTACCCGAACTTGCTTGCTTTCTTACTTGAATTAAAGTGATTTTCGCTCTAATGGAACATATATCACTGGTTTAATAACGCACCACGTGATTTTTAATTACTCCTAGGGAAGGAAAGAGAGCCTCATCTCCCAGGCTTTTATGTACTCACAGACTACTTTTAAATTTAGCCACTCAGGTGTAGGACTAACTAGTCCTTAACAACCTGACTGAAAGGCTTTAAACATGAGTGGGAATAGTCTCACCACACACTCATTTTTCTGTCCGAGCGTGGTAAAGGAGGAAAAAGGTGCTCAAAAAGACAGCCATGGGTGTTAAGTACTCAACAAAACGCTAGCCCGTACTTATTTCAAATCAAGTCCCGTTTTTGCTAATGGCCAGTAAAAAGTACCAATAATGTGTTAACCACTTGTGCAATTAGTTCAAATCTAACGAGTCTGTTAAATTTCCTACTTCCTAACATATCTATCTAATATTAGTACTTAGTGTACATAAAAATAGCCATAGTGATCTTATTTAAATTATTATGTCTAAGCGACATATACCAGTTTGGTCACTGTTAGGTTTAAAAAGTTAAGTTTGTTGCAGTGTTCCAATGGATCAAGTTTGTTTCGAGAATAGTTCAGTCAAGGAGGGATACCAAGCCAAATATGGTTCCCTATTTAATAAAAAGCAATCTTTTGGAGCCCTAAAAAAAGTCTGTTTTTTCTGTTACAAGGTAACACGTCTCTCTTTTGCTTTCACGTTCTTTCCTGCACTCCTAGTCTCATGATTCTTCATATCAGGAAATGCGTAGCCATGATGGGCGGCAATGTAAGCAGCGGCTTCTGCCAGTTGACTGAGGGGTTATCCAGTGTAGGTTTGTCTGTAGAATTGGGGAAGAACTTTGACCCTAATACCCATTGAGAAGGTCTTGGTTTAAAGGTGTCTAGAGATTTGTAGGCAACGTATTGTATGGCTCTAATGAACTGCCCTGCTTTGTTGACGTCATACAATGCTTGATCTAGTCCCATTTCGGTGTACTTCTCAAAGGGTCAGCGTCCCCCTCTTCCTCCTCAACCGCCTCAATTTCCTCTTCTGGTTCTGATACTAATTCTTTAGTTGAGGTAGATAGTTTCAAATCCGCTGCTATGGTGTCTGTCGCTGTTATTGTTGTTGTGATTGTTCTTTCAGCTGAGATTGCCTGTAGTATCGGAGTGAGAAAAGAACGTTGTTGTTTTTGTTGTAGGGTTTAACGCCATTTTTCAGCACGCGATAGGCTATACATGGCGGCCAGTATTAATGGTGGAGGAAGAACCCGGGAAAAACCCGGAAAGAACCACCGACCCACGAGAAGCTACTGGCAAGCTTTCTCACATACCCACATTAGACGAATCCGAGACTCGAACCCACGCAGACAAAGGTGAGATGACAGTGATCCGTAACGGAGAGCGCTTTAGACCACTCGGCCACTCAGGGCCCCAGAAAAGAACGTAGTGCCTCCGATAATTACATTTGAGTTTGCCATACCGTTTGTCTAACATAATTGGCCCTTTGTTTTGCCACCACTCTTTCCGGGGCAGGTTGTTTGTTAGGTATAGTCGGCTGTTGACTATATGTTATTTGTGTTCTCGAGGTGGGTGGAGTGCTAACTGGCTAGGTCTGCATTTCTTGCTCCCGCTACTGTTGCGTATATTTCTTCCCTCCACACCGAGTTCTGGGCCTAATTCTTTTAATTTCGTTGTACCCGAACTTACATTATCCATATTATCACCAACAAAAAACAAAAAAAAAAAACCGCACAAACCTAAAAGAAACGCTCACTCACTTTTTTACAGAACATTACTATTTTTAAAATTTTGATAAGCGACGGAAACGAAGGACTTAGAGTCGCACTTTCTAACCAAGATAAAGAAATCATGTGCTGATAGACTCACTTCTGTATTTTTTCTTCTAACTGACTAACATATCATAGGCAATGGAATGTTATTTCTTTTCGAGAGTATGGGGTAGCCCTGAAAATTTTTTTTTTTTGAACTTGAAGCTATGGCGATCGCTTAGGTTATAAGATGGCGGCCTCCTCTGACGACAGGCTTTCTCACAGGATAAGGTCTGCTTCTTCGGAAAAGAGAAGAAGAACTTTTTGGTGTCGATACAACTGTTGACAAAGCCTCTGTCAGGTTCATGCTGCTGCTGTTGCTGATCTCTCTGCTGTTTATGAAGTCTGTACTTCTCCATCCATTCTTCTTTCTCCTTCTTGAATTCCTCCTAGAAGAGCTCTTCTTTCAGGTCTTCAGTGACTTTTAGCATTCTCACATTTTCTATCTCTTCTGGCTTCGGTATCAGACTGTGTCTGACCCTATGCAAATTCACGTAGGCTTTGTTTAGCTTAGCTAGTTTGGAGCACATCTTCGTAGGAGGATGAGTTATCAATGGATGGGCAGACTGGAAACTTCCCCGGTTCTTAAAGTCAATGCGCGGACGTGAAGGAAAGCATTACTACACGGTTTTCTAGCCGGAACGTTCAAATAGTGTTATGGGAGGGATAGAGAGAAGTCAAAGAGCATGAATCAAGATTCCTATAGCCAAATAAACCACAAAGGCATTTTTTTCTTCAAAACACAACATTTTATTATTCATACTAACAAACAACTCTAACATTTTTTTAACAATAATCCAACACTATAACATCAAACATTTTTTTCAAATACCAAACATTTTTTTTCAATTCACACTCTACTTTAAACAGGGCTGACAACGTTGTGAATGAAATTGTGATTTCCACTGTCGGAAGTCATTAGGCCATTGATGGACACTACGTTTCCTAGTTAGAGACAAAAGATAAGCATACTGGTCACAAAACCATCGATGTACTTTCACATCGTTTCTAGAAGAATGACGAGCATCAAAATGAGTCACTAAATGTTCTAAAGAATAGCCCAGGCTGCAATGATGCAGAAAATACACACAGGACTGTCCACACACCAAGGAATATGTGCCTTGTTATTTCACATTATTGAATCGTGTGGTCTGAGCATTTCTTCTCATAAAGTCAATGATATCGTCTTCCAAAGGGGGCAGTCCATAGGAATCAAAATATTCCACACATCCTTCTTGAGGAAAGTAGACGGCTACCCAGTGGGTTCCTGGGAGATGACTGTCGTCCGTGTTGATCACATAAGCTTGATGGTTTTGAGGTGTGCAATGAGGGAGTTCATCTTTAGCACAGACGACAGGATTCCAAGAAGCAGTGTACAAACTGTGGTTCAAAAAGTAATAAAGTTCTCAGGTATCCATTTTTTGTTTTTTTTCTTCTTCTTCACAGGTAATGATAAGTGGTCAATTCGATCCTGACTTTTTGCTTGAAAATGTCTGACAAGTAACCGTTTCTTCGCCTTGTCTCCCAACTCTGATCCAACAGAACTTCGATGCGATGGATCTCTTGAGTTGTTAATGGAGGACAATAATGTTCAAGCAAGCCTTTATACCACTGTTGTAACACGTCTTCTTCCGAGATGAGACTCCAAGCTTGGTCCAGATATTCGTCCAATTTTTCTTCTTGACTCAGCATCAGGCATTTATCGTGTTGAATTTGACTGGGATGATCGTTATGACATCCACAGCAATCTTTCTTGATCAATTCCTTAATTTTTTTCTGTCAAGACTATAGCATAACAGGAAACTAAATGTGATTCTTGTTCTGGCCATCTAGACTTCATCATGATGACTTCTTCGTCTTTGTCTTGGGATTCTCCTTCCTCAGGGATCTTCACATTCCATGTCCAAAGAATCCCTACTATACAAACATTGATAAAAATCTTCCATGACTTCTAATAGTCTAGAATGACTTCTCTCAAACTGTTGGTTTATATCGTATTGTCCAATTCAGCATACAGGATGACGTTCACCGTATTATCTGCGCGTAGATTTTTTGCAAACTGAAATTCCACACGCATCTGGCCGGTTTTATAGGGTGAAAATGTCCCTCCTCGCTGTCTTGACTTACAATTCGTTAGAGAACCGTTTTCGAAAATGGAGTTTCACTGTAACTTTCCCTTTGGAGAATGGAATATTTTGTCCCAGATCTCCTTTTATAGCAATGTTGACAGTGTCTAAATACGACTTACTGACGGGCAAATAGTGGGGATGTACAAATTCACGGTGTACGTGATAGGTGTTTGCACCTTCCTGGTCATTGTTTGTGGTACTATCCACTTTGAAAGGAATGACACGCAGTAACGGAACAGAGGTGTGTCCCACCACGTTGTACTCCACCACATCGGAATACACAAAGATCAAATTAAGTCCTTGGTTCAGTTCTACCGGGTTTCCAAAAGCTCTGTAAAAATCCATATTACTTTTGATCTTGGGGCTCATATTGTTTGCGACCATTTCTGCATGTCCACCCAAAATTTCAAACAAACTACCATTGAACCTGAGGGACAATGTGTCCGTATCTTGAAATTTGATCACGAGACGATGAGCCACTTTATTGTACTCAATCTTCACACTTTTTTTGGCTCTGTTCAGTGCTTTGCCAAAGGCTAAGTTGAACCTGTCCGCAATAGTGTCCACCAAATGTTCACCACTAAAATAATAACCTGAAGGAATTTTCAAGGTGTAGATAATGAAGGCTGGATTGCTGGCTGGTCTTGTGTCCCCTAAAAACCCTATTTTGTTGATTTCTTCCTCCAATTGGGCATTCAGGATTTCCACCTCGAAAGTGTTTTGCTTTTCGGTGATGTTTTTGATTTGTGTTGGGTGAATGATTTCCACTAAAACCACTTCCCAATGGGCTTCGTGATCTAACTGGATGGTCTGAGGTAATTTGACCGTGTAACAGCATAACGTGTTCTTGGGAAACACCTCCATGGAACTGTCACTGGGTAAGGTTAAGTAAAATTGGTTGTTATTGCTCATAATTCCAGAGTTTTGTGGCTCTCCGAGGCGATACTGGAAGTTAGAGGAGTGTCTCCGCCCAAAATGAGGTTGTTGTTGGAGTGGTGACTGGCACTGACACTGGACACAAGGTTCCCGTTGTTCCCGTTCGAGGAGAATTTCAGGGAGGGATTAGGAAGCAAGTAACCGATGTAACTGCTCAATACAATGGTCCACAAGTGTTTGTCTCCTTGTTGCAAACTCAAATTGGCAATGGATGCACCGATGACACAATACACCACGAAGGTTTGGCACAAAAAGAAGATTTACGTTTTAGGCACACGTTTTCCATACCACACCCACAAGGGTTGTGTTTGTAAATCTTGCAGAGAAGAATTGGGTGAAGGAGTGATCGCAGTAGCTGAATCTGTGTGAAAGGGCATGATGGTCACTTCTTTTTATAGTGCGAAGCGTCGATGGAAGAATGAAAACTGGGTGGATATCCTTTCCAACGTACTTTGACTTCTTTGACACGTCGTTTGCCCACTTTACGGTTTCTGCGTTTGACAATGCCTTTGATGTCGTACACGTCGTCTTTTTTGGTGACACGACTTGATTTGAAATAAGTACGGGCTAGCGTTTTGTTGAGTACTTAACACCCATGGCTGTCTTTTTGAGCACCTTTTTCCTCCTTTACCACGCTCGGACAGAAAAATGAGTGTGTGGTGAGACTATTCCCACTCATGTTTAAAGCCTTTCAGTCAGGTTGTTAAGGACTAGTTAGTCCTACACCTGAGTGGCTAAATTTAAAAGTAGTCTGTGAGTACATAAAAGCCTGGGAGATGAGGCTCTCTTTCCTTCCCTAGGAGTAATTAAAAATCACGTGGTGCGTTATTAAACCAGTGATATATGTTCCATTAGAGCGAAAATCACTTTAATTCAAGTAAGAAAGCAAGCAAGTTCGGGTACCGTCTCTAGCACTCTTGATGACACCAACTGTCTGGGTTATTTTCTTTCTTGCAAGCCCCTATGTTCCACTTCTGTTTGTGATAATAACTTGTGATACTTCACATTTTCTAAAGTGGAAATCTTTACAAGCCGTACAAAATACAAAACTTATATGACTTTGGCTTTTGACACTTGCACAGACTCTTCACTTTATAAGTATCACGAGAAAATTGTATATCCCATTTTTACCATTTTCCAAAACACGCACACACTTGCAGCTTGACCAGAAATATGTACATCTTGTTTTGTGGATAAGTCACAGACAAGTCCAAGTCCATAGGTGGTTATGAACGTTAGGAATATCCCCTCATTTTTTCAGAAATATCAAAGCTTGTATGTGCATTTTCCCTTTTCCACTCTATATTAGTGCTTAGATTTGTTCCACAAAAAAAAGAAAAAAGAAACGAAACAATTTTGAAGAAAAAAACAACTGAATTTTGAATTCAGGTTTCTCTCTGTTTATAATTTTTTTTCAAGTTGATGGTGCATGACAGAGTACATTCGCCTACCTTTCCAAAGTGAGAGACATTTCTTCACATATCACTGCCTTTGTTAAATTCGGTTTCATTGGTTAGTTATCGTTAATCTTTAATTTTTTTCATGCATTTCTTTTTGATAGAAGATTTAAGGCTTTCTAGTGTTGTAACGACATTTGTGTTGTTTAGTCTGTTGATGAAATTATCTATAGCAAAGTGCTTAAGATTTTTTCAGGTTTTTTATTATTTCAAGCCCTACAAAAGGAGACCAAGTTTGTTTTCAAAGAGGATTGAAACTCTAAATTACACGGGCGTGAAGGAAAACATCGTTATGTTCATTCTAATCATGCTTGCCGTATCTCTTTGTGTTTTAGAGGTCATATTTCTTCTTAAGTAAATACACGCATCAATAGACAAACAGATTGGGTCATCATCCTTGAGTTTCACTGTACTTTCGGTTCTTTACTTCATACAAACCCCAAATTGATTAGTTTGGAAAAAACAAAAAAGATAACATGCCCCTCAATACTGTAACACGTCTGTTCTGACTCTACCCATGTGAGTGTGAGTGTTTATGTTAAAATGTTTAAGTGAGATATAAAAAAATGGTCAGCTTGAAAACGCGAACCAATACTGTGACGCTCAGTATTTTGATGTGGTAAGAAGAAATGGTACAACACACACAAAGAGGGCTTGTAAGTTCACATTTCAGTCTGTCTGCACTGTAATGGTAACAACGCAAGAACATAGGGATTATTATGCCACACAGTCCTAGAACAAAACAATGCATCACCCGTTGTAAGCCATTTCATTGGCTATACTTATTTTCTTACCGCGTTCACTTCGAATTGACTTGAGTAGCTATTCACACAGTGACGAGAATGGCCATGCTTTACTGGGTCTATCCTATAGGCGATTTATATAAAAAAATATTTTAAAAAATTAAACTAATGCACGAACAATGGTTCCATGGGCGATCCCATGGAAATTGTGTCCGTCTTACTGCAAAATACATCAACATTTAATTTAACCGTGCAGATCGCTAGAACAAACCTCCTGCTGGTCAAATATTTTCTAAAAGTCATACGAAAGCATAATTCACAGGCGAAAGTGGCAACAAAACTTACTCTTTTGGTCGTTGATTTGATGAGAGTCATACGAAAGTGTGTGCTAATGAAGTTTGCTATATCTACAAAGGTAAATGGGTATTTGTCTCCAGAATACCTGCTTCGTCTAAGAAAGAGAGACAAAAGTCAAGATACCTAATATCGTTGTCAGGAGAAAGGACACTGGAATTCAGAGTGCCCTACGAGAAAAGAGAAGAAACAGAAACAAGACGAAACAGAGAAGAGGGATTCAGAAGAAGAAGAAATTGAAGATGATGAAGAACTTGTGCCAGTAAAGACATGGTAATGGAAAAATTGACAATGTGAGCCGATGCGTTGGCCCTGACGTGAAATTTCATACTACCTTCTAAAAGGGAATAGACCAGAAAGAAAACGTAAGTGTCTCTTGGTCTTGACATTGTATAATAAGGATGGCGTGTTTTGTTTTTACTCACACTTTATGAAATTGTGCTCTTTCACCTCTCTCTATCCCTCTGGATCACGTTTTAGTTAGAATTGAAATGGAAGGATGTTTTCCTTCACGCACGCTCTTTAGGCATGCAAGTCGGTAAACAATAGTCAGTCTATTCATCCATCATTTTGTGTCTTGATGTTTCCTAAATCACACACTGATGCCATAAAATAACGGGTTAAATGGGTTTTGTAGTGTTGAGAGTGGGGGGTGGGGTGTAGGTGTTTGGCAGAGTTGGTCATTGCAGGTGAGGGCTTAGGTGCTTTCAAAAAACTTTTTCTTCTTCACTCTGTGTTGATAGTATATTTGGGGTTTGTATGCGTTCGCGTACGTTTGTGTGGATAGTTTATTTGGGGTTTGTATCATCTCCCTTCTGTGTTGATAGTATATTTGGGGTTTTATGCGTTCGCGTACGTTTGTGTGGATAGTTTATTTGGGGTTTGTATTATCTCCCTTCTGTGTTGATATTATATTTGGGGTTTGTTTTTTCCTCTTCCCTCTGTGTGTGTATGTGTGTATGTGTGTGTGTGTGCGTATGTCTGCGCGCGTACGTTGTGTGTGTGTGTGTGTGTGTGTGTGTGTCTATTGGTCTCTGTTTGTCCGTATAAAACTCCCTTTATCCCTATCAAATACATTCTACCTACCTACCTACAGTAGCGCGTATTCAGGTCAGCCACTTGCAACACTGTTGACACTTATCCCCTAGTGTTCAGTACAGTGACGTCACTGACGCTGGAAATTTCGAGACTATAAATATGGACTTGGGGATTTCCACAGGTTGTAGCTATACATATGTACTAGAGTTCATAAACAGGAACGTCACCCAAGCTGAGGCTATAAAAAGATAATGGGATTTTCCAAAGGAATAACCCACAAGTTGGAGCTATAAATAGATAGTGGAATTTCATAGGAATTTTAGCTGATTATAGCTATAAATAGATACATGGGTGTTTATCGACGATCGTCACACAAGTTGATTTTGTAAGTAGTTACTAATTTTATCCATTTTATTCTAAACCGTTGTAACTTAATTTTCGGGGATATGTTTATTTTCCTTTAAATTCTGGGACAATTTCGTCATTTTAGCGTTACTTTTAGTCACATCCATTTTGTCGTTGAGCATTTCCTAGATTATAGCTATTTATAGCATCATTACAATTATGCAAATTTTTGAACACCCCATCAAGATTTCAGGTCTTGGTAATGCTTTATATATAAATCTCACGCTTGTGTCTCTGTCTCTGTTGTGTTTGACCCTCTACCATCATTGTCCCTAGACAATCCCACCATGTTCAATTCCCCTTGACGCTATACAGACCCACCATGTTCAATTTCCATATGTTCAATTCCCCTTGTCCCTAGATAGACCCACACTTTATTCCCCCATGTTCAATTCCCCTTGAGGCTATAGTGGCCCAAGACTTTTTCTCCATGTTCAATTCCCCTTGAGGCTAGAGTAGCCCAAGACTATTTCCCATGTTAAATTCCCCTTGAGGCTATAGTGGCCCACGATTTTTCTCCATGTTAAATTTCCATTGAGGCTATAGTGGCCCAGGGGGGTCTGTAATGCTAATTTCCATTGAGGCTATAGTGGCCCCCTTTACTATTAGGGGGTAATGAGGGTGCATCAACATTACAAGGAGGTAATTAGGGTGTATCAACGTTACAATGGGTTAATGAGAGTATATCAACGTTACAAGGGGTAATGAGAGTATATCAACGTTACAAGGGGTTAATGAGAGCGTATCAACATTACACGTAGGTAATGAGAGCGTATCAACATTACACGTAGGTAGTGTGGGTGTATCAACATTACAAGAAGGTAATGAGTGTATCAAACTTAGAAGGGGATAGTACGGGTGCATCAACGTCACAAGGAGGTAATGAGGGTGTATCAACATTACAAGTGGTTAATGAGAACGTATCAACGTTACAAGGAGTTAATGAGAGCGTATCAACATTACAAGGGGGTAATGAGGGTGTATCAACATTACAAGGGGTTAATGAGAGCGTATCAACGTTATAAAGGGGTAATAAGAGTGTATCAACGTTACAATTGGGTAACTAGGGTGTATCAAAGTTACAACAATGAGTAATTAAAGTGCATATCAATTAACTTTTTTTTTTAAATGTTGGTATAAAAGTCATCAGAATATTTAAAGCACAAAGTTGCATTGATCACCCAAGTAGTTTGACATTTCAGATTATGCGCATTTCTAAAGCTTCATGGACATATTTAATGGCGTAAAATACTTTTCAAAAAATTATTCTGAATCCATATATTAAATTACTTTTAAAATGATTTTATTAGAAGTGACATGCAATTCGCAAGACGAATTTTTTTGGTATTTAACATTTTGAAACCAATATTTCAAAATCCGCACACGTGCGTTCACAAAAGTGGGTAATTACCGTATTTACTATAATCTACCTCTTTGATGACACCTTCATTAATTTCAAGAATATATTAAAACATTAAAGTGCACACTTTCAATATTTTTAAATTTATTTGGAGAAACCTATATTTTATAACCATAATGCATAGCTGAGACAACAAAAGTATGCAAGAACACAACTAACTTTCAATTGTAAAATTCTAACGTTTAATATTTTCTAATAGCACATAAAGGGTCTTTAAGCCTGTACACGCAAGTGTGTGTTGGTTCAAGGAAACGTCTCCCGTATATTTAAGCGCATTTCGATCATTATTACCACTGTCAATAATATATCGGGCATTCATATCAGTACTACAACTGTCACAATGTATAGGGCATCCCTGTCATTATTACAACTGTCAACGATATATAGGGTATTCCCTGTTATTATTACAACTGTCTACACTACACAGGGCATTCCTGTCTTTTTTACAACTGTCAACAATATTCAGGGTATTCCCTGCCATTATTACAACTGTCAACACTACATAGGGCATTCATGTCATTATTACAACTGTCACAATATATTGTGCATTCATGTAATTCTTACAGCTGTCAACAATATATAAGACATTCCTGTCATTATTTCAACTATCAACACTATTTTGGGCATTCCTGTCATTGATACAACTGTCAGAATATATTAGGCATTCCTGTCATTATTACAACTAGCAACACTATATAGGGCATTCCTGTCATTATATCAAGTGTCGCAATATATGAGGTATTATTTTCATTATTACAACTGTCACAATATATCGGGCAATTCCTGTCATTATTGCAAGGGTCAACAATATACATATGGTATTCCTGTCATTATTGCAACTGTCAACAATATATTGGGCATTCCTGTCATTTTTGCAACTGTCATAATATATATTGTATTTTCTGTCATTATTACAACCGTTAACAATATATAAGGCATTCCTGTCATTATTACAAATGACGCAATATCTAAGATATTCCCTTCATTATTACCACTATCAACAATATATAGGGCATTTCTGTCACTATAGCAAGTGTCACAATATTTGGGTAGTTCTGTCATTATTACAACTGTCAGCAATACATAAGGCATTCCTGTCATTATTACAACTGTCAAAAATATATTAGGCATTCCTGTCATTATTACAACTGTCAGCCATATATAGGGCATTCCTGTCAATATTACAGCTGTGAACAATATATTGGGCATTCCTGTCATTATTACAACTGTCAACAATAAAGTGGGCATTCCTATCATTATTACAGCTGTCACAATATATTGGGCATTCCTGTCATTATTACAACTGTTACAATATGTTGGGCATTTCTGTCATTACTACAACTGTCACAAGATAGTATGCATTTTTTCATTAGTACAACTGTCAACAATATATATAGGGCATTCCTGTCATATCATTTTCATCTCTTTTTCAGACTATATATTTTCCTAAATACCATTCTTTTTTTGCAAACATTTTCCGTTACTACCCATTCAGTGCATTGTTGATTAAATCCCCATTTAGTGCAATATTTATGTAGGTCCCACTGAGTACACTATTGGTGCAATCTATATATTAAGGCTTTGTTAATTAAACTTAAATCACCACAATATCGTCAGCAAATAAAAACAACAAATATGTGTAAATATTTAAAATTTCTCTCAATATTATCTTGTAAGATATTTTTGCACATCATCCGTACAGTCTTAAATACTACGTGAGATAGCATGTCTCCTTGCCTTATACCAACACTGCATTAAATAAATCTGAAAAATAACACATAATTTGCACTCCATTTCAGATTGTATGTGTCAAAATTACATTATATTTTTACAGCCACTATAATATATTTATAAACATCATTGCAAACAACTTGCATTCATAATGCCATGATCATACTTGCTACTCTTTTCTTTAAAAAAGAAAGAAATACCCTTATTCTACAAAAAAATGTAATTGTTATGCTCTACATATAATTTATACTGACTTTTTCTAAATACTTTTCGTTGTTACAGTCACTTTTATTACAATGAAAATAAAGAGGCATCTGAATATATATTCAATCTTTGTCAAACAACGGAGACTGTTTTACTAAGGCATCAACAAATTATATTTCATTCCTCCTTTCAGTACATCATTTCAGCCAATGATGAGTAATGACAAAACTTTCTACATTTGCACTATTATTAAAATGTATGATGATCCATTTACTGTGACAGGTAGCATCATACCAAGAAATATGCCGATGCAAGAAAATACGAAATTGCCTTGCATTCGTGCAAAACGAATGTGGAGATAAGCGCTTCGTATCGTCATGTACTCGATGAAACTGTCGACATTAACTGTCGTCCTTCCATTTTATAAGTACAATCATATAATAATGTGTTCTATGCAATAAAAGGGATATTTACTGTTATTAGAAATTATACTTATTCTATGAGCATGCGATTAAACGCTTAAGTGAATTTATAATACCAAATGGCAAAATTTGAGTTCTTGATGGTCTATTAGACTGACGGAACTTCCTGGAACACTTACTTTATGTTCCTATTTTTATTATCTACTCTAAAAACAATTTTGGGTACCAGTCTACAAAACGCATTACATAATAGTCATGTATATTATGGTGCGCCATGCGCGTTAGAATCTAAAGACTTTGAAATCCGTTGATTTATAGTATTCATGCATATCAGGCCTATTTATTGTTACAGTGCTTACTAACCCCATTGAAGACGTTACAACGCTGAACTAATAGTTACAGTATCACTCTTGTAACGCTGAACTAATGGTTACAGTATCACTCTTGTAACGATGAACTAATGGTTACAGTATCACTCTTGTAACGATGAACTAATGGTTACAGTATCACTCTTGTAACGATGAACTAATGGTTACAGTATCACTCTTGTCTTAAAATAATAACTCACTATCGAATATACTCGTATGATCTCCACTATTATACAAAACTTTCATTCAAATAAGTTGTGTCAGTTAAGAGTGAACTAATAGGAAATAAAATCATTAAATGATCTTATAAGATAAACCCAATTTGGGTCTCGACTCCGGTACTGGCAAGTGCTTGGGCTCATAAAGTTTTAAGATTATTGTCTAAAGATTAATGAAAAAACAGCAATATGCTTATGTAAAAGCAGCTTCCAAATTTTATTTGTCTTGCTAGAAGTTTTCATCTTTAACCTTACCATAGGTCTTCATTACTTAGACACTGTAGACACTATTATTCTGTAAGATTTTGGGTTGCTCCCAATACGTCATTTCCATTTAGGCCTAGGAGTCGTAAATTCGTCCCTATCCTGCATGTGAGATAGACACGTAAACTTTGATAGTTTCATAACCGAATAGTGGATCAACGTAAAGTTTGAAAGAATTTCGCATTCGAACGTAAGAAACAGAACGTAGAAGCACAATGTCTTCATTATAATGCTTCTCTAAAGCTCTATACTAAAATACATTGTATATTATCTATAATGTAATTGGATGTACATCATCAATCTACAAACGAGAAGATACCTGAGATAATACGTATAATTAAGATACCTGAGATAATACATCTAATTAAGATAATTGAGCTAATCAATCTAATTAAGATACTTGAGCTAATACATCTAATTAAGATACTTGAGCTAATATTTCTAATTAAGAGACTTGAGTTAATATGTCTAATAAGATATTTTAGTTAATACGTCTAATTTAGATACTTTAGCTAATACGTCTAATTAAGATGCTGTAGCTAATACGTCTAATTAAGATACTTGAGTTAATACGTCTAATTAAGATACTTGAGCTAATTACTTCTAATTAAGATACTTGACTTAATACGTCTAATAAGATAATTTAGTTAATACGTTTGATTAAGATACCTTAGCTAATACGTCTAAGATAATTGAGCTAATACTTATAGTTAAGATCCTTGAGCTAACAGTCTAATTAAGGTACTTGAGCTAATACATCTAATTAAGATACTTCAACTAACTGGTCTAATTAAGATACTTGAGCTAATATATCTCAATAAGATACTTGAGCTAATGCATATAATTAGGATACTTGAGCTAATACTTCTAATTATATTCTTGAGCTATAGTCAAATTAAGATACTTGAGCTAATCGATCTAATTAAGATACTTGAGTTAACATTTCTAATTAAGATAATTGAGCTAATATATCTAATTAAAATACTTCAGCTAATTGGTCTAATTAAGATACTTGAGCTAATATATCTCATTAAGATACTTGAGCTAATACGTGTAATTAAGATACATGAGCTAACACATCTAATCAAGATACTTCAGCTAATTAGTCTAATTAAGATACTTGAGATAATACGTCTAAGATAATTGGGCTAATATGTCTAAGATACTTGAGCTAATGCTTCTAGTTAAGATCCTTGAGCTAACAGTCTAATTAAGGTACTTGAGCTAATGCATCTAATTAAGATAGTTGAACTAATACGTGTAATTAAGATACTACATCTAATTGGTCCAACTAAGATATTTGAGATAATACATCTAATTAAGATGCTTGAGCTAATACTTCTAATTAAGATACTTGAGCTAATAGTCTAATTAAGGTACTTGAGCGCATACATCTAATTAAGATACTTGAGGTAAAACGTGTAATTAAGATACTTGAGCTAATATATCTAATTAAGATACTTTAGCTAATAGATATAATTAAGATAGTTGAGGTAATACGTGTAATTAAGATACCCGAGCTAATACATCTAATTAAAATACTTGAGTTAATACGTGTAATTAAGATACTTCAGCTAATATATCTAATTAAGATACTTGAGCGCATACATCTAATTAAGATACTTGAGGTAATATGTGTAATTAAGATACCTGAGCTAATACATCTAATTAAGATACTTGCTTTAATACGTGTAATTAAGATAATTGAGCTAATATGTCTAAGATACTTGACCTAATATGTCTAATTAAGATACTTGAGATAATATGTCTAATTATGATACTTGAGCTAATCAATCTAATTAAGATACTTGAGTTAATATGTCTAATTAAGATACTTGAGCTAATATGTCTAATTAAGATACTTGAGCTAATATGTCTAATGAAGATACTTGAGCTAATATGTCTAATTAAGATACTTGAGCTAATCAATCTAATTAAGATATTTGAGTTAATATGTCTAATTATGATACATGAGCTAATATGTCTAATTAAGATATTTGAGCTAATATGTCTAATGAAGATACTTGAGCTGATATGTCTAATTAAGATACTTGAGCTAATCAATCTAATTAAGATACTTGAGTTAATATGTCTAATTATGATACTTGAGCTAATATGTCTAATTAAGATACTTGAGCTAATATGTCTAATGAAGATACTTGAGCTGATATGTCTAATTAAGATACTTGTGCTGATATGTCTAATAAAGATACTTGAGCTAATATGTCTAATTATGATAATTGAGCTAATATGTCTGATTAAGATACTTGAGCTAATATGTCTAATTAAGATACTTGAGCTAATATGTCTAATGAAGATACTTGAGTTAATATGTCTGATTAAGATACTTTAGCTGATATGTCTAATTAAGATACTTGAGCTAATATGTCTAATTAAGATACTTGAGCTGATATGTCTAATTAAGATACTTGAGTTAATATGTCTGATTAAGCTAATTGAGCTAATGCGTCTAATTAAGATAGCTGAGGTAATACGTCTAATTGAGGCCCTTCAGCTCATACACCAAACTGAGGACATTTTCATATTGAATATTGTATACCAATTATCCTCGGGAATCTATGTATTTTCCATAAGTTTATACAATTCACATATGATATATACGTAGCAAATTGAGAATGATATGTTTTTGTTTTCTAGATTGCGTATGGTAAATTAATACAGGTGTACGCATTATTAGTCATAATAATATGCATATTTTAATAGACATTTTCTTTCTTAAGTTCTGCATGTTAAATATTAGAACGTACCTTCAGCTTACCGTTTAGTTTTATTTTATGACCCTCTCTCTCTCTCTCTCTCTCTCTCTCCAACAGCACTTTTGTATTACTGAAAAGGTAAACGTGAACAATTAACTTTAATTTTTTTTTCTTATAGAGGGGGTGGGGAGGAAGTATTACAAACGTTTTATTCTGAGTCTAGTTTTGAACCTTTCTTTAACCTATAATTTATAGGAATATATTTTTTCCAGTAGAACCTACCCCGACTACATATATTTCTGACTAACAAATTGCAGTGTAAATGTTTCTTCAGCGATTTTTCTGTATTTATTACAATGATACATATTGAGATCTTTGATCGACATTGTAAAGCCTTTACACTGTACGGAGTTCACCGTGATCTTCTGGTGTATATGGACTATCTAAAAGTCAGAGGGAACTCGCTGCTTTTTAAACTTTTATTTTAAATAAAAAGAAGAATTTGTGTTGTTATAAAGGGCACACTCACAAATCGTTATGCTGTAACTTGGTTCCTTAATTCGTTCTTCTCATTTAACCAAACCGACTGTGCATCGAGCCAAGTCTTAACAGAGGGTCAGGGCACAGACGTTGCTGAAGAGATTTCATTTTCACATGGCAGTCTTGGTGGTTCAACCATGGCTAGATGGGTTAGGGTTAGGACTGAATGCTGTCTAGTCCTGGATAATTGCCATTTATTATTAATTAAGAAAGAAAAACACGGACATGAAGATGGGCATGATATTGCGAAAAGTCGAACAAATAAAACAATGTCAGTCTTAACATTATACCCTGTATTCAGGACTCGATATTATGTTTCCCAATTTTAAAAATGTTAAAACCGTTAACTTTGAAGCACGGCAGTTATTGCTTGGGACATATTTTGAGGAAAATTATATAATTTTCCAAGGTTTCAACAACAAATACTACTCTTTAAATTGCAGTCTTTAACAAAGAGTTCGTTGCAGCATGGCTAACGTATTGATGGAACAAACGCTCTATGAATCAAAATAACGTCCAAAATGTTACGTACAAAACACGTGTGACCATCCAGATGTCCAATACAAGTTTTCCTTGCTTGTTGTACCTGATAATACATTTCAGCATGTAAATCATATCATAGGTACGATATCAGAACATAAATCACATCATGGGTACAATATGGCCACGTAAATCATATCATAGGTACAATATCGCCACGTAAATTATATCATGGGTAGAATATGGCCAAGTAAATCATAGGTACGATATGGTCACGTAAATCATGTCAAAGATACAATATCACAACAGTAATCACATCATGGGTACAATATGACAACGTAAATCATGTCAAAGATACAATATCACAACAGTAATCACATCATAGGTACGATATGACCACGTAAATCATGTCAAAGATACAATATCACAACAGTAATCACATCATGGGTACAATATGACAACGTAAATCATGTCAAAGATACAATATCACAACAGTAATCACATCATGGGTACAATATGACAACGTAAATCATGTCAAAGATACAATATCACAACAGTAATCACATCATAGGTACGATATGACCACGTAAATCATGTCAAAGATACAATATCACAACAGTAATCACATCATGGGTACAATATGACAACGTAAATCATGTCAAAGATACAATATCACAACAGTAATCACATCATGGGTACAATATGACAACGTAAATCATGTCAAAGATACAATATCACAACAGTAATCACATCATGGATACAATATGACAACGTAAATCATGTCAAAGGTACAATATCACAACAGTAATCACATCATGGGTACAATATGACAACGTAAATCATGTCAAAGGTACAATATCAGAACATTAATCATATCATATGTACAATCTCATCACCAAAATCGTAAAATAGATACAATATAAGCGCGCAAACTGTATCATATAAACAATATCAGCACGTAAATAATTTAATAGATACAATGTAAACACTAATCATATAATATATACAATATCAGCACGTAAAATTATACCAGAGATACAATATCAGCAAATAAATTGCATCATAGATAAAATATCAGCACGCAGATCATATCATAGATACAATTTCGGTACGTAAACTAGACCATAGATACAATATCAGCACGTACATTATACCATAGACACAATATCCGTAAATAAATTGTGCAATATGAGCACATAAATCATAGATACAATACCAGCACGTAAATCATTGATACAATATCAGCACAAGTAGTAAGGTGGGCCCACCTTACTACTAGCACATAAATCATAGATACAATACCAGCACGTAAATCATTGATACAATATCAGCTCGTAAATCAGTTGTACAATATCAGCACGGACATCATTGATACAATATCAACAAGTAAATCATAGATACAATGTCAGCACGTAAATTATATCATAGATACAATATCCGGGCCAGTAGCTTCTCGTGGGTCGGTGGTTCTTTCCGTGGGTTTTCCGGGTTCTTCCTCCACCATTAATACTGGCCGCCATGTATAGCCTATCTTGTGCTGAAAAATGGCGTTAAACCCTACAACAACAACAACAACAACAACAACAATATCCATAAATAATATGTGCAATATCAGCACGTAAATCATTGATACAATATCAGCTCTTAAATCATTGATACAATATCAGCACGGAAATCATTGATACAATATCAGCAAGTAAATCATAGATACAATGTCAGCACGTAAATTATATCATAGATACAATATCTGTAAATAATATGTGCAATATCAGCACGTAAATCATTAATACAATATCAGCAAGTAAATCATAGATACAATATCAGCACGTAAATCATAGATACAATATCAGCACGTAAATCATTGATACAATATCAGCACGTACGTCATTGATACAATATCAGTAAGTAAATCATAGATACAATGTCAACACATAAATTATATCATAGATACAATATCAGCACGTAAATCATATGTACGGTATCAGCACGTAAATCATTACATAGATACAATATCAGCACGTAAATCATGTCATAGATACAATATCAGCACGTAAATCATATCATAGATGCAATATCAGCACGTTAATCATTGATACAATATCAGCACGAAAATCATTGATACAATATCAGCAAGTAAATCACATATACAATGTCAGCATATAAATTATATCATAAATACAATACATAAATACAATATCAGCAAGTAAATCATAGATACAATGTCAGCATGTAAATTATATCATAGACACAATATCAGCAAGTAAATCATAGATACAATGTCTGCATATAAATTATATCATAATACAATATCAGCAAGTAAATCATAGATACAATGTCAGCATGTAAATTATATCATAGATACAATATACGTAAATCATAGATACAATATCAGCACGTGAATCATATATACAATATCAGCACGTGAATCATATATACACTATCAGCACGTAAATCATATCATAGAAACAATATCAGCACGTAAATCATAGATACAATATCAGCACGTAAATTATATTGTTACATGCATGTCGTCTCGCTACCGAGCGAAGCAAACAGCTGATTCAGCCTGGCTTTGAAGTCCATTGTTTCCACTACTTCCAAGGACTTAAAGACAAATTTTCCTTTGTCAAATAATTAGCTACAATCACCTAATGATCACACATCACGAGACTCTAAAGGCTTGCATGGTTTTTCTTGTTTCACATTTTTATGACTTATTTTTCATGACTTATTCGTAAACCTTTCCAAGCCGAATGTTAGTACTTAAGGCGACGAAATGCAAAACAAACCCAAACACGCAATACAAAGAATTTTTCATAACTCAAATACATATGCCTAAATTTATCCGAAAATTAGATATGTCAAGGTCATACACTGATATGATTATAATTAAAGGGAAGGTCCATATTACGAAACAAATCCATGTCTCGTGAATACTGTGCATTATGACGGCTGCTCCTAAAAATTGGCTAATTACTTGGGTGGAGAAATATCTTCCTATGTCCGAGTCACAATAATCGAAAAATAATAAATAAAATTAAAAAAGGCTGTAAACAGAGACAATAATACAAATAGCATATACCATAGACTTCATGCAATATCATAGATATGATATTAATATGCACAATATCAGTAGGTACGTCATATTGTAGCCAAAATATCACGTGTACCAGAATATGGTTACGTTACAATATCAACACGTAAATTAGAACATTATTACAAAATCAACACGTAAATTAGAACATTATTACAAAATCAACACGTAAATCAGAACAATTTTACAATATCAACACAGAAATCAGAGCATTATTACAATATCAGCACGTAAATTAGAACATTATTACAATATCAGCACGCAAATTAGAACATTATTACAAAATCAACACGTAAATTAGAACATTGTTACAGTATCAACACGAAAATCGAAACATCGTTACAATATCAGCACGTAAATCATAACTTTGTTACAATATCAGCATGTTAATTAGAACATTATTTCAATATAAGCACGTAACTCAGAACACTAGTACAATATCAGCACGTAAATCATAAAATTGTTACAATGTCAGCACGTAAATCAGAATAGTGTTACAATATCAGTATGTAAATCAGAACATTGTTACAATATCAGCACCTAAATCAGAATATTGTTACAATATCAGCACGTAAATTATAGCATTATTACAATATCAGTACGTAAATCAGAACATTATTACAATACCAGCACGTAAATTAAAACATTATTACAATATCAACACGTAAATTAGAACATTATTATAATGCCAACACGTAAATTAGAACATTATTACAATATCAGCACGTAAATTAAAACATTGTTACACTATCAGCACGTAAATCAGAACATTATTACAATATCAACACAAAACTTAGAACATTATTACAATACCAGCACGTAAATTAGAACATTATTACAATATCAACACGTAAATTAGAACATTGTTACAATATCAACACGTAATTCAGAACATTGTTACAATATCAGCACGTAAATCAGAACTTCATTACAATGTCAGCACATAAATCAGATCATTATTACAATAACAAAAAAATCAGAGCATTATTACAATATCAGAACGTAAATTATAACATTGGTACAATATAAGAACGTAAATCAGAACATGATTACAATATCATCACGTAAATCAGAACATGATTACAGTATCAGCACTTAAATCAGAGCATTGTTACAATATCAGAACGTAAATCAGAACATTGTTTCAATATCATCACGTAAATCAGAACATTGTTACAATATCAGCACTTAAATCAGGACATTGTTACAATATCAGCACTTAAATCAGAACATTGTTACAATATCAGAACGTAAATTGGAACATGATTACAATATCAGCACGTAAATCAGAACACTAGTACAATATCAACACGTAAATCAGAACATTGTTACAATATCAGCACGTAAATTAGAACATTATTACAATATCAGCACGTAAATCAGAACATGATTACAATATCAGCACGTAAATCAGAACATGATTACAATATCAACACGTAAATTAGAACATTGTTACAATATCAGCACGTAAATTAGAACATTATTACAATATCAGCACGTAAATCAGAACATTGTTACAATATCAGCACGTAAATCAGAACAATTTTACAATATCAGCACGTAAATCAGAACATGATTACAATATCAACACGTAAATTAGAACATTGTTACAATATCAGCACGTAAATTAGAACATTATTACAATATCAGCACGTAAAGCAGAACATTGTTACAATATTAACACGTAAATCAGAACATGAATACTATTTTCTGTGATTCAACAAGAGACTGTTGACACTGCAGCACTTTGCAGGTTACAACAGAGGTCATCATCTTCCATTTCGGATTTCATCGGGAGTAGATCTCAATTTCATTCGGGACTTTTTATTACTAGAACTTCTATATTTTAATTCTTATATTATTTTTGGATTTGATTCGTAAAACCGTCAGTTTTCGTCTTCTCATTTTTTTCACTTTTATTCTAAGGAGATAAATTATTTGTTAAATTTTACAAAGCTTATTGTCTTAACTCTTTTCCTTTTACTTTTTGTTAGAGCCTAGACTCGTAACAAATGGGATCAGTAATCAGTAAATTGCATTAATAAAATCATCATACTTTTAGTTACTAGAGGCAGACAAAAAGAGGAAAAGATAGAGTGGTCAATTTTTATCTTGTTACTTCCGACGATGAATCATTTCATTTCCAAACTTCACAAAAAAGTGAAATAGTGTAATTTGATTGGATTTGCAGGGGCTCCAGGAACTATGACGGTTTGTATGACCAGACCACTTGTTATTATATTGTAGTACGATTCGATATTATTATTATTATTATTATTATTATTATTGATGTTGTTCTAGTAATTTAAGGAGAGTCATCTTTCTTCTTCCTCAGTAGTATTACTAGTTCTATCATCAATTCTAATACCTAATTAATAATACAGCATTTTTCTTAGTTCTTGTATTATTGGTTTGCAAAAGTATCACTTTTATCACTGATCATTATATATATATATATATATATATATATATATATATATATATATATATATATATATATATATATATATATATATATATATATATATATATATATATATATATATATATATAATCACTTTTATCAGTGATCATTTTATATATATATATATATATATATATATATATATATATATATATATATATATATATATATATATATATATATATATATATATATATATATATATATATATGATATATGTGTGTGTGTGTGTGTGTATTTTGATTTTTAGCGTGGCTTTAACAGTTTTTACTCATATCGCTAAGACGTCTGCAGAGCGATAGCTCATAGTGATGTCTAGCACTGGGGCATGTTGCCGCAGACATGCAACATCGTGTTCCACCCAGTCACATTAACCTGGCACCAGCCCAACCACTCCTACTACCAACCCTATAATGCTTTCCTCCTAGCGAGGTAGCAATTATTAATAGCAATAGTGTTTATTTGTAACATAGGCCACTGGCGCATGATACATATTTTTACATCTTGCGGTAAAAAGAGATGTCATACTGCGTAACAAAAGAACATCGTATTTATAACAAGTAATATACATGAAAGTAATAATTATTGGGTTTTTTTTCGGATGTAGATGAGATACAAAAACATAATGCACAGTAATCAAACAAACGGATTTAAGGGTAACCCTAAAACTTGTGAGGAGCAAGATTTGTGTTATTGGTCTAAAGTCTTATGTAGCAGGAGTCGTTGTTAAAACGGTTTCTCTAATCTTTAAGGCTTTTATAGTAAACATTGCTAAATTAGTCATCAGAATTTTACTAGTATCATGGTGTATAAATGACCTAAATTTGTCTAAAGTTGGATTTTTATATCCAAAGGTGGGTAAGTATTTTCTTACTATTCTCCATATAGCGGACAAGCAGTAATAAAATGGAGTTCATTTTCGATATTATTGTTACAAATTTGACACAATTTTTCCTCATAGCAGATACTTTCATATATTTCCGTATTACCTCTGATTGGCAAGTTCCCTACTCTAAGCATAGTGATTATATAACAAAGATCGCTATCTCCCAACAATTCTAGATATTTTTGACAAGAAACTCTACTCCCAATGACCAATAGAAGGACACTCTTTCCATAGACTTGATCACATCTTTCTACTTTTGCCTAAAGATATCTTCACATCTCTGGCAGAACAACCTAAGAAATATTATCATTTACGCCCTGAGTGCACCATACTTTGCCAAAACCAAATGTAAATACAAACTTTTTAACATAGTTAGCCCAGTAATCACATCCCCACCCCCACCCCGGCTTAACTGTAAATCGGAGCATTATTTAGAATACATGTCTTCTGGCATTCTTAGAATTCTTAATCAATATTTCAAAATACGTTTATATCTTATACACTGCATACTAATTATTCCTAATTCATTATATATGAATGCATTTGGAGTAGACTTAGATATACCAAGGATATATTTACAAAATCACAAATGAGCTTTCTGAACATCTTTGGCATCATAAAACCCCCAAACCTCAACTCCATAATTAAGTACGGGAGCTATCTTAGAGCCAAACAGACGAAGCAATCCAGTTACGGATTGCTTCAATATATGCACAACCTCCAGCGCCTGAGAGGATAGAGTTTTCTGGCACATATACCAAGAGTTCTTTTTTATATAGAAAATATGCATCCTAAGTACTTTTAATATGATTCAATCTTTACCTCTATATTGTCATAGTACCACTTTTCGCAACTTCTGAGATTTACACCTGTGCGAAATACAACCAATCTTCTTTTTCCATATTCACCTTTAATTTCCACTTTAGGCAATATGTATGCAACCTATTGATCATAGTTTGCAACTGGTGAGCAGGGTCAGCAAAGACAATTAAATCGTCTGCATACAACAATGAAAATATTTCTAAGGTTTATACAGACACTCTCCTTTTTCCTTCAGCTAAAACGGGTTTCAAATCATTGAAAAATACAGAAAAGAGTAAAGGCGATAAAACACAACCTTGGCGCTTGCCCAAAGGGTAATTAAACACATCGGTAATAAGACTATTGGACTTAGCACATGTTTTTACATTTATATAAATTACCTTAATGAATCTTAAAAATTTTCCACTACTATTTGTACTATCTTTTGGTACAGTAAACGTCTCTATCCTATCAAAGGCTTTTTCATAGTCAATAAATACTGCATATAATCTACCCCAACGTTTTTTTTAAATATTCACAAATTATAATGTAAATATATTATCTGATGTGGAATACCCTGCTCTTAATCCTGCTTGCTATTTGCCCAGTAATTCGTTTTCCTCCACCCATTCATTTATTATGTTATTTAAAATCGATGTAAACAGTTTGCTTATTACAGGTAGCAAACTAATGCCTCTGTAATTGGAGGGTTGATTTGCATCCCCTTTCTTCAAAAGTTGTATGACGATAGACGTTGAAAATATTCTGAATAATACCCAACATTGAATAGTTTATTAAATAAAATTATTAACATTGGTGCAATTATTTTGCTCGTACATATAAAGAAGTCGCTGGATAAAGCATATATCACCCCAGCTTTGTCATGTTTCAGTTTACTCAATGCTAGGCATACCTCCTCTCCAGTGATTGTTCTATCTAAAGTCTCATGAATTACTTGAATGTTTTTAGGTTCCTGTATCTGGTCAACATAACTGGAATAACTTAAATAACTCAGAAAAATATTCATACCAAGTTGCAGACGTGATACTGTTTTGCATACCAGCGCTTGGGTTCTTTACAAGGCGCCAGAAACGTTGTGTATCTTAAGAATATAGTGCAGATAAAAGGCTATTTTTTTGTTTTAATTCATATTGCTTTTGATTGCTTCTTGTACGAGATTTATACACATTTCTTTATATATAAAAATAATCTTCAAGTGATTTACTTGTACGTTTTAATCTAAACTGTTTTAGATATCTTAAGGTTTCGCCTTTGGCGTTTGTGCAATCTGTGTCAAACCAAGGCTGACATTTAACAGTTCTTCCTGGAGGTGTCACAGCTAGAATTTGCTTTCTAGTGATTGTTTTCTTTGTGCTTGCTGCATCATTGTAGATATCAGTAATTGTTTCGACGCATTCATTAAATTTGTTATTGTTTATATCATTTAAAATCTTGTCTATATTTTGAGATAATAGATATTTGCAATTTTGGATAAAATATAGACCTTCTTCTTTGTTCCATATGTATTTATTTATTTTGTTACCCCCAGAGACACTTATAGCTTTTTGCTCTAGTTTACCCATGTAGACAAGTGAAAATACAATTGGCATGTATATTGATTCCAATCTATCATCTGTGAAAGGATGATATAGTTTTTAAAATACATACGTCGGCTAAGACATAATCTTATGTTGAGGCCGAGTTGCCATGGATACATTTAAATTTCCCTATTCCTTTGTCTGATCCACATTTATCATAGACGATTCTCAATCCAGTCATTTGGCATAGTTGTAAATGTTTTTCTCCGTAGTGATTTATCTCCCTTACTTCTTGATTACACCGATCATACATTACTTTTGTCTTCTGTATATTTAAAGTCTTCAAGTTGGTCAATAATTCTATCGTGTTTGATCAAATCTGGCTCCGTTCCGGTATAGGCATTACAATCACCTGCAGTTATTATTTTATAGTCAGCATATTTAATTATTAGGGGAACTAACTCATTTCCTACCACTGCATATGCATTTTCTTCTGAAAAGAGGAGTATCCAGGTGACAAATAGACAAAACCAAAAATTAAGTTCCACTTAAGTATGTTTTTTTTGTAATCATATCATTATATATGTTTTTTATGTTATAGGTGTTGTCTAATTTTGTAAAGCGCTTAGAGCTTCTAAAGATTAGGCGTTATACAAAGTAATTATTATTATTATTATTATTATTATTATTATTATTATTATATGTCAGCCTTTGAAGGAACAACAAAACAATTAATATTTGTGAAGGCACTTTTTTCTCTAGATATATTAAAATGCTTGAAGAAGGTTAATGAACAAAAACCGAGATCTCCCCCTGAATTTGGGTTAAGGAACAAAAACCGAGATCTCCCTCTGACTTTGGGTTAACGAACAAGCACCGAGATCTCCCCCTGAATTACCTTTAGGTATCATTGATTGGCGGCATTATTCAACTTTGATGTTACAATTCAAAAGCTTAATAAATAAAAAACCATCTTAATCCAACACAATACAACTAGTGCAGGTAAAATATCATTTTATTAATCAGTTTCTCTGGAACATTTGAATCTTGATCAGTCTCTGACTCTGAAGCAGTTTTATCCCATGCAGCTACTTCTAACACCAGATCAATGCTTCTGTTCTGTTTTTAATGCAGCTCCTTCGAACACCAGATCAATGCTTCTGTTCTGTTTTTAATGCAGCTACCTCGAACACCAGATCAATGCTTCTGTTCTGGTTTTAATGCAGCTATTTAGAACACCAGATCAATGCTTCTGTTCTGTTTTTAATGCAGCTACATCAACACCAGATCAATGCTTCTGTTCTGTTTCTAATGCAACTACTTCGAACACCAGATCAATGCTTCTGTTCTGTTTCTAATGCAGCTACTTCGAACACAAGGTCAATGCTTCTGTTCTGTTTTTAATGCAGCTACTTAGAACACCAGATCAATGCCTCTGTTCTGTTTTTAATGCAGCTACTTCGAACACCAGATCAATGCTTCTGTTCTGTTTTTAATGCAGCTATTTCAAACACCAGATCAATGCTTCTGTTCTGTTTTTAATGCAGCTACTTCGAACACCAGATCAATGCTTCTGTTCTGTTTCTAATGCAGCCACTTCGAACACCAGATCAATGCTTCTGTCCTGTTTCTAATGAGCTGCTTCGAACACCAGATCAATGCTTCCGTTCTGTTTCTAATGCAGCTACTTCGAACACCAGATCAATGCTTCTGTTCTGTTTCTAATGCAGCTACTTCGAACACCAGATCAATGCTTCTGTTCTGTTTTTAATGCAGCTACTTCGAACACCAGATCAATGCTTCTGTTCTGTTTCTAATGCAGCTACTTCGAACACCAGATCAATGCTTCTGTTCTGTTTCCAATGCAGCTACTTCAAACACCAGATCAATGCTTCTGTTCTGTTTCTAATGCAGCTACTTCGAACACCAGATCAATGTTTCTGTTCTGTTTCTAATGCAGCTACGTCGAACACCAGATCAATGCTTCTGTTCTGGTTCTCATGCAGCTACTTCGAACACCAGATCAATGCTTCTGTTCTCCTTTTAATGCAACTACTTCGAACACCAGATCAATCCTTCTGTTCTGTTTCTAATGCAGCTACTTCGAACACCAGGACAATGCTTCTGTTCTGTTTCTAATGCAATACTTCGAACACCAGATCAATGCTTCTGCTCTGTTTTTAATGCAGCTACTTCCAACACCAGATCAATCCTTCTGTTCTGTTTTTAATGCAGCTACTTCCAACACCAGATCCATGCTTCTGTTCTGTTTTTAATGCAGCTACTTCCAAAACCAGATCAATGTTTCTGTTCTGTTTTTAATGCAGCTACTTCGAACACCAGATCAATGCCTCTGTTCTGTTTTAATGCAGCTACTTCGAACACCAGATCAATGCTTCTGTTCTGTTTTTAATGCAATTACTTCGAACACCAGATCAATGCTTCTGTTCTATTTTTAAAGCAGCTACTTCGAACACCAGATCAATGCTTCTGTTCTGTTTTAATGCAGCTACTTCGAACACCAGATCAATGCTTCTGTTCTGTTTTTAATGAGCTGCTTCGAACACCAGATCAATGCTTCTGTTCTGTTTCTAATGCAGCTACTTCGAACACCAGATCAATGCTTCTGTCCTGTTTCTAATGAGCTGCTTCGAACACCAGATCAATGCTTCTGTTCTGCTTCTAATACAGCTTCTTCGAACACCAGATCAATGCTTCTGTTCTGTTTCTAATGCAGCTACTTCGAACACCAGATCAATGCTTCTGTTCTGGTCTTCATGCAGCTACTTCGAACACCATATCAATGCTTCTGTTCTGTTTTTAATGCAACTACTTCGAACACCAGATCAATGCTTCTGTTCTGTTTTTAATGCAGCTACTTCGAACACCAGATCAATGCTTCTGTTGTGCTTCTAATGCAGCTACATCGAGCACCAGATCAATGCTTCTGTTCTGTTTTTAATCCAGCTACGTCGAACATCAGATCAATGCTTCTGTTCTGTTTTTAATGTAGCTATTTAGAGCACCAGATCAATGCTTCTGTTCTGTTTTTAATGCAACTACTTCGAAAACCAGATCAATGCTTCTGTTCTGTTTCTAATGGACCTACTTCGAACACCAAGTCAATGCTTCTGTTCTGTTTTTAATGCAGCTACTTCGAACACCAGATCAATGCTTCTGTTCTGTTTTTAATGTAGCTACCTCGAACACCAGATCAATGCTTCTGTTCTGGCTTTAATGCAGCTATTTAGAGCACCAGATCAATGCTTCTGTTCTGTTTTTAATGCAGCTACTTCGAACACCAGATCAATGCTTCTGTTCTGTTTTTAATGCAACTACTTCAAACACCAGTTCAATGCTTCTGTTCTGTTTCTAATGCAGCTACTTCGAACACCAGATCAATGCTTCTGTTCTGTTTCTAATGCAGCTACTTCGAACACCAGATCAATGCTTCTGTTCTGTTTCTAATGCAGCTACTTCGAACACCAGATCAATGCTTCTGTTCTGTTTCTGATGCAGCTACTTCGAACACCAGATCAATGCTTCTGTTCTCGTTCGAATGCAGCTACTTCGAACACCAGATCAATGCTTCTGTTCTGATGTTAATGCAATTACTTCGAACACCAGATCAATGCTTCTGTTCTGTTTTTAATGTAGCTACTTCGAGCACCAGGTGAATGCTTCTGATCTGTTTCTAATGCAGGTACTTCGAACACCAGATCAATGCTTCTGTTCTGTTTTTAATGCAACTACTTCGAACACCAGATCAATGGTTCTGTTCTGTTTTTAATGCAGCTACTTCGAACACCAGATCAATGCTTCTGTTCTGTTTTTAATGGACCTACTTCGAACACCAGATCAATGCTTCTGTTCTGTTTTTGATGCAGCTACTTCGAACACCAGATCAATGCTTCTGTTCTGTTTTTAATGCAGCTACTTCGAACACCAGATCAATGTTTCTGTTCTGTTTTTAATGCAGCTACTTCGAACACCTGATCAATGCTTCTGTTCTGTTTTTAATGTAGCTACGTCGAACATCAGATCGATGCTTCTGTTCTGTTTTTAATGCAACTACTTCGAACACGAGATCAATGCTTCTGTTCTGTTTTTAATGCAGCCACTTCGAACACCAGATCAATGCTTCTGTTCTGTTTTTAATGCAGCTACTTCGAACACCAGATCAATGCTTCTGTTCTGTTTCTAATGCAGCTACTTCGAACACCAGATGAATGCTTCAGTTCTGTTTCTAATGCAACTACTTCGAACACCAAATCAATGCTTCTGTCCTGTTTCTAATGAGCTTCTTCGAACACCATATCAATGCTTCTGTTCTGTTTTTATTGCAGCTATTTAGAGCACCAGATCAATGCTTCTGTTCTGTTTTTAATGCAACTGCTTCGAACACCAGATCAATGCTTCTGTTCTGTTTCTAATGCAGCTACTTCGAACACCAGGTCAATGCTTCTGTTCTGTTTTTAATGCAGCTACTTCGAACACCAGATCAATGCTTGTGTTCTGCTTTTGATGCAACTACTTCGAACACCAGATCAATGTTTCGGCTCTGTTTCTAATGCAGCTACTTCGAACACCAGATTAATGCTTCTGTTCTTTTTCTAATGCAGCTACTTCCAAGGCCAGATCAATGCTTCTGTTCTGTTTCTAATTCAACTACTTCGAACACCAGATCAATGCTTCTCATCTGTTTTTAATGCAACTACTTCGAACACCAGATCAATGCTTCTGTTCTGTTTTTGATGCAGCTACTTCGAGCACGAGATCAATGCTTCTGTTCTGTTTTTAATGCAACTACTTCGAACATCAGATCAATGCTTCTGTTCTGGTTTTTATACAGCTGCTTCGAACACGAGATCAATGCTTCTGTTCTGTGTTTAATGCAGCTACTTCGAACACCAGATCAATGCTTCTGTTCTGTTTTTAATGCAGCTACTTCGAGCACGAGATCAATGCTTCTGTTCTGTTTTTAATGCAACTACTTCGAACATCAGATCAATGCTTCTGTTCTGGTTTTAATGGAGCTGCTTCGAACACCAGATCAATGCTTCTGTTCTGTGTTTAATGCAACTACTTCGAATACCAGATCAATGCTTCTGTTCTGTTTTTAATGCAGGTACTTCGAACACCATATCAATGCTTCTGTTCTGTTTTTAATGCAGCTACTTCGAACACGAGATCAATGCTTCTGTTCTTTTTTTAATGCAACTACATCGAACATCAGATCAATGCTTCTGTTCTGGTTTTAATATAGCTGCTTCGAACACCCGATCAATGCTTCTGGTCTGTTTTTAATGCAGGTACTTCGAACACCAGATCAATGCTTCTGTTCTGTTTTTAATGCATCTACTTCGAACACCAGATCAATGCTTCTGTTCTGTTTTTAATGCAGCTACTTCGAACACCAGATCAATGCTTCTGTTCTGTTTTTAATGCACTTACTTCGAACACCATATAAATGCTTCTGTTCTGTTTTTAATGCAGCTACTTCGAACACCAGATCAATGCTTCTGTTCTGTTTTTAATGCAACTACTTCGAACACCAGATCAATGCTTCTGTTCTGTTTTTAATGCAGGTACTTCGAGCACCAGATGAATGCTTCTGTTCTGTTTTTGATGCAGCTGACATGTTCTGGTATAGATTTACTTTGTAATTTCAACAAGTCTTTTAAATTACAGTATTTAATACTTATTTGATATTTTGCGAACAAGCATGTGCCACTCATCAATTCATTATGTTGTTAGAGTCCATATTACATAATGGTTGTTATTGTACGAGAACATGTTAAAACATGGGATGACTGTACTGTTAAAACATGGGATGACTGTACTGGTAAAACATCTTCAATATTTATACTTTTTGTTATTTTTTCCTTTATTACTCACTTTATCTCTTTATTTAACATCCTTTTCACAATTTATCTATATATCTTTACGCCGATTAGTATAGATGTCAACTTTGACGGCTGTCTATTTGCTGAAAAGTCTACCGACTAAGTTGAAATTAAAAATTAAAGACAGAATCAAAATCTCTTTCCGGACATGTAGACATTAAAACAGCTAAATGTATTTCGTTCTGTTTTTAATATGCAGATCAAAATATGACGTTCGAGACAAATTACCATCTCCCCTTTGATATTATCGAGGGAACCTAAAGAAGAGATACACTTGAGAGTGTTAGCCTCTAATGCAGTGTGGCTTTGAGGTAGAAGATATGAAGACTGAATCCCGCTAAGTGGCGCTACGTGATGCATCGAAATTAATTGTAGTCCATGCAACACTGCTTCATTATTACGGAGGATATAGGACTGGACTGGCTTTAATCTCTACTTTAAACTTCTAATTAATCCTTATTGCTAACTAATAAAGATAAGCCGATCAAAGGTGAGTCACTTAAAGAATCCAAATGCATGGCACCATTACCGGAAGTGTAGATAAGCAACATCAAGGTGTATTCTCAAAAAGGAAGTGCCCTGCTAACTAATGGAAGTAAAAAAGAAGTTCAACTCGTGAGAATGACCTGACTGTCGAAAGTTTCAATTCTCTCTCTCTCTCTCTCTCTCTCTCTCTCTCTCTCTCTCTCTCTCTCGTTATCAATGTGACTTAAATAGGTGACAAAATAAGTAACTTTGCCAGCAATGACAGTGCCGTTATCCACATTTTTAAGATTGTGTTTAAAATATTTTGAGAGCGAAATTAATATTGTCGTGGCGCTGTTCCGCGTAACCCTTGTTTTTCGTTGAAATTACTGCTAGAGGTTCAATACAACGTACAAAGTTTTGCCCTATACGTGAATGGATTTCAATATTTCCGTATGTTTCTTTTTTCCATATATTATTCTTCGTATAATTTGTTAATGTAAGATGGATGCAAATAGCCGAAAATACAGAAACAACTTTTGTTATGTACGATTTGTTGAGATGACTTTGATTGGACATGGAACAAAATATACAGGTTAATGTTCTTTTAATACTGGCTTGTCGTCTGAACTTAAAAACATCTTCCTACGTGCTGGAAATGGCCAAGTTCTGAGAATTCCTCACAATAGTTTATAGAAACTTGTGTGGAAGTAACAAAAAATGTCACTCGCCGAGCAATACTGTTAGCTTCTTCCTCTCTGACAAGATATTAGTCCAAACCTGTCCTTTGAAAAACAAGTAAAACTATTTCATTCTGTGATTAGAAATTTATGAATGCGGAAGTTTTCAAGCATTAAGCAGTTGCATGAATGCAGAAATTAGTCGAATGAGCTGTGACACTGAGGCTTGCAACCTTTCAGTTTTCTCACAATATTTACATAAATAGTCCTGAAGTCTCTCATTACGTGCTTTCATTAATTGTATGAAATGTGCATCAAAATGTATTTTTAAAAATCACAATGGTCCGAATTATTTACTCGATGTTATGTTTTCTTTAATATTTGATTGCAAGATACGTTTCTGACATTATTAAAGGAAAAGTAATTAAGTAATTAAGGAAAAGTAATTAAGTAAGTAACATAAACGATGTAATCTATCTGTGTCCCTTGTGGTTTTATTATTATGCATTTTGTACTTGGTAAGAAGAAGAATAAAATGAGTAGATTTGATGCTACCCATCCACAATTTTATCACCAAATAAGATCATTACTGAACCAGCTTTTGATTATTACATCTCGAACACAACCAGAAGGATCATTCCCTAATTGGTTTTCAAAGGTACCAAAGGATCATCTCCTAATTGGTTTTCAACGGTACCAGAAGGATCAATCCCTAATTGTTTTTCAACGGTACCGTTGCAAACTTAACCACCTCTTCTATGCAAGGAAATCAGGCCCTACAAACAGGAACTGGGACTGATACATCGATCCCTAAAAACAACTTAAAATAAAGAATGTATGTTAAAGACAAAATCATACTAATTTTGTGCGATGAGAGAGAAAGAGAGCAATACGATCAAATAAACTATACAACTACTGAAATGTTCTTTCTCAAAGGAAACATTTGGACACAATTATGTCAAAATCGTTTTTTTAAGACTGAAAATCAAAATTACATACCATACAAAATGCATCTTTGATTTCCCTGTGAGAGATGGTGATTTGATTCAAAAGTATGCATCAATGCACTGTGATGACATGTCTGGTACTCAGGCGTTCAATGCAATCGTGAGAAGGATGTTAATTAAGATATAAACGTGGGTCCAGTCTGATCCAATTAAAGGAAAGTTGAACATTTGTTCAGCTAAGGCATACTGCATACTTGTTTAGGTTTGCTTTGTTTTGAAATCACTCTAAGCACAGGACAGTAATGATCAGCGTCAAATATTGCTAGAACTCTAATTCCTATGAAAGAATTTTTATAACGAAAACGTTGATGACGCGACATGTTCAGATAGTCGTTTGAATCTAATACATATTCGAAATGTTCAGATAATCGTTTGAATCCAATAATATTCGAAATGGTCAGATAGCCGTTTGAATCTAATACCTATTCGAAATGTTCAGATAATCGTTTGAATCCAATAATGTTCGAAATGGTCAGATAGCCGTTTGAATCTAATACCTATTCGAAATGTTCAGATAATCGTTTGAATCCAATAATATTCGAAATGGTCAGATAATCGTTTGAATCCAATAATATTCGAAATGTTCAGATAATCGTTTGAATCCAATAATATTCGAAATGTTCAGATAGTCGTTTGAATCCAATAATATTCGAAATGTTCAGATAGCCGTTTGAATCCAATACCTATCGAATTCGAATGCCATACCATGAGAAGGATCATAACTGTTATGACGTCATTCACAGTTGATTGCCATCCCCAGAAGAACGGTTGTTTTTAATCACCGAAACCACGGTGTCCTGAGCATGCCATTATTTGCCTAGGTCGATGTACGAGGCCTTACGGTTTAAATCTTGACATAAGAAATTGTATTGGTCAAGTTTAGTTTTGAACTTTTTGAAGTTTCTGGAGCAGATATTGAGATGAACCAGACAGAACTGAGTTACAGTAGTCCAGTCTTGAAAGTACTAATGAACACAGATGTTTTAGTGGCATCAACTGAAAGATATTTGCAAATGGAGCTGATGCGTCTCAGCTCAAGATATGCAGCCTTGCATATGTTCATGACATGTTTGTGCAATGTAAAAGTACTGTCCAGAGTAACTTTTAGGTTTCGTACTGATTGTGTGAATTTAATGTTGACGTTCCTGATATTTATTGTTTGATGTAAAAGATGTGAATGAGAAAGTCTTTGTGTTGTAATCAGAATGGCCTCAGTTTTATCATCATTCATCTGCAGCTTGTTACATGTCATCCATGATTTCACATCAGAAATGTACCACTCTACACCTTGGATGGTAGCATTAACTTCAATTGGGTGGCTAGATTTGTATATTTGGGTGTCGTCAGCGTACAATTGGTGAGACACTGGATGACGATCTATGACACTTGAGAGCGGCTGAGTGTATAGAATGAAGTGAATAGGTCCAAGAACAGACCCCTGTGGAACACCACAACATAGATCAACTGGGCTGGAGTGTATTCCATTTGCAGACAATTTGTGTCCTGTTCACCAAGTAGGACTTGAACCACAGTAAGGCTGTATCGTGAATGCCAAATACATGCTGGAGGCGGTGAAGTAATATATCATGGTCTATTGTGTCAAATGCTGCAGACAAATCAAGGAGGGTGAGGACTGTAATCTTTCCACTATCCAACGCAGAGAGAATGTCATTAACTACTTTTAGAAGAGTAGTTTTCAGTACTGTGGCAATGGTGATATACAGATTGTACATTGCTAAAATGACTGTTTGAATTCAGATGAGATACAAGCTGGGATAGAACAACCTATTCAAAGATTATTATCAAATTATGGATAATGATGGGTATATCTAGGATGATATCAAAGCATAGATAATATACGGATTTATGAACCTTAATTTCTCCTATCAAATCTAATAATCGGCGTATCGTTTATAATAGACGATTTCGATATTATGAAACACAAAAGATATAGCGTCATCTCTTGATTGAGAATTACTTTATGATGCTCCTTTTCAAAGTGGCAGTTAGAAATGGCAGTCAAAAAAAAGATTCGAAGCAGTCTGAGGGTACGCCAATACCAAGTGCAGCTTCAGAATCTGACTGCAGGTGGAACGGCTTCGTCTACTTCTGTATCAGCGAAGTTCTTATTGTAAAGAAATTTGCTAGAAATGCTTAAGCAGAGATAACAATGATATCAGTCTTATATCAATCAATCTATGAGATACTTTTCATAGGGCAGACAAATGTTTAAGCAGGTGTGCAAATGGTATCAGTGCAGTTGGCAGAACTATGCAATCATTTTCGCATCAGATTTTATCTTTATTCCTGATTATAATGCCAGTTGACTGAAAATTTATTGCAAAACAAAAAACAAATGTGTAATTGTTCATGTTCTGACTCTGATTTGTATTTTTCATGATATAATTAATGTTGATGTGCAATTAAATGTTTGCCTATATTGTTGTTATTTTTCAGCAGGGCTCGGTGTAGCAACCGCAGTGAAAGCAAAAGAATTCATTGTTGCAGGGTTCAGCTTAGTAGTCGCTAAAGACTTCATAGTTGTATGGCTCGGTGTAGCGATCTCAGTTCCTGGTTGTAAGGCTCGGTATAGCAATTCTAGTTTCTCGTTGTAGGGCTTGGTGTAGCAATCCCAGTTCCTGGTTGTAGGGTTCGGTGAAGCAATTGCAGTGAGAAGAAAAAAATACTTCCTGGTTGCAAAGCAGAAATTCTAATTCAAGGTTTTGAACAAAGATATGGACTAAGCAAGTGTGTGTGTGTGTGTGTGTGCTTATATGTGTGTTTCTGTGTGTGTGTCTATGTGCGTGTGTGTCTGAGTGTATGTGTGCATGTCTGTGTGTGTATATCTGCGTGTATGTGTCTGTGTATGGTTGTGTGTGTGTTTCTGTGTGTGTCTATATGTGTGTCTGTGTGTGTCTGTATGTATGTATGTGTACGTGTCTGTGTGTGTATCTGTGTGTGTATTTGTCTGTGCAACAATAAATTTCTTTTCAAATCTAGTAAATGATAGGTAAAACATTTACGTAAACAGTCGAAAGAAGAACGTTTAGAAATAGAAAAGCGGTTCTAGTTGAGCTTTTTGTTTGTCATTAGTATTTGTGTCATTTTTGCTTCCTTAAAACCTCAAAATTGCAACACAACACATACTAGCTATTCACGATTTCTTCCAAGCTCGTCTCTACAAGTTTCATATACTGAATGTGCAACATCAACAAATACCATTTTTTAAACTTTAAGTGTTTCCCAAATCCCAAGAAAATACACTTGAACATAAAAATCCAAAACACAGAACATCAGCAACATTTCAAATTGTTGTCAAAATGAAATATAGTCTTCAGGGACTGATAACGAAGGAAATATCAAAACCAGTGACTTTGAGAATCGAGTTTGGAGGCTGGGGAAAAGAATTGTCAGGATTGGCTTCCGTTTTCGATCTTTCTGACAAGAAATATGCCAACTCCCTTTACTGTAATTGCCCATTTGCTTCGAAAAGTGGTTTACTATCTCATACCGTTAATGAAAACACATGCTACTTAAAGTGGGTTTGTAAGTAATTCCTCATTAAGCAAAAAGATATGCGCAGTTTTCATCAATGACAGAAACTCTGTCTGAAATTAATGAAGTCAATTAAGAACTACGAGGTTAAGAACAGGTTTTGGACTCAAACAGTGTGCTTTTGATCATTAGGCATGTGTCATTTTGGCATCTCTGGTTTATTAAACCAGCAGTCTCTTAATGCATTCAAGAGATTTTCTTTTTTTCTCTTATATCTAAACATGCATTCAGAATATTTTCGTATCTCTTGTGAGTATTTGAATAAGTCTTTAGTTGTTGATATACATTTTTAGTGGTATAGCAGTTTTCCTCAATTGCATATAATTGGGTGAGACAAATAATCTATACAAAAACGGATATAAATGTATTCTTCTGCTGTCTTTTAATGCTAAACCGTGTCATAGATTTATGAAATTGAGTAAAACGATATCGTCAGACATAGCTGAAGTTATCGAGTATAGTTGAAGTTATCAGGTACAGTTGAATTTATAAGGCATTGTTGAAGTATTCATATATAGTTGAAGTTATCAGGTATAATTGAAGATATCATGCATTATTGACGCTATCAGGTACAGTTCAAGTTATCAGCTATAGTTGAAGTCGTGTATATTTGAATTTACCATGTATAGTTGTAGTTATCAGGTTGGGCTTTAGTTAAATTTATCAAGTATAATTACATTTATCATGTAGAGCTAAGTTATCAGGTATAGTTGAAGTTATCATGCAGAGCTGAAGTTATCAGGTATAGTTGAAGTTATCATGCAGAGCTGAAGTTATCAGATATAGTTGAAGTTATCATGCAGAGCTGAAGTTATCAGGTATAGTTGAAGTTATCATGCAGAGCTGAAGTTATCAGGTATAGTTAAAGTTATCATGCAGAGCTGAATTTATCATGTATAGTTGAAGATATAACGTATAGTTGAAGTTATCAGGTATAGGTGAAGCTAACTACTTATTGTTGGTATACCCTACATAGATGCCCGTATCAATCATCATTCCTATATATATATATATATATATATATATATATATATATATATATATATATATATATATATATATATATATATATATATTCAAAATGTACGCATGATACTGGGTTCACTTTAAAGAGCTACATAGGATTTGCAGACACTGGTTCCATTTGCTTTGCAAAAACAGATAAAAGAGTCGGTAAACAGTCACATTCTTTCTTAGCTGAATGTTAATTAAACTTCCTCCTCACATCTCTAGAATTTCAACTCTAACCATGCTGTTGAGAAACGGTATCTGTTTAACCCTAATGTATTGTGCTCATGCCTATTGCAAATGCAACATGAGAACAGTGTTCCAGCGTCATGTTAGAAAGTGCAGATGCTCTCTCTCTCTCTCTCTCTCTCTCTCTCCCTCTCTCTCTCTCTCTCTCTCTCTCTCTCTCTCTCTCTCTCTCTATATATATATATATATATATATATATATATATATATATATATATATATATATATATATATTAGCTTGCCACTTTAGTAGTTATACATCGAGAAACCTCTGCGTGCTCTGAAAGTACTCTAGCAGGTGGGGCTATCTGAACAGTATTTTTTCCTTTCTCCGTAGACTCATCAGTAACTAATGAGTTATGCATTAAACTGTAATCAAGTTTATAGGATTAAGTAGGGCTGATTATAGTTTTAGTGTTTATAGACAATTTGTCAGCATTAGGGCGTTTTGTTTCCATTCTTTCTTTGTCCACTTTAACACGTTAAGTGCGTACGTAATCATTACACAATCCTTTTTTGAAGCAACTACAATATCGCATCTTTGCCCCAATGTCTTCTAATTTCAAAGATGATATGACAGTGAATATCATGGGCGTATACCGTTCGGTAGATAGAGACGTTTACAGAAAGGAAAGAAGCTTTTAAACACATAGGCAAAGCCTGAGAATTCCCATGTTCCAACTAAACTTTAAATTTTGTAAATACGTACAGCGGTTATTACAGTATTATTAAAGATCATGTTGATATATTTTTTTGAAAGGTAGCCCTCTCAGATTGTTCTTTATATATTCTCGAGATGACAATCCAAGAAAATGTGATGGCTGAAGTTGAAGTAACATTACAACCATGAACAGTGCAACCTTCAAACACTGATATATGAGAGCGACTGCTCGAGTAACAGCTGTTGTCTAAGTTCCTTATCTTAAGAAACTTTTCAAGGGCGGACTGGCTATCAATCCTATTTTAATCGGGATGGTTATCGATCATATTCTAATCGGGATGCTTATCGATCCTATTTTAATCGGGATGGTTATCGATCATATTCTAATCAGGATGGTTATCTATCACATTCTAATCGGGATGGTTATCGATCATATTTTAATCGGAATGGTTATTGATCATATTCTAATCAGGATGGTTATCGATCATATTTTAATCAAGATGGTCCATTAGGGTAAAGTATATTACACTTATATCATGTGACACTTAAAGCTCCATATATTTTTTTTCATTTTTTTGTTTGTTTGTTTAACCAAATTAAAAGAGTACTAATGTAGAAAAGACGAAATATTTTATATCGATTAATATACAAAGACCCTATAGTAAACCTTAATCAGGGGCGGGAAGCCTTGTAAATATTTTGAAATATGGAGATGGGGTTATGACTAAACATCGACCTAAACTTTAAGTTTATAATCCGGCGATTTAATGGACTTAATTTTTTCCTGACTTAGAATTGATCAGTCAGATATCTTCAGTCTATGCTTAAGAATTACTTTGGTAAGAAAATAGGGCATCGCCAAAGTTTCTGACATGAGCACGCAATATTGAATGCATATTGGGAACATTAAAAGCCTCTTTTAGCTTAATTCATTTCATTGCATGTTTGGGATAAACTCACTAGATTTTGTAGACTGTCATGATAGCCACTTATTTTAATTCTATAAGTCTGAGCAAAATGAATGGAAAATCTTCTTCTCTTCCTTTAATTTTTTTAATTTTCTGTCCACCTTATCCCAATCTACACGCTCTTTTAAAAAAAATTAACATAACGTATTTTCTTCATAATCAGAACAAGAAAATATTGCCTTCTTAGCTTTATGACTGCTCCGGTGGCCTAGTGGTTAGAGCGTCTGCCTTGGATGCGGGAGGTCGCGGGTTCAATCCCCAGCCGAGTCCTACCAAAGATTTATAAAAATGGTACTAACAACTGCCTCTCTTGGCGCTCAGCATTAAGAGGTTAATGGTCGTCCTGGTGTCAGGATAATGTGATTGGATGGGACATCATACTATATGTATGCGGCATGATGATCCAGTGATAGACATCACTATAAATTGCCATACTGCAGACATCGTAGCAATATGATTGAAAAATTGTTAAAGTTATGTTAAAAATCCCAATCACACACAGACACACATATGCGCATTCACCTTACTGCACTGAATTGGCCCAATAAATCCAGTCCATCATAAGCAGAAAAGCAGAATTGAGTTGGATCAACATTCATTTAAAATATAAATTTAAATATCAGTTTTAAGTAGACCAAAATGAAAATGTTCATAACGAAGTTGAAATGGCGCTGGGCGGTGCTATGTGCGCATTACTATTGTTACAGTGTATTGATGAATCTACGGTTGTGTATTTATTTTAAAATACAGCATAAATTCAGTTACTTTATTTCTTGTGGTATATAACTTTATTATTAAGTCTAAGAAAGGAAAAACAAATGAGTATATTATTTAAAAAAGGTTACTACATTTGTATGAGAAAATGTGAACTCGTTTTTTTCCTCTCGGACTAATACTGCACGCCCAGGTCGATAGATGATCATTACGTTTGACACGTTAGATGAATATTGGGTTTGACGAGTTAGATGAACATTGTGTTTCAGGAGTTAGATGAACATTGGGTCTAAGGAGTTAGATAAACATTGTGTTTGAGGAGTTAGATGAACATTGTGTTTGAGGAGTTAGATGAACATTGGGTTTGAGGAGTTTGATGAACATTGGGTTTGACATGTTAGATGAGCATTGGGTTTGAGGAGTTAGATGAACATTGGGTTTGAGGAGTTAGATGAACTTTGGGTTTGAGGAGTTAGATGAGCATTGGGTTTGACATGTTAGATGAACATTGGGTTTGACATGTTAGATGAACATTGGGTTTGAGGAGTTAGATGAGCATTGGGTTTGACATGTTAGATGAACATTGGGTTTGAGGAGTTAGATGAGCATTGGGTTTGAGGAGTTAGATGGACATTGGATTTGAGGAGTTAGATGAACATTGGGTTTGAGGAGTTAGATGAACATTGGGTTTGACATGTTAGATGAACATTGGGTTTGAGGAGTTAGATGAGCATTGGGTTTGACATGTTAGATGAACATTGGGTTTGAGGAGTTAGATGAGCATTGGGTTTGAGGAGTTAGATGAACATTGGATTTGAGGAGTTAGATGAACATTGGGTTTGAGGAGTTAGATGAACATTGGATTTGAGGAGTTAGATGAACATTGAGTTTGACATGTTAGATGAACATTGGGTTTGACACGTTAGATGAACATTGGGTTTGAGGAGTTAGATGAGCATTGGGTTTGAGGAGTTAGATGAACATTGGATTTGAGGAGTGAGATGAACATTGGGTTTGACATGTTAGATGAACATTGGGTTTGAGGAGTTAGATGAACATTGGGTTTGACATGTTAGATGAACATTGGGTTTGAGGAGTTAGATGAGCATTGGGTTTGAGGAGTTAGATGAACATTGGATTTGAGGAGTTAGATGAACATTGTGTTTGAGGAGTTAGATGAACATTGGGTTTGACATGTTAGATGAACATTGGGTTTGAGGAGTTAGATGAGCATTGGGTTTGACATGTTAGATGAACATTGGGTTTGAGGAGTTAGATGAGCATTGGGTTTGAGGAGTTAGATGAACATTGGATTTGAGGAGTTAGATGAACATTGGGTTTGAGGAGTTAGATGAACATTGGATTTGAGGAGTTAGATGAACATTGAGTTTGACATGTTAGATGAACATTGGGTTTGACACGTTAGATGAACATTGGGTTTGAGGAGTTAGATGAGCATTGGGTTTGAGGAGTTAGATGAACATTGGATTTGAGGAGTGAGATGAACATTGGGTTTGACATGTTAGATGAACATTGGGTTTGAGGAGTTAGATGAACATTGGGTTTGACATGTTAGATGAACATTTGGTTTGAGGAGTTAGATGAGCATTTGGTTTGAGGAGTTAGATGAACATTGGGTTTGAGGAGTTAGATGAACATTGGGTTTGACATGTGAGATGAACATTGGGTTTGAGGAGTTAGATGAGCTTTGGGTTTGAGGAGTTAGATGAACATTGGATTTGAGGAGTTAGATGAACATTGGGTTTGACATGTTAGATGAACACTGGGTTTGACATGTTAGATGAACATTGGGTTTGACATGTTAGATGAACATTGAGTTTGAGGAGTTAGATGAACATTGGATTTGAGGAGTTAGATGAACATTGGGTTTGACATGTTAGATGAACATTGGGTTTGAGGAATTAGATGAACATTGGGTTTGAGGAGTTAGATGAACATTGGGTTTGACATGTTAGATGAACATTGGGTTTGAGGAGTTAGATGAACATTGGGTTTCACCTGAACTTTCAGTATATGAAGACAATTTAATAAAATACAAAAACCTAACTTGTATTAAACATAAAATGTGGCATACGTATGGCAACTTGTTTTGAAAATTATCAATGAGTATGACATTTTAAAATATTCTGTTAGTTCTGGCTTAGTTCAGTAGGTAATTGTACTTTATTTCACAGCATTGAAGAAAACTGAGTTATCTGAGAAAGTCCCATTTGCAAGCAAGCAATAATCTTTTTTCAAATGTCAATGTCCTTGGTTTTCATCAAAACTACAGTGTTTATTTCCAATGTCGAGGTCCTCGGTTTTCATCGTAAATACAGTACTTATTTCCACTGTCGAGTTACTCTGTTTTCATCTTAAATACAGTGCTGCAGCAGGTGTAGTGTTGAAGATTAGTAGTGAATTGTTTCGCTTTAGCCTCAATGGAAAGTCTCAGTCAAAAAAGGTCGCGGGTCACTATTGCCTCAAGGGGAATTTAACATGGGGAAATATAACATGGAGTGAATGGGGAACTGAACATAGCGACAAGGGATTGGGCCACTTTAGCTTCAATGTAAATCCCAGTAAATAAAGTTCGTGGGACACTATAGCCTCAAGGGGAATTTAACATGGTTGGTACTATAGCGGCTCAGGGGATTGGGAATGTCTAGCGTCAAGGGATTGGGACCGTCTAGCGTCAAGGGATTGGGACTGTGTAGGCTCAATATAAGCGATTTAGCCTCAATGGGACTTTAGTGTTAAATTTGGGTGTTTGTACTTTAGCTTCAAGGGGAATTTAACATGGGGAAATATCACATGGGTGGGACTACAGCAGCTCAAAAACTTGGGACTGTATAGCCTCAAGGGATTGGGACTATCTATCATCAAGAGATTTGGACTGTCTATGCTCAGTATAAGTGATTTAGCCTCAGTGGGACTTTAGTGTTAAAATGGGGGTTGTACCCTGGCGGCAAGGGGAATTTAACATGAGGGAATTTTAACATGGGTGGGACTATAGAGCGACAAGGGAAAATGGAACATAGCAATATGGATTGGGACTGTATAGCGACATCGGAAAATGGAACATAACGACAAGGGATTGGGCCTGTCTAGACTCAAGGGGAATTGAACATGGAGAATGTAGAGCGACAAAGGATTGGGTCTGTCTAGGCTCAACATAGGCGATATTACCTCACGTAGACTTCTATGTTAAAAAATGGCCCGGCAATATAGCCTAAAGATTTAAAGCATCACGTAGACTTCTATGTTAAAATAGGGTCCCGCCTCTTTGGACTCATAACGGGAGTTTAATACAAATACACACAAACGAACACGTCCATACAGAAACACGTACATACACACAAGCACTATTTTTTGGGTTGAGGGATAATTGTTTTTGTTAAGGAGAAAGAAACACATACACATACACAAACGTACGCGCGCAGAAAAAAACATACAAAAAACACACACACACAAATACTCCGAACGTCAGCTGGTGTGATGAATAATATTTTTTGCAATGTAAGGGATCGTATAATTTGTGAGATTTTATCTCCTTGTCTTACATGTTAAGCTAAAAGAGGGCGTTTGGATAGTGTGTATGATTTAATGGATGGTATAGTTGATGTAATGGATAGTATTTTTGTTCTGTAAGAGATGGCCTACTTTGTGATGCAAGGGATGGTCTATTTTGTGAAATTTCATCTTATTCATTTGCATTCTAAGCTAACACAGGACATTTAGTGTGTGTGTGTGTGTGTGTGTGTGTGTGTGTGTGTGTGTGTAGCGCGTATTCAGTTCAGCCTCTCAGTCTCTAGTAAAAATTGGCCATGAAATACAAAAATAGGGACATAGAAATAGGGACATAAAATTAGCATACTTAGAGACACTTTAGGGATACTATACAGAGACAAACAAATAGACATACAAATCCAATGGATATAAAATGTAGCTAACTAATCAAATTTATAAATAACACATCTATAAATAACTACGAGATCTCATGCTCGGTTCAGCTAAATCTCGGAGCTTCTCGAACAGATCTCTTCGTCTAACTTACCGACACCTTAGCGACACTATACAAATAAAAAAATAGGGACATAAAAAATGGACATTATAGAGACACATATACACATTTAAGGACATTGTAGGGACATTAAAGCTACGCAACAATTTTAATCCGCATAGCTATAGCGTGCCTAATCATATGTCCCTAAATACACAAATATTCTAAAGTATAACGGATCACATAAACTAGCTCAGATGACTACTCAAATCTATAAATAACTTATGTATAATTAACTACGAGATCTCCTGCTCAATTCAGCTGAAGCTCTGAGTATTTGTGTGTTTGTGTGTGTATATGTTTGTTTTCTTGTGTTTGTGTGCGCGCGTACGTTTGTGTGTTTATGTTTGTTTTTTCCTTAACAAAAAACACTTGTCCCTAAACACAAAAAAATAGTGTGCATGTATGTATATATGTATGTGTTTTTGTATGCACGCGTTTATGCGTGTATGTGTGTTTTGTTTGTGTGTGTATTTTGTTTGTGTCCGCGTACGTTTTTATGTTTGTGTGTTTGGTTTCTTTCCTTAAAAAAAACTTGTCCCTGCTCAATGTGTTTGTTTTGTGTGAATGTAATGTGATGTGATTAATAATAACCACTAACTCTTTTGCTGAGATGACTGAAGGTAATGGTGTGTTTTGTAGATAAAAAATAATTCTTTCTCCACAATGTACTGATAGTAAGTAACGTGATAGTATGTTGCTTTGAATAAAAATTATTTTAGATTAGCACTCTCATCACTATGGATTGTTTGGTAGATGATTCTATGTCTATAAAGTTATATGTCCCGCCCGCCAGGCGTTATAGATTTTTTGCGCTCTCACTGTTTAGCCTGATTGAGGTCAGTCACTTGCAACATTGTTGCCAATGTCCTGTACCGTGAAGTCAACCCACCTGTTCAGTTCATATTGTCCCTATGCAGATACCAATATTTTTGTCCCTTTACAGGCCCAATATTCCCATTTTGAAGGTTGCCATTGTTGCCAAAGTGCCGGTCCTGTATTCCCCGTGTTGAATTCCCATTGTCCCAAAAGTTGCCCACGACCTTTGACTGTGATTTCCATTGTCCGTGAATCTCCGTGAAAAGCTATAACGCTTGGCTGGGCGAGACATATAACTTTATATAACGCCTGGCGGACATTGTTGCCAGTGTCAAGTACCGTGACGTTATCCTCTCCAATTCCCCTTGAGCCTTGACAGGCCCTTTCCCTTGTCGCTCTACATTCCCTATGTTCCATTTCTAGAGAGGTCCAATCTGCTCCATGTTAAATTCCCGTTATGAGTCCAAAGTGGCGGGACTCTATTTTAACATAGAAGTCTATGTGAGGCTTTAAATCTTTAGGATATATTGCCGGGCCATTTTTTAACATAGGTAATATCGCCTATGTTGAGCCTAGACAGACCCAATCCTTTGTCGCTCTACATTCTCCATACAGTCCCAATCCTTTATCGCTATGTTCCATTTTCCCCTTTTCGCTCTGTAGTCCCACCCATGTTAAAATTCCCCCATGTTAAATTCCCTTGTCGCTGGGGTACAACCCCCTATATTAACACTAAAGTCCCATTGAGGCTAAATCGCTTCTAGTAAGCATAGACAGTCGCAATCCCTTGACGCTAGGCAGCCCCAATCCCTTGACGCTAGACAATCCCAATCCCTTGACGCTAGACAGCCCCAATCCCTTGACACTAGACAGTCCCAATCCCTTGACGCTAGACAGCCCCAATCCCTTGACGCTAGACAGTCCCAATCCCTTGACGCTAGACAATCCCAATGCCTTGAGCTGCTATAGTCCCACCCATGTTAAATTTCCCTTGAGGCTAAAGTAAAAACACCCAAATTAAACATAAAGTCCCACTGAGGCTAAATTGCCTATATTGAGCCTACACAGTCCCAATCCCTTGAGCCGCTATAGTCCCACCCATGTTACATTTCCCCATATTAAATTCTCCTTAAGGCTATAGTGACCCACGACCTTTTTGACTGGGATTTCCATTGAGGCTAAAGTGACCCAAGCTACTACTCAGATTACTATTTCTATATATAGGGCTTTTTCATATTCATCTTGCTACCGTCTATACGCTTATTTCAATATAAATTTTGCTATTCATCGGAAACATACTGCTGCTGAAGAACTCATTGGTTTTTAGTTGTTTGATTAAAAAAATTGTGGGGCGTGGGGGTGGATAGGGTTTATTGCAGACAGTTATATTATTGTACGAGACGATCACTTTGAGTGTTGTTACTTTCCGAAACTTTTTATATCTTTACTAAAATTGACCGATCTCTGAATCATTTAGAATAAATAATTATTAAATATATAAACATTAAGGTATTATTATGAAAATATTGACTACACTGGTAGGATTTTTTATTCCTTTGTCCCCTTCTCTTGACAGCTACACATACAAACGGCCTTTTCGTAACTCTCTCTCTCTCTCTCTCTCTCTCTCTCTCTCTTCTATGTACCTTATATAAGAGAAACGCTATTGGTAAAGTCATGCGCTTGTGCCCACCACGGATGAACCATTTAATGCAAAAATTGCAACAATGACGTGGTATTCATTTTATTATGGCAACCTAAAACTGGAAAGCAATTCAAGTCCCAGTCAATATTCTTTAATATGCTTCTTCCAGTATTCCCAATGGCTCTTGGGCGTTTTACTTCGTACGCCCCATGCGCATCAGTTTTCACGACTTATTACTTTACTTGTGTATTTTGTATGTCTCAAATACCTAAACAAATCATTTAATGGATTTCAAGTCTCCCTAGTTTACATTTTCGCCCGAATTATAATATCCGCTTTGTAATCCAATACGACATGCTTGAAATTTTGCTGTTTTCGTTTTAACTCCAGAATTGTTTTGTGAGATATTTCAAACTGTTTTGAACGTGGCTTCTCTTTATTTCTGAAAAATAAATGTTAGGCAGTGGAATTGTATACTACGATAGAAATATGCGTCGAAGGAGAATATTTTCATATCATATTTTGCACGAACAAAGGGGAAGATGTTCCAGTTTAGTATATCGCTGATGCTTTTGGGTTCATTATAGTGTTCCATTACCCTTCAATTAAATTGCTGTTAATTCTTAAAAATAATTTCCAAAAAATTAAAGTCATTAGCAAATTGCTTTCTTTGGAAAGCTACAGCAGATGGCTTGGTTAGAGTTATAAATTCAGAAAAAGTTATCGACAGAGATGATTCAAGGAAGAATGGTAAAATAAACAGATTTTTACACTGTAATTGTTTATTTTGTAAATTTAGAAACAAATATTTTTCATTTGTGAGAATGTTGCCAGTATTCGGGCGATGGTTCGAGGCGTCCAGGTGCAGTGTTTTTAAGTGACGCCCCCACTGTTCTAGAGAATAGTTTTTATTTCAGCATTTTTTTTCTTCTTTCTTTTCTGTTCTGAAACATTTGGGTCTGTATTGTTCCTGCACATAAAGGGATGATCTGACCATATAGGCAAACCAACGAGTTCGCCTAGGGCAACATGATTTAAGGGGCGAAAGTGGATTTTAAGGGGGCGGGGTGGGCGCCAAAAAAAATCATAGTTCGCCTTGGGTGTCAAAATTCTTTGGCCTGCCAGTCCTATGAATTAGGTAGCCCAATGGTGCGATTTTTATATCCAACGTCACAAAATATAGTTGATTAATTTTTTCACATTATCGGGTAAAAGCTAATTCGGGTTTTAAAAATTGTCTCCTATTAAGCATTACATGAAGAAAGTTCCCATGAAAACATATCGGATCTTCAATAAGAGCATATAAGATTAGGGGTTATCCGAATGAGTATTCAGCCTGTAGAAGCTTCATCAATACTGAGAGAGAATATGGGAAATATATGAAGACAGGCGAAATATAATATTAAAATAAGAAGTGATTGTTAAAGGGAGGTGACCGTTATGCGATATTGCAATTTTCTACAAACTGACCTACGACATGTTGTTAGAAAAAAACTGAGATACGAGTGCTTGCTTACAACTGAGTTATGTAAGCGGCTCTGAATTCGTTCTAAAACTGCCAGATACACCGAGAATTTTAAGTAATTTAATCAAGATAACAACTATTGACAGGGGCGGATCCAGGAATATCATTTAGGAGGAGTGTAAACACGTAGGCAAGGAATCTGTGGAATGGACCCCTGGTGGGGGCCCAGTGGGCGAAGATCCCGGAAGCGTCTGCATTTAAACTGTAAACAAAACGTACTCGAGGAAACGTTCCGGTTGATTTTTTGTTGGGACGGAGGAGGTCAACGTGACCCTACCCAAATCCACCCCTGCTAGATTCGACCCACCTTTAAAAGTAATATTTGAATTTAATTGTGGAGGATTGTTTGCCAAAGAGAGAAATCGAGTTCACAGCCCGCAAAAAGTGCAGCTTTAATGTAATTCGGAGAAAAAAATTAAAAAGGTAGTTTTATTGTCACTCTTGCTAATAAATTTAAAGTGCAAGTGGACGAAAAATTATTGCAAGAAAAGAGGTGACGACCAAACCTTAAAATTGGTGGTTTCCTCGTGTCCACTCCGGTGGCCAGAAATTGACCGTGACTATTTAATCCAATGACCAATTCTACACTGTAGAAATGCCAATTAACTATATGTGCATTCAAATTGTTCAAGACATTGATGCATATGATGCTTAGAAACCTTGGTATTTGAATTTGCTTATCGATCGTTTTATCTACCGGTAATTATACATAGATTTCGCATATTTGGACATGTTTGGACTTATTTGCAAAATTATCAGCTATTCGCCTTTTAAATATAACCCTTGAGTACTTCTGAGATTTATTTTGTGTGATGTGCAAGCTTTATTTATATATTTTCGCAAATGATTCTGACATATTCAGGTTCAAATATTCCTTTGAAACTATTTCCTGATCAATAACTGCTATGTTTATTAAATTACGCCGCTTTCTCGAAAGTATCTGGCAGCTGTAGTTTGGATTTTATCTCGGTCATTGGATCTATATGTAAAGCAGAGTCTGTTAACACAATAAAGTACTAAACAAAGGACTGACAGTGTTTGAAAATTTCAGATTTTATCCCTTATATGAAGGATAAAAAATATTATGTTGTTTTCCGCCACGTAATATTCGTAGCAGGCGCTCTAATTAAGTCAGTCCGACTTTAGATCTATGTAAATTATGATTGAGTTTTCCGGTATACTGACGGATCTGGCCCGATAGTATGGTCGTATAAGACAGGACTCATTGAAGTCAACTTAGGCTTTTATTTCATCAACGTCATCGACTTTAATAGTACGATAGTCGTACACAATATACAACTTCCAAAATTTTCTTATATAACGTCCTTTGTGCGTAGCGTAGTCTCAAGTTAGTGTTGTTCTGTTAAAATATAAATCGATTGCAAATGAGTTTTTACTTTTTATATTTTTTTAATGAATTTTAACAACCTATGTTCAGGGGTCAGTTTTAAAAAGGACAGAATAAAGAAAAATGGTCCAATCGAAACTATCATAAAACCGAAGTAATATTCAAGTGGCAACCACGACTTTCCTTGTTACTGGGTAATATTAAGTTCTTGTTCTCAAGATTCTATTCATGAATTGATATGGACAAGAAAATAGTTTTGGTCAATAAGTAAGCGCAAATACGATCTCCAAAAGTAAGAAAATTGATTTCGTTTAACTTTGTAGAGTCTTGTTTATCTGTACCTCAACGTTTTCGGCAGCGTCATGAAGTGTTTCTTCGTCTGGCCGACAGATCCAATGCGATATTGGCAAATTATATACGAAGTTTCGTTCTCTTCATAGAAAAAAATAATGTTGTAACTAACATGGCCAGTTCACCGATTGCCATATAAATCCAGAAATTACAAGATCCTCAAGGTAACATGCACATATTATACTCAAATAAAAACAAATTTTTCCCCCATCTTAAAACCATCCATTAAAACTGATACGGTAGCTCAGTATTCCATCAAAACTGATACGGTAGCTCAGTATTCCATCAAAACTGATACGGTAGCGCAGTATTCCATCAAAACTGATAGGGTAGCTCAGTATTCCATAAAAACTGATACGGTAGCTCAGTATTCCATCAAAACTTATACGGTAGCTCAGTATTCCATCAAAACTGATACGGTTGCTCAGTATTCCATCAAAACTGATACGGTAGCTCAGTATTAAAATCAAAACTGTTTTGATACGGTAGCTCAGTATTCCATCAAAACTGATATGGTAGCTCAGTATTCCATCAAAATGGATATGGTAGCTCAGTATTCCATCAAAACTTATACGAGCTCAGTATTCCATCAAGCTGATGCGATAACACAGTACGCGAGGCATTAACAATTGTCTATACTTAATACCGTCGATTAAAATTGAAATTATTTTCACAAAACAATCATCACAACCTCATAGTGAAACTAAATGCACATCTTCATGTGTTTACTTTTTATCAACAAAAATGTACACTAAATATCAAAACAATCTATCAAGAGCTAAGACACGACTTGGTTGCATCGAAAAACGTACGAAGACTATTATTATGTCCCTTGCGTTCACGATAATGAACAAACAAGAATAAAAGCTTCATTCCGTGTGTTTGCTTCTCGTCGTTCCAATATTAAGAAACATCTGCTGTAGATTGGCGCGATGTCAATGTCTTTCAATGGTCCTCGATGGAATAAAAGTTAAAGAATGCTTTGAAAACTCGTGTTCTTGGACTTTTATCGTTTGGTAAATCGTGTTTCGTTGGGGATATGAACCACCGGAACTTGTGATTTTTAGTTACGACGTCTAAATGCATTCTCCAGTTAACGAGAATATCGTACAAGCAAACGTGAATTGATGACTTAAGCAGAACTCTGTTTCAACGCATCTTTATGCAATCTCATAGCCTCGAGTTCTTACATCCCCTCTGCTCAACATAGATTTCCTCACTGATTTTCTAAACTGTATTGTATGGAAATGAATTATGATTCTCTTTAAGAAGCTAGAAAAACGCTCAAATTATATATTAATATCCCGTCTTATAATAGTAATGTTAATTTTTTGGTTGGGTTCTGTTAATTAGCACCGAGATATCAGACATTTTTTCTTCTGTCTCCTTGCCCTGATATGTATGCCGGTCCATTACCTAATGGAGACGTTTATTCATTTCTTGATGACATTCGTAGTGAAAGATAACACTTTTACCAATAACTGTCAACAACTTCCGGTTAATGAGGATGATGATGTATACAATATGTCACAAAATAAATCGTCACCAGCTTCCGGTTCACGAGTATGTTGATGTACATAACACTGGTCAACAGTGAAATCATTACTGACTTGAAAAGGCCCTAATCTGTAGTATTTTGGTGTGCCGAACACGAATATAACCGTGAAAAATTTGTATTGGCTCTCGTTTTGAAGATATTCATATACCTCATTTTCTATGTTTCACTGTGTAAATTTCTCCAGTAGGACTGCAGCAACATCCGGAATAATGATGTAACATTGCATAATACCATCATGCTCACATCATCCACAGTTGATTGCATCATTTTCTGATGCAATGCAATACTAATGCCATGCGGCTGCTGAAGTAAGTTGACGTCAGCAGTGTACTATACATGTGTAGGCCTATTATACTAATGCCAGGCGGCTGCTGAAGCTGACGTAAGCAGTGTACTATATAAAGCCCAATCAGATAGGTTCAGCATTTAAAATATTTTAGACGTTGTGCGAGACAGTTCAAGCTACTGTTACATAAAACTTATTATTTTATCCATTTACGTACAATAAAGAACAGTAATGCCTCGAAAGTGTGTTAATACCGCGGACAATTTTTGCTATATTTGTGGGGAAGTGACATTTGCCAACCAGAAGAAAAGTATCAATTCTCAAGTGAAGAAGGCATATCATCTTTACTTCGGATGCAAGGTTGGTGACCAAGACAAGCCTTGGGCTCCGCATATATGCTGTGCTACATGTACAACACAGCTTTCACAGTGGTTGAAAGGTCATCAATGCCGTTTGCAGTCCCAATGGTGTGGAGAGAGCCAAGCAACCACCTAAATGACCGTTACTTCTGCTTGGTTCCTCCTCTTTCCGGCGGAATAACGAAGCGAAAGAAGTCGAGAATAGTCTACCCAAACATTCCGTCTGCATTGAGACCAGTTCCACATGGTGAGGGACTTCCTATTCCAGAACCTCCAGCAGAATATTCTCTTGATTCATCTGACGAAGACAAAGGTGAGTCGACCTGTTCTTCTCCTGGTCCATCAGCATGCAGTGATCCAGATTTTCACTGTGGTGCATCATCAACCCCACACAGAATAACACAGGAAGAACTAAATGACCTGATTCGTGATTTGGACTTATCAAAGAACAAGGCAGAATTGCTAGGATCAAGACTCCAACAATGGAATCTTCTAGAAGAAGATGTCACAATTACTGCATATCGAAAGCGCCACCAGCAATTGGAGCCTTTCTTCAGAAAGGAAAGTAATCTGATATTCTGTTCCGATATTGAGGGCCTCATGAATGCTTTAAAAATCACTCATGACCCACAAGAATGGAGACTATTTGTGGACTCTTCGAAACTGAGTCTCAAGGCTGTGCTTTTGCACAATGGAAACATTCTTCCATCTATTCCAGTAGCGTATGCTGTCCACATGAAAGAGACATACGATAACTTAAGGCAGCTACTGAATTCCATTGAGTATAACAAGTACAGCTGGCACCTCTGTGGTGATTTGAAGGTAGTTGCCCTTTTAATGGGACTGCAGCAAGAATATACAAAATACATGTGTTTCTTATGCGAGTGGGATAGCCGAGCAAGGGAAATGCACTACATGAGGAAGGAATGGACTCACAGGCAGAATGTAGCCATTGGAGAGAAGAATATCCAACACCCAGCTCTGGTTGAGGCTCAGAAAATCTTGCTACCACCCCTTCACATCAAACTAGGTTTGATGAAGAACTTCGTGAAAGCCATTGACCGGACTTTGCCAGCATTCCGATACCTGCATGAAAAATTCCCTCGACTCAGCGAAGCAAAGATTAAAGAGGAAGTTTTTGTGGGTCCTCAGATTCGAGAGCTTTTCAAAGATGACCGGTTCAACAACTTGCTGGAAGGTGACGCGAAACAAGCATGGAATGCTTTTCGCCTAGTTTCTACAAACTTCCTCGGAAATGTTAGGGCAGAAAACTATAAGGAACTAGTAGAAGACATGTTGATGAAGTATAAGAAACTTGGCTGCAATATGTCTCTAAAGATTCACTTCCTTCATTCCCATTTGGATTTCTTTCCTAGCAACTGTGGTATTGTTAGTGATGAACACGGCGAACGTTTTCATCAAGATATCGCAACAATGGAACAAAGATACCAGGGAAAATGGTCCACTACAATGCTGGCTGACTACTGCTGGACACTCCTCAGAGATGCTCCCGAACAGCTGTACAAGAGACAGGCGAAGAAATCTAAGATGTAGTCAATGACTTGATTTTTTATAGGTAGGCTATTACAGTTGACCTTTTACTATTGGAATGCATTTCGTTATGTAAACATTAATTTCTTGCAGATTACAAAAAAACTAGAGCCAATTTTGCAATTTGACTGTCATATTCGTGTTCAGCACATAAAAATTGATAAGAATTGACTAATTTTATTTCAGTAACATGACTTTTGTAAAAATTTGTTGTCCAGTGTAATAAACCGTCACCAGCTTCCGGTTAATGATGATTTACAAAATAAATTGTTACCAACTTCCGGTTAGCGATGATGTTGATGTACATAATAAACCGTCACCAGCTTCCGATTGAAGAAGGTTGGGATCAAACGTTGATATGCCGGAATAAAAATAGACTTTGAACTTATAGTAGAACAACTTGTTACATGCCGTTTTACATCAGCATTACCTTTTTTTCACTACTCCCGAAAACGCACAATAAAATATTGAATTGGGGAATTTGTAAAGAAGTTGTTTGTTTAGCAAGAAGATTGCGGAGATTATTCCCGTAAAGAGAGGTAATTTAGTTCCCGGACAAAGGAGGTTGGAAAGCATGTCTTAAGTTGGATTTTTGATCTAGTATGGAATCCAAAGACAATAATCATACAAAACTGTAGGAATCCATAGACACTAATTATACAAAATTGTTTGGAATCCATATCCAATCAGCAAATAGTTTGATTGATTAATTTCATTGTAATACAATTAGAACATGCATACGGGATATTTAATACAGAACAATCAACATTCCACTATTTATATTTTAGCTTTGTTCGACGTTAATTCCTGCTGAAACAAAATTTGAAAATGACTAATTTTATTTACGTTTTGCTAGTGTAAGACTGCAAGATATACAATACCTGATTGATATGACTGTCATTAGTCAAAAGTTATCATACTATTTATTCAAATAATTAATTTTTTCTCATATTCAAAAGGGAACATTTATTTATCTCCAAAACCGGGGTTAGAGTTAGCACGATTGAAATACACATAACCGCAGCAACAAATATGTATACCCGTCGTTTCATTATGTGGTGTTATCTTAATATTATCTTGTCGTACCATTATGTGGTGTCATCTAAATAGTATCCTATCGTATCACTTTATGGTGTCATCTTAATATTATCCAGTCGTATCATTATGTGGTGTCATCTACATGTTATCCTGTCGTATCATTATGTGGTGTCATCTAAATATTATCCTGTCGTGCCATTATGTGGTGTCATCTAAATAATATCATATCGTATCATTATGTGGAGTCATCTAAATATTATCATATCGTATCATTCTGTGGTGTCATCTAAATATTATCCGAGATTGTCTTAATACGTGGCAAAATGCACAGCCATGAGGAACGGGATATTTCGAAATATTTGTCCAATTTAGTATAGACTGCATAACATTGAAAGCGTACAACTTTTGTTGATTTCTGAACCAGTTTGACTGGTTAACCCCCTGACTAGTTTATTTAAAATGTATCTGCTAAAACAATCGCGGAGCTGTCTAAGCTTGGAAGGGCACGCCTATTTTATCTTAAAATGCATGAAATTATATCAAATTAAGGAGATCCAGTTAAATGATGCAGCTATTTTTGATAACAAAAATGGCAGAAAGGCATAAGCGTAAATAACAAGTATTCTGCCAGTAAACGATTAAATTAGATGCCTGATTCTCTAGCTATGCAATTTATTCTTGGATGAAGTGTTTAAAACGTTATGTATCCAAGCGTTTGACAAGAGAGAGGCAAAATGTCAACAGAGAGATGTTTTCTAGTGCGATTTTGAGCTTTTTAATGTAATGAATTAGATGACCGTGTTCATTTTATTGTCGACATTTTCCTGATACCAACAGTATTACGTCCAAAAATTGTGGATATACACATGTAAATGAAAAGAACTTATTTGAATTGAAAATCAGACTTAACTGCCCAAAGACCTTTCAGCTGGAATACCTGCTCAGCTTAAAACCGGACATCTTCGATAGCCACGGTTCCGATGTGTTAACCCTATTTACACCTTGGCGGACCATTCAGATATTTCAGAGCTTTGTCATAGTAACATCAACTGGATTTCGTGAGTTGTTTCCCATAGTATATAATGCCAGCTAACCAGTTGCTTGTAACAGCGGTGCGTTGTACATCGTCTGAAAATGGTGGAGGCAATTTACATAAAAATGATACTTTGCAAGTTTAGCATCGAAAGTCTGACTACGTACCAGAGAGAAGCCATTACAGTTGTATTTAAGGGAAAGGGTGTATTTCTACAAACAGGACCCGACAGTGGAAAATTGCATATTTATGAGTCTATTCCACTTGTGTGCTCCCCTTGTCTTGATCTTGTGGGAACACTTTTCAGATTTTAACAGCTTGATTTTGATTGGATGCGTTGGCTTGCCGCCGCATCGAATGAAATCCATAGACCCGAAGCACCGAAATATCTGAACTATCCGCCACGGTGTAGAGAGGGTTGACACATCAGAACCTTGGCTAGCGAAGATGAAAACCGGTCACCTTCTGGAAATTTTCATCACGTCACATTAAGCAACTATTTCACAAATTTTTCGACCAATACTTATTGCACAGCTTTAAAACATATATTTAACATAACGTATCTGTCATATATTCTAAACAATATGGTTCCGATGTCTGAGCAGAGTACGAAATAATGCTGATAAATTTATTAAAACCTAGGTCGCAACATGAAATACCACCCCACCCCCATCATTCAAAGCGCTTGTTACCATATTGAATCACTGATATAATTCAAAGCTTTTAACGTATTGAGTTCTCTACGGAAGAATGAATCAACGATATCATTCAAAGCTCTTATTATCGCAGTAAGTTCTCTACGGAAGAATGAATCGACGATATCATTCAAAACTTTTCTTACAGTAATGAGTTCTCTACGGAAGCAAGCACTTGTTTGCCGTGATAAGAAAAGTACTGTAAATTTGACTAGTGAGTTTGGCTGCTGAGAGAAATTTAAATGGAAAGGAACCGCCGCCCAGACAAGAAATTTGCTGAAAATTATTATTTATTTGCCTACGTAGGCGGTAAAGTAGTCTATACTCTTTGATGGTTAATGACATGGTAAGACAGCACCAGACAGACTCAAGTGGGATTTGTCTGTATAATAGGTAGCCGGAAATACAGAACTCAGTACTTTTCTGTGATAAATGTTGAGGTCCATTTTTAGCATGGAAACAAATTAAAACTAGTGAAAAATTGGTGTGTGTGTGTGTGTGTGTGTGTGTGATTTGGGGGGGCCCCGAGTGGCCGAGTGGTCTAAAGCGCTCTCCGTTACGGATCACTGCCATCTCACCTCTGTCTGCGTGGGTTCGAGTCCAGGATTCGGCAAATGTGGATATGTGAGAAAGCATGCCAGTAGCTTCTCGTGGGTCGGTGGTTCTTCCCGGGGTTTTCCTGGGTTCTTCCTCCACCATTAATACTGGCCGCCATGCATAGCCTATCGTGTGCTGAAAAATGGCGTTAAACCCCACAACAAACAAACAAACAAAGAAACAAACAAAATCTGATTTGGATTTTTAACATAGCTTTAACAATTTTTCAGTCTTTCTCGTTTCGATGTCTGCAGTGTGGCAGTTTACAGTGATGACTAGCACTGGGGCATCATGCTGCAGATATGTAGCATCATGCCCCACCCAGTCACATTATCCTGACACCAGGTCGACCAGTCCTAACACTAACCTCTTAATCTTAATGCTGAGCCCCTAGCGATATGCATATTTACACTATGTGAACGATGATACGCATATTTACATTATGTGAACGAGGATATGCATATTTACACTATGTATAAGACGATACGCATGTTTACTCTACATATAAGACGATACGCATGTTTACTCTACATATAAGACGATACGCATGTTTAAACTACATATAAGACGATACGCATATTTACACTACGTATAAGACGATACGCATATTTACACTACGTGTAAGACGATACGCATGTTTACACTACATATAAGACGATATGCATAAGCATAATTACACTTTGTATAAGATGATACGCATGATTAGATTACGTGTACGGGGATCTGAGAGGCAGATTGGTCTAAAGCGCTCACAATTACAGATCACGGATATCTCACATCTGTCTGCAGTTGTTAGAGTCTCGGGCTCGGCAAATGTAGGTACGTGAAAACTCTAGCCAGTAGCTTCTCGTTGTTCGCTGGGTTTATCTGTGTTCTTCCTCCATATGTTATACTGGCCGCCATGTATAGCCTATCTTGTGCTGAAAAATGGCGTTGAAACCTATATCAAGAACAAGATGTATGTACCATGATACGCATAATTAAACTATGCAGAAGATGGTACGCATTATTAGACTATATTTAGGATGATACGCATAATTAAGCTATGAAGAAAATGGTACGCATCATCAATCTATGCAAAAGACGATACGTATAATTAAACTATGTAGAAGATTGTACGCTTCATTAAACCATGCGTAGGATGATACGCACAATTAGACTATTATAAGATGATGCGCTTAATTATATATGTAACTGAGATACGCATGCTTAGAATATGTATAAGATGGCATGTACCTGATACGAGTGAAAGGTTGAACACGTTGGGCTGCATTTGCACATATATACAGATAAGCATCGGAATGCGTATCACGCTGATATCATTTAGTAGAATATTGTATCAAATATTCAAACTTTCCAAGAAGGTCACAGATCAAAAGACAAGTTGGCAAAACATTGCTTATCACATTTAACGAGGGTAACAAAAATGGCATAAAAAAGTATTTTGCCAACAGGCCTGTTCAGTTTTCCGTCGTAGTAGGCTGCATGGAAAGAAATACGTTTAGTTTTCAGTAAGTGATAGTGTGATTTCTGTCTTGAATGTCTTGAACGTCGTTTATTTTTTCAGTATGTGATAATGGGGTGTGATTTCTACAGTGAATGGCATTTATTTTTCAGTAAGTGATAATTGGGTGTGATTTCTATCGTGAATATCATTTATTGTTTAGTAGACGATAATAGAAAGTGATTTATATCATGAATGTCATTTATTTTTAGTACGTAATGATGGAGTGTGATTTCCAATGTCATTGTATTCCTGGTGCTTCATTTGTAAATCATAGTAATGACGATTTTAAGCAAACTCGTTTTCTGATGCATACCATTTTATGGAGAATTAGTTCATAGTCAGCACGTGGTTCTGGCTTAATCTGCATTTTCACACAGTGGATCTTGCACACTAATACGATTTGCACTGCATAAGCCCAGTTAAAACATGAAGAACCTGTCGTGAAAGTGTAAGCATTCAATCACATGGATTCGATCAAATGTTAAACGGTTGGGAGTTGACTGTATGAGAACCACTCCGTCTTGTACACACATGACATTGGGCTAGCTACGCCTGCTCAAAGTGGTGTCTAGTATCAAATGAATAAATAAAATTTCTATGTGATCAAGTTCGGTGTCTTCGTACATTACTAATCAGACGTATATCGTTATCTATCTACTGTCCAGTACTACGACTTATATCATTCTGTATCTACTGTACATTACTAAGACATATATCATTCTGTATCTACTGTCCACTACTAAGACGTATATCATTCTGTATCTACTGTACATTACTAAGACATATATCATTCTGTATCTACTGTACATTGCTAAGACATATATCATTCTGTATCTACTGTCCACTACTAAGACATATATCATTCTGTATCAACTGTACATTACTAAGACGTATATCATTCTGTATCTACTGTACATTGCTAAGACATATATCATTCTGTATCTACTGTACATTGCTAAGACATATATCATTCTGTATCTACTGTCCACTACTAAGACATATATCATTCTGTATCTACTGTACATTACTAAGACGTATATCATTCTGTATCTACTGTACATTGCTAAGACATATCATTCTGTATCTACTGTCCACTACTAAGACATATATCATTCTGTATCTACTGTCCACTACTAAGACATATATCATTCTGTATCTACTGTCTACTACTAAGACATATATCATTCTGTATCTACTGTCCACTACTAAGACATATATCATTCTGTATCTACTGTCCACTACTAAGACATATATCATTCTGTATCTACTGTCCACTACTAAGACATATATCATTCTGTATCTACTGTCCACTACTAAGACATATATCATTCTGTATCTACTGTCCACTACTAAGATATATATCATTCTGTATCTACTGTACATTGCTAAGACATATATCATTATGTATCTACTGTCCACTACTAAAACAGATATCATTCTGTATCTACTGTCCACTACTAAGACATATATCATTCTGTATCTACTGTCCATTACTAAGGCGCATATCATTATGTATCTACTGTCCACTGCAAAAACAGACATGATTCTGTATCTACTGTCCACTACTAAGACATATATCATTCTGTATCTACCGTACATTACTAACACGTATATCATTCTGTAATTACTGTACATTACTAAGACATATATCATTCTGTATCTACTGTACATTACTAAGACATATATCATTCTGTATCTACTGTACATTACTAAGACGTGTATCATTCTGTATCTACTGTCCACTACTAAGACATATATTATTCCGTATCACCTGTACATTACTAAGACGTATATCATTCTGTATCTACTGTACATTACTAAGACGTATATCATTCTGTATCTACTGTACATTGCTGAGACGCATATCATTATGTATCTAATGTCCACTACTAAGACATATATCATTCTGTATCTACTGTACATTGCTAAGACATATATCATTCTGTATCTACTGTCCACTACTAAGACATATATCATTCTGTATCTACTGTCCACTACTAAGACATATATCATTCTGTATCTACTGTACATTACAAAGACATATATCATTATGTATCTACTGTCCACTACTAAGACGTATATCATTATGTATCTACTGTCCACTACGAAGACAGATATCATTCTGTATCTACTGTCCATTACTAAAACATATATCATTTTGTATCTACTGTACATTGCTAAGACATATATCATTCTGTATCTACTGTCCACTACTAACACGTATATCATTCTGTATCTACTGTACATTGCTAAGACAGATATCATTCTGTATCTACTGTCCACTACTAAGATATATATCATTCTGTATCTACTGTCCACTACTAACACGTATATCATTCTGTATCTGCTGTACATTACTAACACGTATATCATTCTGTAATTACTGTACATTACTAAGACATATATCATTATGTATCTACTGTCCACTACTAAAACAGATATCATTCTGTATCTACTGTCCATTACTAAGACATATATCATTCTGTATCTACTGTCCACTACTAAGACGTATATCATTATGTATCTACTGTCCATTCCTAAAACATATATCATTATGTATCTACCGTACATTGCTAAGACATATATCATTCTGTATCTACTGTCCACTACTAACACGTACATCATTCTGTATCTACTGTACATTGCTAAGACATATATCATTATGTATCTACTGTCCACTACTAAGACAGATATCATTCTGTATCTACTGTCCACTACTAAGATATATATCAGTCTGTATCTACTGTCCACTACTAACACGTATATCATTCTGTATCTACTGAACATTACTAAGACGTATATCATTCTGTATCTACTGTACATTACTAACACGTATATCATTCTGTAATTACTGTACATTACTAAGACATATATCATTCTGTATCTACTGTCCACTACTAAGACATATATCATTATGTATCTACTGTCCACTGCTAAGACATATATCATTCTGTATCTACTGTCCACTACTAACACGTATATCATTCTGTATCTACTGTACATTGCTCAGACGTATATCATTCTGTATCTACTGAACATTACTAAGACCTATATCATTCTGTATCTACTGTACATTACTAAGACGTATATCATTCTGTATCTACTGTACATTGCTGAGACGTATATCATTCTGTATCTACTGAACATTACTAAGACGTATATCATTCTGTATCTACTGTACATTGCAACGACATATATCATTCTGTATCTACTGTCCACTACCAAGACGAATATCATTCTGTATCTACTGTCCACTACTAAGACATATATCATTATGTATCTACTGTCCACTGCTAAGGCATATATCATTCTGTATCTACTGTCCACTACTAACACGTATATCATTCTGTATCTACTGAACATTACTAAGACGTATATCATTCTGTATCTACTGTACATTGCTCAGACATATATCATTCTGTATCTACTGTCCACTACTAAGTCATATATCATTCTGTATCTACTGTCCACTACTAAGACATATATCATTCTGTATCTACTGTCCACTACTAAGACATATATCATTCTGTATCTACTGTACATTGCTAAGACATATATCATTATGTACTACTGTCCACTACTAAAACAGATATCATTCTGTAATTACTGTCCACTACTAAGACGTATATCATTTTGTATCGACTGTACATTACTAAGACATATATCATTCTGTCTCTACTGTCCATTACTAAGACATATATCATTTTGTATCTACTGTCCACTACTAAGACGTATATCATTCTGTATCTACTGTCAACTACTAAGACATATATCATTCCGTATCTACTGTCCACTACTAAGACATATATCATTCTGTATCTACTGTACATTACTAAGACGTATATCATTATGTATCTACTGTCCACTACTAAGACGTATATCATTCTGTATCTACTGTACATTACTAAGACGTATATCATTCTGTATCTACTGTACTTTGCTGATACGTATATCATTCTGTATCTACTGTACATTACTAAGACGTATATCATTCTGTATCTACTGTACATTGCGGAGACGTATATCATTCTGTATCTACTGAACATTACTAAGACGTATATCATTCTGTATCTACTGTACATTGCTAAGACAAATATCATTCTGTATCTACTGTCCACTACTAAGACATATATCATTCTGTATCTACTGTACATTGCTAAGACATATATCATTATGTATCTACTGTCCACTGCTAAGACGTATATCATTATGTATCTACTGTGCATTACTAAGACATATATCATTCTGTATCTACTGTACATTACAAAGACGTATATCATTCTGTATCTACTTTACATTACTAAGACATATATCATTCTGTATCTACTGTACATTACTAAGACGTATATCATTCTGTATCCACTGTCCACTACTAAGACATATATCATTCTGTATCTACTGTCCACTACTAAGATATATATCATTCTGTATCTACTGTCCACTACTAAGACATATATCATTCTGTATCTACTGTCCACTACTAAGACATATATCATTCTGTATCTACTGTACATTGCTAAGACATATATCACTATGTATCTACCCTACATTACTAAGACGTATATCATTCTGTATCTACTGTACAATGCTGAGATGGATATCATTCTGTATCTACTGTACATTACTAAGACGTATATCATTCTGTATCTACTGTACATTACTAAGACATATATTATTATGTATCTACTGTCCACTACTAAGACGTATATCATTCTGTATCTACTGTCCACTACTAAGACATATATCATTCTGTATCTACTGTACATTACTAACACGTATATCATTATGTATCTACTGTCCACTACTAAGACGTATATCATTCTGTATCTACTGTACATTACTAAGACATATATCATTCTGTATCTACTGTACATTACTAAGACGTATATCATTCTGTATCTACTGTACATTGCTGAGATGTATATCATTCTGTGTCTACTGTACATTACTAAGACGTATATCATTCTGTATCTACTGTACATTGCTAAGACATATATCATTCTGTATCTACTGTACATTACGAAGACGTATATCATTCTGTATCTTCTGTACATTACTAACACGTATATCATTATGTATCTACTGTCCACTACTAAGACGTATATCATTTTGTATCGACTGTACATTACTAAGACATATATCATTCTGTATCTACTGTCCATTACTAAGACATATATCATTCTGTATCTACTGTACATTGCTAAGACGTATGTCATTCTGTATCTACTGTCCACTACTAAGACATATATCATTCTGTGTCTACTGTCCACTACTAAGACATATATCATTATGTATCTACTGTCCACTACTAAGACATATAACATTCTGTGTCTACTGTCCACTACTAAGACATATATCATTCTGTATCTACTGTCCACTACTAAGACATTTGTCATTCTGTATCTACTGTACATTGCTAAGACATATATCATTCTGTATCTACTGTACATTACTAAGACGTATATCATTCTGTATCTACTGTCCACTACTAAGACATATATCATTCTGTGTCTACTGTCCACTACTAAGACATATATCATTATGTATCTACTGTCCACTACTAAGACATCTAACATTCTGTGTCTACTGTCCACTACTAAGACATATATCATTCTGTATCTACTGTCCACTACTAAGACATATGTCATTCTGTATCTACTGTACATTGCTAAGACATATATCATTCTGTATCTACTGTACATTACTAACACGTATATCATTATGTATCTACTGTCCACTACTAAGACGTATATCATTCTGTATCTACTGTACATTACTAAGACGTATATCATTCTGTATCTACTGTATATTGCTGAGACGTATATCATTCTGTATCTGCTGTACATTACTAAGACGTAGATCATTCTGTATCTACTGTACAACGTTGAGACGTATATCATTCTGTATCTACTGAACATTACTAAGACGTATATCATTCTGAATCTACTGTACATTGCTAAGACATATATCATTCTGTATCTACTGTCCACTACTAAGACGTATATCATTCTGTATCTACTTTCCACTACTAAGACATATATCATTATGTATCTACTGTCCACTGCTAAGACATATATCATTCTGTATCTACTGTCCACTTCTAACACGTATATAATTCTGTATGTACTGAACATTACTAAGACGTATATCATTCTGTATCTACTGAACATTACTAAGACGTATATCATTCTGTATCTACTGTACATTGCTGAGACATATATCATTCTGTATCTACTGTCCACTACTAAGACATATATCATTCTGTATCTACTGTACATTGCTAAGACATATATCATTATGTATCTACTGTCCACTACTAAGACGTATATCATTATGTATCTACTGTACATTACTAAGACATATATCATTCTGTATCTACTGTACATTACTAAGACGTATATCATTCTGTGTCTGCTGTACATTAGTACGACATATATCATTCTGTATCTACTGTACATTACTAAGACGTATATCATTCTGTATCCACTGTCCACTACTAAGACGTATATCATACTGTATCTACTGTACATTACTAAGACATATATCATTATGTATCTACTGTCCACTACTAAGACGTATATCATTCTGTTTCTACTGTCCACTACTAAGACATATATCATTCTGTATCTACTGTACATTACTAACACGTATATCATTATGTATCTACTGTCCACTACTAAGACGTATATCATTCTGTATCTACTGTACATTACTAAGACGTATATCATTCTGTATCTACTGTACATTACTAAGACGTATATCATTCTGTATCTACTGTATATTGCTGAGATGTATATCATTCTGTATCTACTGTACATTGCTAAGACATATATCATTCTATATCTACTGTACATTACGAGGACGTATATCATTCTGTATCTTCTGTACATTACTAACACGTATATCATTATGTATCTACTGTCCACTACTAAGACGTATATCATTCTGTATCTACTGTACATTACTAACACGTATATCATTCTGTATCTACTGTATATTACTAACACGTATATCATTCTGTATCTACTGTAAATTACTAAGACGTATATCATTCTGTATCTACTGTACATTACTACATATATCATTCTGTAATTACTGTACATTACTAAGACGTGTGTGATTCTGTATCTACTGTATATTACTAAGACGTATATCATTCTGTATCTACTGTACATTACTAAGACGTATATCATTCTGCATCTACTTTCCACTACTAAGACATATATCATTCTGTATCTGCTGTACATTACTAACACGTATATCATTCTGTATCTACTGTACATTACTAAGACGTATATCATTCTGTATCTACTGTACATTACTAAGACATATATCATTCTGTATCTACTGTACATTACTAACACGTATATCATTCTGTATCTCCTGTAAATTACCAAGACATATATCATTCTGTATCTACTGTACATTACTAAGACGTATATCATTCTGCATCTACTTTCCACTACTAAGACATATATCATTCTGTATCTACTGTACATTACTAAGACATATATTATTATGTATCTTCTGTCCACTACTAAGACATATATCATTCTGTATCTACTGTCCACTACTAAGACATATATCATTCTGTATCTACTGTACATTGCTAAGACATATATCATTATGTATCTACTGTCCACTACTAAAACAGATATCATTCTGTATCTACTGTCCACTACTAAGACGTATATCATTTTGTATCGACTGTACATTACTAAGACATATATCATTCTGTATCTACTGTCCATTACTAAGACATATATCATTCTGTATCTACTGTCCACTACTAAGACATATTTCATTCTCTATCTACTGTCCACTACTAAGACATATGTCATTCTGTATCTACTGTACATTGCTAAGACATATATCATTCTGTATCTACTGTACATTACTAAGACGTATATCATTCTGTATCTGCTGTCCACTACTAAGACATATATCATTCTGTATCTACTGTACGTTACTAAGACGTATATCATTATGTATCTACTGTCCACTACTAAGACGTATATCATTCTGTATCTACTGTACATTACTAAGACGTATATCATTCTGTATCTACTGTACATTGCTGAGACGTATATCATTCTGTATCTACTATACATTACTAAGACGTATATCATTCTGTATCTACTGTACATTGCTGAGACGTATATCATTCTGTATCTACTGAACATTACTAAGACGTATATCATTCTGTATCTACTGTACATTGCTAAGACATATATCATTCTGTATCTACTGTCCACTACTAAGACATATATCATTCTGTATCTACTGTACATTGCTAAGACATATATCATTATGTATCTACTGTCCACTACTAAAACAGATATCATTCTGTATCTACTGTCCACTACTAAGACGTATATCATTTTGTATCGACTGTACATTACTAAGACATATATCATTCTGTATCTACTGTCCATTACTAAGACATATATCATTTTGTATCTACTGTCCACTACTAAGACGTATATCATTCTGTATCTACTGTCCACTACTAAGACATATTTCATTCTCTATCTACTGTCCACTACTAAGACATATGTCATTCTGTATCTACTGTACATTGCTAAGACAAATATCATTCTGTATCTACTGTACATTACTAAGACGTATATCATTCTGTATCTGCTGTCCACTACTAAGACATATATCATTCTGTATCTACTGTACGTTACTAAGACGTATATCATTATGTATCTACTGTCCACTACTAAGACGTATATCATTCTGTATCTACTGTACATTACTAAGACGTATATCATTCTGTATCTACTGTACATTGCTGAGACGTATATCATTCTGTATCTACTATACATTACTAAGACGTATATCATTCTGTATCTACTGTACATTGCTGAGACGTATATCATTCTGTATCTACTGAACATTACTAAGACGTATATCATTCTGTATCTACTGTACATTGCTAAGACATATATCATTCTGTATCTACTGTCCACTACTAAGACATATATCATTCTGTATCTACTGTACATTCCTAAGACATATATCATTATGTATCTACTGTCCACTACTAAAACAGATATCATTCTGTATCTACTGTCCACTACTAAGACGTATATCATTTTGTATCGACTGTACATTACTAAGACATATATCATTCTGTATCTACTGTCCATTACTAAGACATATATCATTTTGTATCTACTGTCCACTACTAAGACGTATATCATTCTGTATCTACTGTCCACTACTAAGACATATTTCATTCTCTATCTACTGTCCACTACTAAGACATATGTCATTCTGTATCTACTGTACATTGCTAAGACATATATCATTCAGTATCTACTGTACATTACTAAGACGTATATCATTCTGTATCTGCTGTCAACTACTAAGACATATATCATTCTGTATCTACTGTACGTTACTAAGACGTATATCATTATGTATCTACTGTCCACTACTAAGACGTATATCATTCTGTATCTACTGTACATTACTAAGACGTATATCATTCTGTATCTACTGTACATTGCTGAGACGTATATCATTCTGTATCTACTATACATTACTAAGACGTATATCATTCTGTATCTACTGTACATTGCTGAGACGTATATCATTCTGTATCTATTGAACATTACTAAGACGTATATCATTCTGTATCTACTGTACATTGCTAAGACATATATCATTCTGTATCTACTGTCCACTACTAAGACATATATCATTCTGTATCTACTGTCCACTACTAAGACATATATCATTCTGTATCTACTGTACATTGCTAAGACATATATCATTATGTATCTACTGTCCACTACTAAGACGTATATCATTATGTATCTACTGTACATTACTAAGACATATATCATTCTGTATCTACTGTACATTACTAAGACGTATATCATTCTGTATCTACTGTACATTACTAAGACATATATCATTCTGTATCTACTGTACATTACTAAGACGTATATCATTCTGTATCCACTTTCCACTACTAAGACGTATATCATTCTGTATCTACTGTACATTACTAATACATATATCATTATGTATCTACTGTCCACTACTAAGACGTATATCATTCTGTATCTACTGTCCACTACTAAGACATATATCATTCTGTATCTACTGTACATTACTAACACGTATATCATTATGTATCTACTGTCCACTACTAAGACGTATATCATTCTGTGTCTACTGTACATTACTAAGACATATATCATTCTGTATCTACTGTACATTACTAGGACGTATATCATTCTGTATCTACTGTACATTGCTGAGATGTATATCATTCTGTATCTACTGTACATTACTAAGTCGTATATCATTCTGTATCTACTGTACATTGCTAAGACATATATCATTCTGTATCTACTGTACATTACTAAGACGTATATCATTCTGCATCTACTTTCCACTACTAAGACATATATCATTCTGTATCTACTGTACATTACTAAGACGTATATCATTCTGTATCTACTGTACATTACTAAGACGTATATCATTCTGTATCTACTGTCCACTACTAAGACGTATATCATTCTGTATCTACTGTACATTGCTGTGACGTATATCATTATGTATCTACTGTCCACTACTAAGACATATATCATTCTGTATCTACTGTACATTACTAAGACGTATATCATTCTGTATCTACTGTCCACTACTAAGACATATATCATTCTGTATCTACTGTAAATTACTAAGACGTATATCATTCTGTATCTACTGTCCACTACTAAGACGTATATCATTCTGTATCTTCTGTCCACTACTAAGACGTATATGATTCTGTATCTACTGTACATTACTAAGACGTATATCATTCTGTATCTACTGTCCACTACTAAGACATATATCATTCTGTATCTACTGTACATTACTAACACGTATATCATTCTGTATCTACTGTACATTACTAAGACGTATATCATTCTGTATCTACTGTACATTACTAAGACATATATCATTTTGTATCTACTGTGCATTACTAAGACGTATGTCATTCTGTATCTCCTGTACATTACTAAGACATATATCATTCTGTATCTGCTGTACATTACTAAGACGTATATCATTCTGCATTTACTTTCCACTACTAAGACATATATCATTCTGTATCTACTGTACATTACTAAGACGTATATCATTCTGTATCTACTGTACATTACTAAGACGTATATCATTCTGTATCTACTGTCCACTACTAAGACGTATATCATTCTGTATCTACTGTACATTGCTGGGACGTATATCATTATGTATCTACTGTCCACTACTAAGACATATATCATTCTGTATCTACTGTACATTACTAAGACGTATATCATTCTGTATCTACTGTCCACTTCTAAGACGTATATCATTCTGTATCTACTGTCCACTACTAAGACATATATCATTCTGTATCTACTGTACATTACTAACACGTATATCATTATGTATCTACTGTCCACTACTAAGACGTATATCATTCTGTATCTACTGTACATTGCTAAGACGTATATCATTCTGTATCTGCTGTACATTGCTAATAAGACTTGTATCATTCTGTATTTACTGTCCATTACTAAGACAATTGCCATTCTATATCTTCTGTTCATTACTAATAAGACTTGTATCATATTTTATCTACTGTTAAGTACTAAGACCTATACCATTCTCTATATCTCGTACATTACTAAAAAGATGAATATCATTATGTATCTACTGTCCACTACTAAGAAGTATATCATTCTGTATTTACTGTCCACTACTAAGACTTATATCATTCTATATATACTGTCCACTACGAAAACGAATATCACTCTGTATCTACTGTACATTACTAATAAGACGTATATCATTCTGTATCTACTGTACACTACTAAAACGTATATCATTCTAGATCTACTGTATATTACTAATAAGACTGTTATCATACTGCATCTACTGTCCATTACTAAGACCTATATCTTTCTGTATATACTGTCCATTGCTAATAAGACGTATATCATTCTATATGTACTGTACATTACTACTAAGAAGTATATTTACTGTCCACTAATAAGAAGTGTATCAGTATATATCTACTGTACATTACTAAGACATATATCTTTCTATATCTACTTTCCACTACAAAGACGTATATCATCATATATATACAGTCCACGGCTAAGACGTATACCATTCTCTGTATACTGTACATTACTAATAAGACGTATATCTTTCTGTACCTATTTTCCATTACTAAGGCATATATCATTCTATATCTACGGTACATTAATAATAAAACCATATCATACTGTATCTACTGTCCATTACTAAGACCTATATCTTTCTATATATACTGTACATTACTAAATAGACGCATATCATTCTGTATCTACTGTCTACTACTAAAACATATATTACTAATAAGACTTGTATCATTATGTGACTACAGTCCATTACTAAGACGTATATCATTCTCTATCTACTGTATATTGCCAATAAGGCGTATATTATTCGGTATCTACTATCCACTACTAAGAAATATATTATTCTGTATCTACTGTCCACTAGTAATAAGACTTGTATCATTCTATATCTACTGTACATTACTAGTAAGACTTGTATCATTCTGTATCTACTGTACATCACTAAGACGTATATAATTCTATATCTACTGTACATTACTAAATAAACTTGTATCATTCTGCATCTACTGTCCATTACTAAGACGTATATCATTATATTTCAACTGTACATTACTAATAAGACGTATATTATTCTGTATCTACTGTACATTACTAGTAAGACGTATATTATTCTGTATCTACTGTCCTCTTCTAAGACATATATTATTCTAGATCTACTGTCCACTACTAATACGACTTGTATCATTTTGCATCTACTGTCCATAACTAATAAAACTTATATCATTCTGTATATACTATCCATTACTAAGACATGTATCATTGTATTTCTAGTGCCCATCCTTAGACGTATATCATTCTGTATATACTGTACGTTACTAATAAGATGTATATCATTTTGTATATACTGTACGTTACTAATAAGCCGTATAGCATTCTGTAGCTACGGTCTATTACTAATAAGGCTTGTATCATTCTGTATCTACTGTACATTAGTAATAAGACGTATATCAATCCGTATCATCTGTACATTACAAATAGTAATAATACTAATAATAATAATAGTAATGAGTACTTTGTATAGCGCCTAATCTTTAGAAGCTCTAAGCGCTTTACAACATTAGACAACATCTATAACATAAAAAACATATATAATTATATGATTACAAAAAACAAACACCATGAAATTAAAAAACGTTAAAAATGTGCTGAAAATATTTAAGGTAGGAAACATTATTAGGTCTTTAAGTTTGTTATTGCAGTCAAAATAGGTGAGTTTTAAGAGCACCCTGAATGGGATCACTGTGTTTTTTGTGTCTAAGTTCAGTCGGCATTTCCTTCCACGTTGCTGTGCCCTGGTATGCAAAATAACGTTGTCCATATGACTTCGTTTTCATAGTGGGAATAATGAGTATACGATTGTCAGAAGAGAAACGTAAGTATCTTGCTGGTGTGTACACATGGGTGAGGTCGGATAGGTATGTTGGACTGGAGTCCGTCAGTGAAACGTAGCACAGAGAACAAATTTTGTGTTTGATTCTGGATCGAATGGATAGCCAGTGTAGGGTACAGAGCTACGGGGAGGTGTGCTCTGATCGTGGTACTCTAAGTATGATCTGAGCAGCTGTGTTTTGAACTTTATGAAGTTACAATAGTCCAGCCTTGAAGTACTAATTAACACACAAGTGTTTTAGTGGCATCAACTGAAAGATATTTGCGAATGGAACTGATGAGTCTCAGTTCAAGATATGCAGCGCTGCATATGTTCATGACATGTTGGTGCAATGTGAGAGTACTGTCCAGAGTAACACCTAGGTTTCGTACTGATTGTGTGAATTTAATGTTGGTGTTGCTGATATTTATTGTTTGAGGTAAAGGATGTGAATGAGAAAGTCTTCGTGTTGTGATCAGAAAGGCCTCAGTTTTATCATCATTCATCTGCAGCTTGTTACAAGTCATCCATGATTTCACATCAGAAATGCACCTCTCTACACCTTGGATGGTAGCATCAATTTCAGTTGGGTGGCTAGATTTGTATATTTGGGTGTCATCAGCGTACAGTTGGTGAGACACTGGATGATGATCTATGACACTTGAGAGCGGCTGAGTGTACAGAATGAAGAGAACAGGTCCAAGAACAGATCCCTATGAAACACCACAACATAGATCAACTGGGCTGGAGTGTATTCCATTTGCAGATACAATCTGTGTCCTGTTGACCAAGTAGGACTTGAACCAAAGTAAGGCTGTATCGTGAATGCCAAATACATGCTGGAGACGGTGAACTAATATATCATGGTCTATTGTGTCAAATGCTGCAGACAAATCAAGGAGAGTGAGGACTGTAATCTTTCCGCTATCCAACGCAGAGAGAATGTCATTAACTACTTTTAGAAGAGTAGTTTTAGTACTGTGGCAAGGGCGATATGCAGATTGTACATTCCTGAAAAGACTGTTTGAATTTAGATGAGATACAAGCTGGGATAGAACAACCTTTTCTAAGATTTTTGAAATGAATGGAAGATTAGAAACTGGGCGGTAGTTCTTTAAATCGTTATAGTCTAGTGTTGGTTTCTTCAGCAGAGGCTTTACAATGGCAGTTTTGAAAAATGATGGAAATTCCTCAAATGAGAGAGAGGTATTAATAACATCAGTTGGTGAAGGCAATACTGGATCTAAGCCCTCAAGCAGCAGTGATGTTGGAATTGGATCAAGTTCACATGACTTTGGTACACTCTTCATCACGATTGTACGTACGAAATCCACAGAGACAGGTTCAAATGCTGCTATTGGTTACCGCTCAAATTCTGTATCCCAACTGTATGGTGACGACGAGTCAATTGAAATTGTGGTGTCAAGCTTATCTCTAATGGTTTGTACTTTGTCACGGAAGAAATTTGCAAACATGTCCGGAAGGTCGACTGGAGAGAAGGTAGTTGGAAGTGGTATACATTTGTTCCTTGACATTAGCTTGTTAGTAATCTCGAAGAGCTCTTTGCAGCTGGAACTTTCCATGATCTAAGTAGTGTAGTGGGCTGATTTCGCTGCATGGACATTCTTCTTGGCGGCTTCATATATTTGCTTATGAATAGTGAGTCTGGTGGAAAGCCAAAGCTTCTTAGCTTTACCGCGGTCTATTTTAGCAGTGCGAAGCTGGTCCCTAACACTGCTACACCATGGAGAACACTTTTGAATTGATACTCTGCACTTGGTAGCTGGGGCATGTTTGTCGAGCAATGAACGCAGGCAGTTATCGAGTGTTATGTTGTAGGAGGTAAGCAAGTTGTTAGGTTTGCTTGGATGTTATGCATTAGTTTGGTTCTATTTATCATACGGAGGTTTCTCTTAGAGCAGATAAAGGTGGCGGGTTAGGGACTGATACGTCAAGATGGCATATAATGCAGATGTGATCTGATGCAAGGTCATGGGATACCAGGGAGGAGCGTAGAATGTTATCATCAGGTCTATGAAGAATCCAATCTAAAATGTGACCATGTTTATGGGTGGGTTGGTTAATTGACTATTTGAGGTTGAAAACATTAATGGAATCTAGGAGTGTTTATGTGTTTGGGTTTCCGGGACAGTCAAAGTGAAAGTTGAAATCTCCAAGAATAATCAGGCTGCCACCTATCGAATTTCCAAACTGCAGGAGATTCGGAAACTGCTCCAAAAAAGAGAGATTCGGTCAGCTTGTTTTTTCTAATAGGAGGAGGGAGCTATAGGCAGAAAAAATGGACTGACCTTTGCTCCAGCGTGAGTGTGGTTTGGACTAGTTCAAACGATGTGTGGTCGAAATTGCATGTTGTGGTGCGGTTAAGACGTTTAATCATGGGGATCTTTGTGATGACATCAGTTCCACCTCTGCGAGAGTGGCAGGGGAACGACTTGATGGAGTAACCAGTGGGTATTAGATCCGCGCACTTGGGCTCATCACCTGATGTTTTTAGCCATGTTTCTGTCAGGAAAAAGACGTCGATATTCTGATTGTTGATAAAATGAACTATTTCGGTGCGCTTTTCCAGTGGTCCTACTGATTGGGCATTGAATAATGCAATACGCAGAGGTATCTCTTGGATAGTTGACACAAAGGTTGACGATTTAATAGGGATTTGAATTAGGTTATCTAAATTAACGGTCGAATTTTTAACTTGTTGAGCCAGAAAGTGCGTAAGGGAGATAACTGGAATTCTCCTTCCTGTTCTACGCCGGCCAGCGTTGAAACAACGTTTATTTTTTCGCTTCTGTTTACATTTAAGTAATGATGAATGTAGTCCCAGTTCGTTTAATCTAGAGCACAATGTAGTGTGGAGAGCCAAGGAGTGGTCATTTAAGGCAATTAATGAGGATACATCATAGCATTAAAGTAATGACTGGCGAATATCACGTGATGGCGGTTTGTTCAACAACAAAGGCAGTTGTAGCAGTGGAGCAAGACAGCTGACAAAACGTCTAATTCTTCTCGTTTCCAAAACAGGGAGATGAAGAAACACATACGAACTGAATAGCCAAAATATGATGAACACAATAACGTAGGCGAAGACAGGCAACAAGCACATATATCATGAAAACGGCACCAAAAAAAAAAAAAAAAGGAACAGCTGCTTCAAGCCGGTTAAGCGATAGAGGCCATCTTGAACATCTTTTGTAATATGCCTTGTACGATTCTGTATATACTGTACGTTACTAACAAGACTTGTATCATTATCTATATATTGTACATTGTTAATAAGACTTGTGTCATTCCGTATATACTGTAATTAACTAATAAGACTTGTATCATTCCGTATCTACTGTACATTACTAACAGGACGCATATCATTTTGTATCTACTGCACATTACTAATAAGACTTGTATCATTCTGTATCTACTGTGGTACATATATTTGATTGAATTTAGATCTGATTTAATTATTTGTAAGTTTAAAATCTTGTTATTTATTAATTTCATTATATATCAAATTATTGTAGTCATTTTTACTAGGAACTCGATACTTTTTCCAGAAAATAGTTTGACCTTGACTGTTCATTTTTATAAAAACATAAGTCTGACCTGATTCACTACCTTAATTCAAAATTAGTAACAGTCACGTCATCAAGTTTTTTTCAAATAATTTTTTTGTGGGAATAATAAGGCTAATTTAGAGGCTGTGTTGGTTCGTAGCCCTCGACTTGTAAATAGTTTTTAGTGAAGTAAACAACTTTTTATATTTTATTCTTAGAGTGAAATGATTGGTTTTTGTCAGGGCCATGTTGAAAGTACGTGATGTAAACATGATCACGTGACCATCATACGGCAATTCATTCTGCGCCTCAAAATTACTATATAACCTTTGCTTTAGAGAAATAATCTCAGTCGGGCTTCTAAACACTGGGACGTAAAGGTTTTCCTTTTGTCCTTTTGGGAAATACATTTTAATGTTTATTCGAATTATTTGAATTCTGAAAGATTAATTCGTTTCTCTGAAAATATTTTGAATGCTCATGCAGAATTCTTGAACAAAGAAATTTCATTAATTAAAAACACTAGATTATTTCTTGTGTTTCTACAAGGAACTGTAGTTGTTGTTGTTGTAGGGTTTAACGCCATTTTTTCAGCACACGATAGGCTATACATGGTGGCCAGTACTAATGGTGGAGGAAAAACCCGGGAAAACCCCGGAAAGAACCACCGACCCACGAGAAGCTACTGGCAAGCTTTCTCACATACCCACAGTAGCCGAATCCGTGACTCGAACCCACGCAGACTGAGGTGAGATGGCAGTGACCCGTAACGGAGAGCGCTTTAGACCACTCGGCCACTCGGGGCCCCTACAAGGAACTGTAGATTTCAGCACAGTACAGGATACAGCATACGACGTCGCCTGCCATCTTGGATTCTTCGTCGGGACTCGAACTTGAATTTATTGGAACATTTCAGTAGGACTTTTATTCGTGGATTATTCTTGGATTATTTTTGGATTTGATCTTTAAAACAGTAAGCTTTGCTGTTCTTTTTTCTTCTTCATTTTTACAGAGTTTTTTCCAGGGAAATAAATTATTTGATAAATTTGTCAAAGCTTGTTATTTTCTCTCTTTCTTGTGTTACTGTTTATTCCAGCCTAAACACTTAACAGCTGTACATTGCTCATACGATGTATATCATTATGTATCTCCTGTATATTACAAATAAGTCTTGTATCATTCCGTATATACTATACATTACTAATAAGACGTATATAATTATGTATCTACTGTGCATTACTAACAGGACGTATATCATTCCATATCTACTGTACATTACTTATAAGACGTATATCATTCCTTATCTACCGTATATTACTAAAAAAAACGTGTATCATGCCATATCTACTGTACATTGCTAATAAGGCATATCATTCTGTATCTACTTTACATTACTAATAAGACGTGTATCATTCCGTATCTACTGTACACACCGCTCTGGTGGCCTAGTGGTTAGAGCGTCCGCCTCGGATGCAGGAGGTCGTGGGTTCGATCCCCGGCCGAGTCATACCAAAGACTTACAAAACTGGTATTAACAGCTGCCTCGCTAGGCGCTTGGCATTAAGATGTTAGTGTTAGGGCTGGTCGACCTGGTGGCAGAATAATGTGACTGGGTAGGACATCATGCTACATGTTTGCGGCATGATGCCCCAGTGCAAGACATCACTATAAACTGCCACATTGCAGACATCGTAGCGATATGACTGAAACATTGTTAAAGCTACGTTAAAAAAATCCAAATCACAACACAAATCACATCTACTGTACATTACCAATAACATTTTATCATTCTGTATCTCCTGCACATTACTAATAAGACGTATACCATTCTGTATATACTGTACATTATTAATACCACTTTTTTTTATTCCGTATCTACTCTACACTACTAGTAAGGCTTGTATCATTCCGTATCTACTGTACATTACTAATGAGGCGTGTATCAGTTTGTATCTACTGTACATTACTAATAAGACGTATACCATTCCGTATCTAGTTTACATTACTTATAAGACACATATCATTCCTTATCTACTGTCCATTACTAAGACGTATATCATTACGTATCTACCGTACATTACTAATAAGACGTATATCGTTCTGTATATACTGTACATTACTAATAAGACTTGTATCATTCTGTATCTGCTGTACATTATTAGTAAGACTAGTATCATTTTACATGTACTGGACATTACTAATAAGACTTATATCATTCTGTATGTACTGTACATTACTAATAAGACTTGTATCATTCTGTATCTGCTGTACATTACTAATAAGACTAGTATCATTTTACATGTACTGGACATTACTAATAAGACTAGTATCATTTTACATGTACTGGACATTACTAATAAGACTAGTATCATTTTACATATACTGGACATTACTAATAATACTAGTATCATTTTACATGTACTGGACATTACTAATAAGACTAGTATCATTTTACATGTACTGGACATTACTAATAAGACTAGTATCATTTTACATGTACTGGACATTACTAATAATACTAGTATCATTTTACATGTACTGGACATTGCTAATAAGACTTGTATCATTTTACATGTACTGGACATTACTAATAAGACTAGTATCATTTTACATGTACTGGACATTACTAATAATACTAGTATCATTTTACATGTACTGGACATTGCTAATAAGACTTGTATCATTTTACATGTACTGGACATTGCTAATAAGACTTATATCATTCCGTATGTATTGTACACTCCTAGCAATACGTGTATCATTCCGTATCTACTCTATACTACTAGTAAGGCTTGTATCATTCCGTATCTACTCTACACTACTAGTAAGGCTTGTATCATTCCGTATCTACTGTACATTATTAATGAGGCGTGTATCATTCTGTACATGCTGTACATTATTAATAAGACGTGTGTCATTCCATGTCTACTGTATAACACTAATAAGACTTGAACCATTCCGTATATACTGTACAGTACTAATAAGACGTATATCATTATGTACCTACTGTACATCATTAATAATGCGTGTATCATTCTATACATATTGTACATTATCAATAGGACGTGTATCATTCTATACCTAATGTACAATATTAATAAATGTTTAATAGAACGATTGATTAATTATGGGTTACATTTTGACACTACATTGATTAAAGGATATGTTGTTTTATGTTTGGCAGTGTATATAGTGATCAATAGATCTGTGTTGTATGTTTGGCAGTGTATATAGTAATTAAAAGAGCTGTGTTGTGTGTTTGGCAGTGTATATAGTAATTAAAAGAGCTGTGTTGTATGTTTGGCAGTGTATATAGTAATTAAAAGATCTGTGTTGCATGTTTGGCACTGTATATAGTGATTAAAAGATCTGTGTTTTATGTTTGACAGTGTATATAGTAATTAAAAGATCTGTTGCATGTTTGACAGTGTATATAGTAATTAAAAGATCTGTATTGTATGTTTGGCAGTGTATATAGTAATTAAAAGGTCTGTGTTGTATGTTTGGCAGTGTATATAGTAATTAAAAGATCTGTGTTGTACGTTTGGCAGTGTATATAGTAATTAAAAGGTCTGTGTTGTATGCTTGGCAGTGTATATAGTAATTAAAAGATCTGTGTTGTATGTTTGGCAGTGTATATAGTAATTAAAAGGTCTGTGTTGTATGTTTGGCAGTGTGTATAGTAATTAAAAGATCTGTGTTGTGTGTTTGGCAGTGTATATAGTGATTAATAGATCTGTGTTGTATGTTTGGCAGTGTATATAGTAATTAAAAGGTCTGTGTTGTATGTTTGGCAGTGTATATAGTAATTAAAAGATCTGTGTTGTATGTTTGGCAGAGTATATAGTAATTAAAAGATCTGTGTTGTATGTTTGACACTGTATACAGTGATTAATAGATCTGGTTAATAAAATGTCTTGCAAAACAAGCTGACTTTTTCCATCAATTCGAGATGCATTGTCAGGCACTCTGATTGAAGAGAGATTACATGAATGCATGTACACAGCATTTGTATGCACCAAAGTACACAGAAACATGATATGTCTATTGCAGTTCTGTACTATGTTAAAGTTTGTGTGAATTCCTAATTGTAGATAATTAAATCTATGGGTAAGGTCTCCTGAGTGTCCAGTCCATAGATTCATTTAAGGAAACATAATTTAACTCATTGCATTCTCATTAACCTACGGTTATTCAGGTACGTTTATAAAGTCCAATAACGACTGCAGCTCGTGAACTGTGGAACTAATGCACCTGAGGAACATTAACTAACATGTTCTGCTGTTAAGATTAACTGTATTTTTAATCCATAGGGGAAATTATTGTGTTAGTATTATTGACGTGCTGATATGGAATCCTTCACTGGACCAAAAGACCATTATTTATCGTCTTCGATGTACTGTTAAAACTCAGGCGCCAATTAGTTATCTTAACATAAATTGATTGAATTGATGACATGGATTGCCTTCAGATGCACGTGTCAAATATCTCCATGAAATTTCCAAGCAAAACGCTATTGAAAATCCATAGGAACATAATCAGTTCCCATCCTATTTCCGTATTAAATTTAATTTTTATGAATTCAATGGCAGACATGGAAGTGTCGTCTGGAAACAAAATGGGAAACATACTGTGTGGGCGTGTTCATTGCTTGCATGTTGTTAGGTTGTACAAGCTTAGAATTAAACAAAGTGGGAAACATACTGTGTGGGCGTGTTCATTGCTTGCATGTTGTTAGGTTGTACAAGCTTAGAATTAAAGAGAAGAAAGGCATGTAAGTGTAGTCTTCAGTCAATCGTGATTCGTTTTAAGATTTGAAAAATGAAATTTGTAATTTGGGAGGATAGTCGATTCTCCGTTTAAGACACATTGCTGTAATAAAATTAACATTAATACAATTAATCAGATCTACAGCTCTTATTATGATACGGCCGAACAAGCAAGGCAACGAACTAGTATCAATCATTTAAATATTGTTATGTATATTTAATTTAACTGTATTTTTTTTTGTTTTAAAATTAAATTTATTCCTTTACATGATATTGTAATGTAACATTGTTGACTGGATTCGACATTGTCCAGAAGAAGAAATTTTTTAAAATTTATTTTCTTTATTTTAGATGTAAACAACTAATAATATAAACATTTATCTAGTTTCTGACCTTTTCCAAAATCGGTGACAGTTTTCTTAAACAAGTTTAAAAAAAAAAAATTCTATCTGTCTCAGAGTAAGAATCATTAAGTTGAGTCAAGGTCATACCTGGAATACATGACATTTATCATGTAACAAACTTCTATTTTTCCAGAAGATCGAACTCTTGACACACCCCCCCCCCATCTATTTTGCGTTTTAGTTAGTCTTATAACTGACGTTATGATAAAAGATTGCCAGTCGAGCCTAAAACATTTGGCACGTTAAGTTGTATTAATTTGTTGGACCAGTTTGGGTTGAAGTTTATTTTCTTCAAATTATTGAATTCAAGTGATTATTTTCTCTGGAAATACAAAAGTGCTCTGATATAATTCTTGAATAAAGATATTCACTTGAATTTATACAGAATTCAAAACTGGAATACTATTTCTGTGATTCAACAAGAGACTGTTGACACATCAGTACAACGCTGACTATTTTGGATTTAATTCGTAAAGCCGTAAGTTCTCTTTTTCTCATTTTTCAATTTTTATTCATGGGAAATAAATTATTTTTTAAATTTTACAAAGCTTGTTTTCACTCTTTTCTGACCCTAATTTTAAGAGCATAGACTCGTAACAATATGAATTGATCGAATTAAAGGATGGTATTGCTGCCACATCTGCCGAAACAAGCTAATACTATCAAATTATCGGATGGAATTGCTTCCACATTTCCTAAAACAATGCAGCATTATCAAATTAACGGGCAGGATTGCCTCATCATTTCCTAAAAACCAGCTAACTTTATCATACATACGTAACTTAATCTAAAAAATCGGACTTCTTTCCTGTATTTCATAAATGTCATGCCAGTATTAAAATTATGTCATTGTAGAACACAAAAACCCGTTAAATATACACGATTAATTTGTTTGATATTTGTTTATTTACGGAGGAGAAATGTTAAGGATGAATGAAATTTGGTTTCTCAACGATATTTTTAGACATATTTGCCTTAAAAGCAGACACCTATATCATCAAATTGATTAGGTAAGAGAGTTATTCCACTAAACGTCGGCAATTCCATTGCATTATCGAATCATACTTGTTTATGGTAGTAGTGGAAATACGGAACTTCTGGATGGTTTCTATTGAGGAGAATCAGACGGCCTTCCAGTGTCCATGCTTTCTATACTTCCGAACGTAGTGAAGAGTTTAGCAGGGTCATCAGACTCTATCACAAGTCTAGTAGATTCTTAAATTCGCTCTTTATTCGGTTTGAAGCACGCATTTTCACTGGCACCGGTGATCTTGAGCCTTATCTGTTGCTATGACAACTGGGGCCACTAGTATGCTAATCGTATCGTGGTTTGGACCTAACCGGTTTTACATTTGTAGCTCTGGGTTTCTTTTGCGTCAAACTGATGAACCAATTGCATTTTTCTCTTCACTTTGGTTTGGATGGTAGGTTGTCCGGATTTGGGAGGTATCGAGACCGTAAACATGTCCTGTCCACATCTGGTACAGCCTCTGGCTCTTGCAGCCTTCTTTGTGTTGATCATATGTCTGACAGTGAAAGCACAGCAAACAATTATGGTTGAATGGGGGCTTACTCCGATTCTGAAAACCCGGTTTCGATCGATGCAGGCAAAGCTATGCAGGCAGTCAAATGTCAAAAAGAAAGTGTGGCAATCAACTTCCCGTTACGAATATTGATTCGTTCCATTTAGAAGAAGTTCAGAAATCTGAGATATTCAAGTATCTCAGTCTTACAGCAGCGATTCCAGATCTCTAGAGAGCGCGACAGCTCAAAATGATTAGAGAGATTAGAGTTGAAATGCCCTAACGAATCTCGCAATAAATCGATTAGAGTTGAAATACACTAATGAGTATCGAAATAAATCGATTAGAGTTGAAATACCCTAATGAGTATCGAAATAAATCGATTTCAGACAAGCAGAGCATCATGGACAGTTTTGCAACTATATTATATCAGCAACTGGCTTGATATAATTTTAGTTGACACTCCTGGAACTTCGCGTTAAGTCCTGAAGTACTTTTTCGTCGATAAAGGCGATATCTTTGCTAGATTTTGATTCTAATTACAGTCATTATAAATCATTGCCAATTTTCTTTGACAAGAAACGATTTCCACTTCAGAGTCACTGATTGAATTGTTCGTCGTCATTTTTAGCACAGACCTCGTACTATTCATTGTTGGTTTTGTTTAGTTTCCCAATGGTGAAAGACTATTGCTTGACATCACTGCTCCCAACCTGCCTGGAAGTCCGACAAAACTGACGGAGATTTTCGCTGATTGGTTGCGTTTCTCATGTCAGAACTGTACATGATGATTTTACTTGAGAAAAAACGAATCGCTACTAAATTAACGTTGGCTACTGTCCCCAGAGGTCATGTCCATAGTAAGATCCCAGGCACAAGAGTTTTTTTATAAATGAAAATGGTGACCTTCAGATGTATGGAAATCAATGAAACTGAATCTGTTTAACATGGCCGCTGAAGTTTGCCGATTAATCGAATCGTGCTCAACAGACCACCCGTCCAACCGAAGTCGAGGTCAATGTAGTGTGTTACACAGGAATGGTAAGAATCGGCTTCTCCTCCACTACATTTTAAAATGATCTTCATCTCCACTGACACGTGAAACAACCCACGGCAAACAGGCTGCATAATTTTAGTCGCCTCGAATGTCATGCATCCACGTTAAAGAAATAAACCTGCGTAAGAGGATCAACCTCTATTGTAAATTATATAGGAAGGTAAAGATGAGGAAGATGATGATTGTTGCGTGAACCTCATTTACCATGTAAAAGAAGTAATTATTTTTACTTTATATTCGAATTTGGTGCGATCCAGTTGATGATTGATATCCCGTAAAATATCTACTAACATCCAGTTGATGATTGATATCCCTTAAAATATCTACTAACATTCAGTTGATGATTGATATCCCTTAAAATATCTACTACCATCCAGTTGATGATTGATATTGCTTAAAATATCTACTACCATCCAGTTGATGATTGATATCCCTTAAAATATCTACTACCATCCAGTTGATGATTGATATCTCGTAAATATCTACTAGCATTCAGACGATGATTGATATCCCTTAAAATATCTACTAACATCCAGTTGATTATCGATATCCCTTAAAATATCTACTACCATCCAGTTGATGATTGATATCCCGTAAATATCTACTAGCATTCAGACGATGATTGATATCCCTTAAAATATCTACTACCATCCAGTTGATGATTGATATTGCTTAAAATATCTACTACCATCCAGCTGATCATTGATATCCCTTAAAATGTCTACTACCACCCAGGTGATGATTGATATCCCTTAAAATATCTACTAACATCCAGTTGATGATTGATATCCCTTAAAATATCTACTAGCATTCAGTTGATGATTGATATCCCTTAAAATATCTACTACTATCCAGTGGATGATTTATATCCCGTAAAATATCTACTGGCATACATTTGATGATTGATATCCCTTACAATATCTACTACCATCCAGATGATGATTGATATCCCTTAAAATATATACTAGCATTCAGTTGATGATTGATATTGCTTAAAATATCTACTAGCATCCAGTTGATGATTGATATTGATTAAAATATCTACTAACATCCAGTTGATGATTGATATCCCTTAAATATCTACTACCATCCAGTTGATGATTGATATCCCTTAAAATATCTACTAGCATTCAGTTGATGATTGATATCCCGTAAAATATCTACTATCATCCAGTTGATGATTGATATCCCTTAAAATATCTGCTAGCATTCAGTTGATGATTGTTATCCCGTAAAATATCTACTAACTTCCAGTTGATGATTGATATCCCGTAAAATATCTACTAACATCCAGTTGATGATTGTTATCCCTTAAAATATCTACTAGCATTCAGTTGATGATTGATATCCATTAAAATATCTACTACCATCCAGTGGAAGATTTATATCCCGTAAAATATCTACTGGCATACAATTGATGATTGATATCCCTTACAATATCTACTACCATCCAGTTGATGATTGATATCCCGTAAAATATCTACTAGCATTCAGTTGATGATTGATATTGCTTAAAATATCTACTAGCATTCAGTTGATGATTGATATCCCTTAAAATATTTACTAGCATTCAGTTGATTATGGATATCCCTTAAAATATCTACTAGCATTCAGTTGATTATCGATATCCCGTAAAATATCTACTAGCATTCAGTTGATGATTGATATTGCTTAAAATATCTACTAGCATTCAGTTGATGATTGATATCCCTTAAAATATCTACTAGCATCCAGTTGTTGATTGATATCCCTCAAAATATCTACTAGCATTCAGTTGATTATCGATACCCCGTAAAATATCTACTAGCATTCAGTTGATGATTGATATTGCTTAAAATATCTACTAGCATCCAGTTGATGATTGATATCCCTTAAAATATCTACTAGCATTCAGTTGATTATCGATATCCCGTAAAATATCTACTAGCATTCAGTTGATGATTGATATTGCTTAAAATATATACTAGCATCCAGTTGATGATTGATATCCCTTAAAATATCTACTAGCATCCATTAGATATTTATTGAATATAACCAAAGTCATATGGACAGCGTTCTTTTGCATACCAGGGCCCAGCAACGTGGAATGAATTGCCCAATGAACTTAAGACACAAAGACACAGTGATCCCGTTCAAGAGTGCTCTCAAAACTCACTTATTTCGACTGCAAGAATAAACTTAAAGACCTAATAATGTTTCCTACCTGAAATATTCTCAGCATGTTTTTTAATTTTTTTTTATGTTTTTTCTAATTTCATGTTGTTTGTTTTTGTAATATTATTATTATGTTTCTTATCTTATAGGTGTTGTCTAATGTTGTAAAGCGCTTAGAGCTCCTCATTATTATTATTATTATTATTATTATTATTGCACTGTTGTACACTGTTACACGATATTGAACGCTGTTATATGCTGTTATACGGTATTGTACACTGTTATTAGCCTCCGCGTTCAAAGAAAAAAAGAGAAAACAGGTTATAAGGATATAGGAGATATATTTGCTATATATTAGTGACTTTGTGGTACTAACATATTTGAATGTCAGTTTCTGTTTGAAGCCATTGTTTAAACAAGTTAAGACTGTAAAACGTCTGATCATTTGCACACAAATACATGCACGTCTTAAAAACGCATTCATTCAAATTGCTAATTGAAGGTATAGATTTGCGTCATCGATGTCGCAGTCCGTATTTCCTCGCTTCATGAATAACGTTTCTTTGAAACTCAAATGGATAATTTAGAAACGTCAGTGTTGATTATATGTGTATACAGTCTGTTCTTCAAGGAAGTGCTTTGCATGACAAGGTATGATTAGACAATGAATCTGTACTGATTTCTTTCAGATCTTACAGACATGTTTGAAAAAGCACTTATATTGTGGGTTGGCATAGCTTTCTTAAAATGCTTTAGACGAGTTCGAAAAATGGTGAAAGAGTAGATTGGTATATATCATTACCGATATTACAGGCATAAATGCAAATGGATTATATGGGTTTACATGGATTTCTTATTGATGTTACATGGATTTCTTATTGTTATTACATGGACTTCATATTGATGTTACATGCGTGTTAGAAACATTTGTGACATACTTGGTTGCCGTAATTGTGTACAGATGTTACATACGAGTTAGAAAACTGGGTTATATAATGAGTTAGTGTAATTTCGTACAGATTTTACAGACGAGTTTGGAAATGTGCTCATTTTGTGCGTTGGCATGGATTTCTTGAAGATGTTACAGGCGTGTTACAAACTTTGATGATATAGTTTACTGGCACAGATTACTTCCACGTGTTACAGGTGTAATTGAAAATTTGGTTATATAACGGACTGGCATAATTTCGTAATTATGGTATATGCGTGTTTTTAAAATGTGCATATATAGTGGGTCGGCATAATTTGTAATGATGTTATATACGGGTTTTACATGTACATGTACGTTAATAGTGGGTCGGCATAATTTCGTAATGATGTTATATGCGTGTTTTAAAATGTACACTAATAGTGGGTCGCATTAATTTTTTAATGATGTTATGTGCGTGTTTTAAATGTACAGTAATAGTGGGTCGGCATAATTTCGTAATGATGTTATATGCGTTTTTTAAAATGTACACTAATAGTGGGTCGCATTAATTTTTTAATGATGTTATGTGCGTGTTTTACAAAGTACATGAATAGTGGGTCGACATAATTTGTTAATGATGTTGGAGGTGTGTTTGAAAGTTGGGTTTGTTGGTGGGTTTGCATACATTTTTTACTCACGTTACATGTGTGTTTAAAAAATTAAACATGCATGGAGAATATTTCGAACTAGATAAAAGCAAGTTTCACGTGAGATGAATTAAATGGCAACATATAGGTAACACTATCATTTTCATCAATAGAAAGATAAAGTATGAAATCGAGTGGTAAATTGCGTTGTAAAGTGCCATGCTACAAGAGATGATGTTCTGGGTGTTACACTGTCATTGACCTTTTATAATGACGCGACTATTAAAGGCTCGTCACAAGATATAATGTTCTGGCTGTTACACTGTAATTGACCTTTTATAGTGACGCGACTTTTAAAGGCTCGTCACAAGATATAATGTTTTGGCTGTTACACTATCATTGACCTTTTATAATGACGCGACTATTAAAGGCTCGTGACAAGATCTAATGTTCTGGCTGTTACACTGTCATTGACCTTTTATAATGACGCGACTATTAAAGGCTCGTCACAAGATATAATGTTCTGGCTGTTACACGGTCATTGACCTTTTATAGTGGCACGACTAATATAGGCTCGTCATAAGAGATAATGTTCTGGCTGTTACACTGTAATTGACCTTCTATAATGACGCGACTATTAAAGGCTCGTCACAAGATATAATGTTCTGGCTGTTGCACTGTAATTGACCTTTTATAATGACGCGACTATTAAAGGCTCGTCACAAGATATAATGTTCTGGCTGTTACACTGTAATTGACCTTTTATAATGACGCGACTATTAAAGGCTCGTCACAAGATATAATGTTCTGGCTGTTACACGGTCATTGACCTTTTATAGTGGCAATACTAATATAGGCTCGTCATAAGAGATAATGTTCTGGCTGTTACACTGTAACTGACCTTCTATAATGACGCGACTATTAAAGGCTCGTCACAAAATATAATGTTCTGGCTGTTACACTGTCATTGACCTTTTATAATGACGCGACTATTAAAGGCTCGTCACAAGATATAATGTTCTGGCTGTTGCACTGTAATTGACCTTTTATAATGACGCGACTATTACAGGCTCGTCACAAGATATAATGTTCTGGCTGTTACACTGTCATTGACCTTTTATAATGACGCGACTATTAAAGGCTCGTCACAAGATATAATGTTCTGGCTGTTACACTGTAATTAACCTTTTATAATGACGCGACTATTAAAGGCTCGTCACAAAATATAATGTTCTGGCTGTTACACTGTCATTGACCTTTTATAGTGGCACAACTAATATAGGCTCGTCATAAGAGATAATGTTCTGGCTGTTACACTGTAATTGATCTTTTATAATGACGCGACTATTAAAGGCTCGTCACAAGATATAATGTTCTGGCTGTTACACTGTCATTGACCTTGTATAATGACGCGACTATTAAAGGCTCGTCACAAGATATAATGTTCTGGCTGTTACACTGTAATTGACCTTTTATGGTGACGCGACTATTAAAGGCTCGTCACAAGATATAATTTTCTGGCTGTTACACTGTAATTGACCATTTATAATGACGCGACTATTAAAGGCTCGTCACAAGATATAATGTTCTAGCTGTTACACTGTCATTGACCTTTCATAGTGGCACGACTATTAAAGGCTCGTCACAAGATATAATGTTCTGGCTATTACACTGTAATTGATCTTCTATAATGACGCGACTATTAAAGGCTCGTCACAAGATATAATGTTCTGGCTGTTACACTGTCATTGACCTTTTATAATGACGCGACTTTTAAAGGCTCGTCACAAGATGTATTGTTCTGGCTATTACACTGTCATTGACCTTTTATAGTGGCACGACTAATATAGGCTCGTCACAAGATATAATATTCTGGCTGTTACACTGTAATTGACCTTTTATAATGACGCGACTATTAAAGGCTCGTCACAAGATATAATGTTCTGGCTGTTACACTGTAATTAACCTTTTATAATGACGCGACTATTAAAGGCTCGTCACAAAATATAATGTTCTGGCTGTTACATTGTCATTGACCTTTTATAGTGGCACAACTAATATAGGCTCGTCATAAGAGATAATGTTCTGGCTGTTACACTGTAATCGATCTTTTATAATGACGCGACTTTTAAAGGCTCGTCACAAGATATAATGTTCTGGCTGTTACACTGTAATTGATCTTTTATAATGATGCGACTATTAAAGGCTCGTCACAAGATATAATTTTCTGGCTGTTACACTGTAATTGACCTTTAATAATGACGCGACTATTAAAGGCTCGTCACAAGATATAATGTTCTGGCTGTTACACTGTAATTGACCTTTTATAATGACGCGACTATTAAAGGCTCATCACAAGATATAATGTTCTGGCTGTTACACTATCATTGACCTTTTATAATGACGCGACTATTAAAGGCTCGTGACAAGATATAATGTTCTGGCAGTCACACGGTCATTGACCTTTTATAGTGGCACGACTATTAAAGGCTCGTCACAAGATATAATGTTATGGCTATTACACTGTAATTGATCTTCTATAATGACGCGACTATTAAAGGCTCGTCACAAGATGTATTGTTCTGGCTGTTACACTATCATTGACCTTTTATAGTGGCACGACTAATATAGGCTCGTCACAAGATATAATGTTCTGGCTGTTACACTGTAATTGACCTTTTATAGTGGCAATACTAATATAGGCTCGTCATAAGAGATAATGTTCTGGCTGTTACACTGTAACTGACCTTCTATAATGACGCGACTATTAAAGGCTCGTCACAAAATATAATGTTCTGGCTGTTACACTGTCATTGACCTTTTATAATGACGCGACTATTAAAGGCTCGTCACAAGATATAATGTTCTGGCTGTTACACTGTAATTAACCTTTTATAATGACGCGACTATTAAAGGCTCGTCACAAAATATAATGTTCTGGCTGTTACATTGTCATTGACCTTTTATATTGGCACAACTAATATAAGCTCGTCATAAGAGATAATGTTCTGGCTGTTACACTGTAATTGATCTTTTATAATGACGCGACTTTTAAAGGCTCGTCACAAGATATAATGTTCTGGCTGTTACACTGTAATTGATCTTTTATAGTGACGCGACTATTAAAGGCTCGTCACAAGATATAATTTTCTGGCTGTTACACTGTAATTGACCTTTAATAATGACGCGACTATTAAAGGCTCGTCACAAGATATAATGTTCTGGCTGTTACACTGTAATTGACCTTTTATAATGACGCGACTATTAAAGGCTCATCACAAGATATAATGTTCTGGCTGTTACACTGTAATTGACCTTTTATAATGACGCGACTATTAAAGGCTCGTGACAAGATATAATGTTCTGGCAGTCACACGGTCATTGACCTTTTATAGTGGCACGACTATTAAAGGCTCGTCACAAGATATAATGTTATGGCTATTACACTGTAATTGATCTTCTATAATGACGCGACTATTAAAGGCTCGTCACAAGATGTATTGTTCTGGCTGTTACACTATCATTGACCTTTTATAGTGGCACGACTAATATAGGCTCGTCACAAGATATAATGTTCTGGCTGTTACACTGTAATTGACCTTTTATAATGACGCGACTATTAAAGGATCGTCACAAGATATAATGTTCTGGCTGTTACACTGTAATTGACCTTTTATAATGACGCGACTATTAAAGGCTCGTCACAAGATATAATGTTCTGGCTGTTACACTGTAATTGACCTTTTATAGTGACGCTACTATTAAAGGCTCGTCACAAGATATATTATTCTGGCTGTTACACTGTCATTGACCTTTTATAGTGGCACGACTAATATAGGCTCGTCACAAGATATAATGTTCTGGCTGTTACACTGTAATTGACCTTTTATAGTGACGCTACTATTAAAGGCTCGTCACAAGATATATTATTCTGGCTGTTACACTGTCATTGACCTTTTATAGTGGCACGACTAATATAGGCTCGTCACAAGATATAATGTTCTGGCTGTTACACTGTAATTGACCTTTTATAATGACGCGACTATTAAAGGCTCGTCACAAGATATAATGTTCTGGCTGTTACACTGTCATTGACCTTTTATAGTGACGTGACTATTAAAGGCTCGTCACAAAATATAATGTTCTGATTGTAACACTGTCATTGACCTTTTACAGTGGCACTACTACTATAGGCTCGTCACAAAAGATCATGTTCTGACTGTTACACGGTCCTTGACTTTATTTTACAGTGGCATGATTTATAGACTCGTCACAAGACAAGCATACGCCAATCGCGACGAGCGGTTTGTTAATTCTTTTTCTAAGACATGTATTTTATCTCCCTTTAAAAGAGCTCACCTGTTTTTGTACACGTATTTGTCACCAAACAGGGGTCATTGTACATATTATATTTGAATCTCGCAAATGTCTGTCTGTCTGTCAGTCTGTCTGTCTGTCTGTCTGTCTGTATGTATGTATGTATGTATGTATGTATGTATGTATGTATGTACATACGTACGTAAGTATGTATGTAAGAATGTATGTATGTATGTACCTATGTGTGAATGTATGTATGTATGTATGTATGTATGTATGTATGTATTAATCAGAATCACAGCGACATCATTTTACCATCCAATCTCTTTGGGAGGATTTTCACGTCCACCATGTGACGATCGTTCTCTTTATATATCCGATACACTTGCTGTGCAATAGTACCCATTCATATTGAACTAAATTTACAAAACATATCTTCTGATCAGATGGTAATACATATAACTGTTTTACTAGTCTTGCATATTAATTAGAACTTTTTGCGGGGGAGGTGGTGGTGGTTTGATGCCAAACAAACATATGTACATAGGAAACAATAAGACATTATCGTCACTTAAACTCAATGATAAGAAAAACATTTTAGATTATGCATTATCGCAAAACAGGCGACGCCGTTCAACAGTAAAAACTATAACAGGAAGTGTGTGTGTGTGTGTGTCGTGATGTCTAGCACTGGGGCATCATGCCGCAGACACCTATCATCATATCCCATTCAGTCACATTATCCTGACACCAGGCCAACCAGTCCTAACACTAACCTCTTAATGCTGAGCGCCAAGCGATGGAGCTGTTAGTATCATTTTTATGTATATGGTAAGACTCATCCGGGGTTCGAACCCGCGATCTCCCGCATCCGAGGCGGACGGTCTAACCACTAAGCCACTAGAATGGTCTGCATTAATTTAATACTACTACTACTACCAATAATAATAATAATAATAATAATAATAATAATAATAATAATAATATCAATAATAATGACAATAATAAAAATAATTATAATAATAATGATAAAGTTCATTTATGAAAACTAGATCAATGATAATTTACAAATTTATTTCTTATTTAGATTAAGACTTCATTGTGTGAATACGATATAGGTGATAACATTTTACTGCTTAATTCGGAGCTGTCACCTTTCTACTCTGATGCTGGGCCGAACCCACCTTTTTAAGTCGAGGTTCTGCGTTAAACCGTACAACCTTTTAAGTCGAAATTCTGCGTTAAACACGTACACCGTTTTAAGTCGAGCCTCTGTGTTAAACCGTACCCGTTTCCTCAGCTCAGGCAAAAACTCGGTGATTCATCTATAATGCTTTTCTTTAATAAATTCTTTTTTCTTTTACTACATACCTTGAGTCAGTGGATGATATCAGTGAGACTGCAGATAAAATGTTGATTTTTAAAGATGAGGAGAATGACCGTATGAAACCATGAAGTTGGATCCAAAAGAGAAACCAAAATGTACAATATCAGGTACACGCAGCATATTAACCGAAGAACTTTAGTATGACAGAAAGGATCCAATTCACCTAAGTAGTGAACGAAAATCGCATTCCTAACTGGATAATTCGTTAAATTAGGACAAAAATCGCATTCCTAACTGGATAATTTCGTTAAATTAGGATGAAGAGGTGGGAGCTTTTACCTTTCGTGCACGAAAAGTTGTTACTAGAACCATGAAGACTCAGTACAGCTATAAGATCAACCAGCAACGCATTATGGTATCTTAGTTTCCAAAGGAATAAGAAATCTTTGACTAAAATAAAATGCAGCAATTGACGTAGACGATTTGATAGATGATTTTATTCTCATTTCCCTAATAAGGACGTCGTTAATCATACTTCTTTTCATGAGTGAGATGAAAGAATGTGTCTCTCTTTTCATATTCATTGCTCCCTTTTGCCAACCATAATAAAAACTGCTCTCCAGTAACGTAAGGAACGCTACCGCCTGCACATATATGGGGGACCCCGGGATCAACCTTGCATTGAACTGTTAACTCGGTTCATGTTTTTTACAAAAATCTAAACTAGGATGAAAAGATAACAGCCCAAGGATGTAACGTACCTATATTTTCCGTTACTTGCAGTAAATCCCTTGCTGGCAGTATAGTTTCTTGGGAAGAGAGAAAGCTGGGACTTTACAAACATGTACTTGAAACTGTCTAAATAACTGTTTCACCCCAATAAAACGCTTTCAAAATCTGAAGAATATTTTACAAGAGTAAAATAACCACATATAGAATTCCATCCACTTGGGATCCGTTCTTTTGCAAATATTTGGTCGCAAAGATTGGGTTTAATTTTCAGCATAAGTTTTGAAAGTTGCATGAATTACAGGCGTTATGGTTTATACAAAATATGGTTTATGGTTTAGGACTCAACCACTACTATCTTATTTTGGTAACCTTAGTTCGCTTGAATTCTAAACGAAATACCGCTTCTTTGTGCTACAACTGAAGCCACAGACACTCGAGAAAAAAAAAAATCAACCGTACCACCACACAAAAAAACACATTAAAAATGAAACCATTTTTTGATTAAAGTGTCAAAAGACCTGCATATCAAAATAGTTAATTAGAAAACATACGAAACACGGCCATCGCTTTTGTTGATACCCTTTCTTAGAAGAAGAAAACAAACGCATATGTAATCAAGAATCATCGATGCACTCATCCCTGAGTAGTGAATGGGGATCTTATAGGGTCTATGGGACTTATCATTAAAAATACCCTTGGGAACATATAGGGTCTATGTAAATTTAACATGGAGAAAAATCGTGGGAACATATAGGGTCTATGGGATTTAACATGGCCAAAAATCGTGGGAAAATATAGGGTCTATGGGAATTAACATGGCCAAAAATCGTGGGACAATATAGGGTCTATGTAAATTTAACATGGCCAAAAACCCCTGGGACTGTATAGGGTCTATGTAAAATTGAAACAGGGAGGGTCTCTATTTTTAAAAAAAAATAAAAAAACAAAATAAAAAAATGGGTAGGCAATGGAAAGGCTATCTCTTTTCGAGAAATATGGGGGCCCTGAAAAGGGCCTTTGGGTTTTCTTCTTCTAATTTCTTCTTTTTCTCCACCAAGTTCTTATTTTATCTCCAACACTCTTCTTCCCTTTCTTTTTTTTCTTCTCCTCCTCTTCTTTCTTCTTCTCTTCCTCCTCTTCTTTCTTCCTCTTTTCATTTTCTTCTTCTTTTTCAATTTTTTCGTTCCATTTGCGTATTCTTATTCTTTCCTCTTCATCCTCCTTCTCCTCCTTTATCTCTTTCATGACACCACTAATCTTGTCCTTTGCTTTTCTCAAGTTATTAATTTCCATCTTTACACGATGGGGACTATAGGAATAATGGTCTTCAACGAGTCTTATTAGCATCTGTTCCATTATTCCTAAGTTGTCTAAAACGTCTTGCAAGGTTTGTATTTTGTCCATTTGGTTTGACGCCATCTTCTTTTTATTCTTTGCAGAATGGTTTGAACAACGAACAATGTGGGTTCTTATAGTGAAAGCGCGGACGTGAAGGAAAACATCCCCCTAAAACATAAAATCGATCTTACCTAGATCATGACCCAACAACGCGCGGACGTGAAGGAAAACATCCCCCTACTTTCTCATTTCATATAATATAACCCTAACTATACTCTCTACATACGCTAAGAATCAATAAATAAACCCATAATCTACTATTCACACAAACTTACTTCAGCATTTACAAACACAAACACATACACTTCCACTATTCATAAAGAGTTAGTGTTTATATTCACACTACTCTACATACACACATTGGCAAATCGATAGTTATTTCTTTTCTGGAGTATTGGGTAGCCCTTAAAAGGGCTGTTTTTTTGAACTCCTGATGCACCTATCTAATGGTTGCACCTTCCTGGCCTGGCGCCACACACGCATCTTCTTCCCCAGTCTTCTTTCACCTTTCTTCTGGGGAGCGCAGAGGGAGGATGATTCGCTTCAACACCCCAATCCTCTGTCTCGGGAATATTGAACGACATCCTCTCTTCTCTTTTCTTTTCCTCTTCTTCCCTCTCTCTTCTCTCCTCCTCTTCTTTTTTCATTCTTGCTTCTTCTATGATAGCCTCCGCTGATAGTTCGTTTACTATGCGCCTGGCATATTCCAGGTGCATCTGGAGTTCTAACAGTTTCACTATTCTGCTATTCATTCTTCTGGCTGTGTTGATCAATCAACAAGGGTAGCTAGACTGCCCAGCGAGTTTCAATTTATAGTGAAAGCGCGGACGTGATGGAAAACATCCCCTAATAACATAAAATTGATCTTACCTAGATCATGACCAAAAACAACAACAACGCGCGGACCTAAAAGAAACACTCACTTTTTTATGCTACCCATCACTATTGTAAAATTTTTTATAAATCACTTCAATAGACTATCCACATACGCAAAGCAATCCAATCTAACCCTAAATATACACCTCTAACAAGCAAAAAAAAAACAAACATCATTTTAATCTACTATCCATACCTACTTACTTAACCACTTACTAACACAAACACACAAACACATACACTTCCACTATTCTTAAAGGGTTAGTGTTTATTTTCACACTACTCTACCTACACACATTGGCAAATTGATCGTTATTTCTTTTCTAGAGTATTGGGTAGCCCTGAAAAGGGCTGTTTTTTTGTTTGCTATGGCATTCTTTTTTAGTTTCTAAGAATGCGATGTCCTCTGAGGATAGACTTTCTGGCGATAGGTCTGCTTCTTCGAAAAGAGAAGAAGAACTCTTTGGTGTCGATACGACAATCGACAAAGCCTCTGTCAGCTTCAGGTTGCTGCTGCTGTTGCTGCTGTTGCTGCTGTCTGTACTTCTCTGTCCATTCTTCTTTCTCCCTGTTCATTTCTTCTCTGAAGAGCTCTTCTATCAGGTCTTCAGTGATTTTTAACATTCTCACATTCTCTATTTCTTCTGGCTTCGGTATCAGACTGTGTCTGACCCTATGCAAATTCACGTAGGCTTCGTTGAGCTTAGCTAGTTTGGAGCACATCTTCGTAGGAGGATGAGTCGACAATGGATGGTTAGACTGGGAACAAACCGGTTCTTAAAGTCAAAGCGCGGACGTGAAGGAAAACATCCCCCACACGGTTTTCGAGTCGCAACGTTCAATGAGTGTCATGAGAGGGATAGTAAGAAATGAAAGAGCATCAATCCAACAGTCTTATAGCTAAACAAACCACAAAGGCATTTTTTTCAAAACACAACATTTTTTATTCAAAAATCACTTAACACTAACCAACAACAACTCTAACATTTTTAACAATAATCCAACACTATAACATCAAACATTTTTTTCAAAACACAAACCATTTTTTTCTCAATGGACAATCTACTTTAAACAGGGCTGACAACGTTGTGAATGAAATTGTGATTTCCACTGTTGGAAATCATTAGGCCATTGATGGACACTACGTTTCCTAGCTTGAGACAAAAGATAAGCATAATGGTCACAAAACCATCGATCTACTTTCACATCGTTTCTAGCAGAAGAACGAGGATCAAAATGAGTCACTAAATGTTCTAAGGAATAGCCCAGGCTGCGATGATGCAGAAAATACACGCAGTACTGTCCACACACCAAGGAACCTGTGCCTTGTAATTTCACATTATTGAATCGGGTGGTTTGAGCATTTCTTCTCATAAAGTCGATGATATCGTCTTCCAAAGGGGGCAATCCGTACGAATCGAAATATTCCACACAGCCTTCTTGAGGAAAGTAGACGGCTACCCAGTGGGTTCCTGGGAGATGACTGTCGTCCGTGTTGATCACGTAAGCTTGATGGTCTTTAGGTTTGCGATGAGGGAGTTCATCTTTAGCACAGACGACAGGATTCCAAGAAGACGTATACGAACTGTGGTTCAAAAGGTAATAAAGTTCCCAGGTATCCATTTGTGTTTGTTTTCTTCTTCACAGGTAAGAATAAGTCGTCAATTCGATCCTGACTTTTTGCTTGAAAATGTCTGACGAATAAACGGTTATTCGTTCTGTTTCCTCACTCTGATTCAGGAGAGCTTCGATACGATGGATCTCTTGAGTGGTTAATGGTGGACAAGAATGTTCACGCAAGTCTTTATACCACTGGTGCAACACGTCTTTGTTCGAGATGAGACTCCAAGCTTCGTCCAGATACTCGTCCAATTTTTCTTCTTGACTCAACATCAGGCATTTATCGTGTTGAATTTGACTGGGATGATCGTTTTGACATCCATAACAATTTTTCTTGATCAATTCCGTCATTTTGTCGACCAAGTGTTTGGCAAAACAGGAGACTAAATGGGCTTCTTGTTCTGGCCATCTTGACTTCATCATGACAACTTCTTCGTCTTTATCTTGAGATTCTTCTCCTTCCACGGTCTCCTCACATTCCATCTCCAAAGTTTCTCCACTTTGTAAAGAGGGATAACAGTCTTCCATGACTTCTAGTAATCTAGAATGACTTCTCTCAAACTGTTGATTTCTATGGTATTATCGAATTCTGCATACAGGATGACGTTCACTGTCTTGTCCAGTGGTTCTGCAAACTGAAGTTCCACACGAATCTGGCCTGATTTTATAGGGTGGAAATGTCCCTCGTCGCTGCCTTGGTCTGGAGTGAAATCGAAAGCCCACAAAGCGTAGCCTCCGTCATAATCGTCGTACGTAATGCCGTGACTGGTGTTGGTTCCTAACTGTCCCGTGGCTTCGTACAGGGACAAGTACGATCTCAAGTAATTTTTGTTGGCAAAGTCAGGTTCGAAAGGTCGGGTACACAAGGTCTTGCCATCGCGATTGACTTCGATCTTGGACACTTTGTAATGATGAAAGTTGAAAGGATTTTTTTCGAAGTGTCCGTTGAAGGCTTCATTCTCGACCATACCAAGGATCAAACGCTTGGGTAACTGTCCTTGAAACAGATGATCTTCGATCATGGATTGATGTCCCTTGGAAATGGTGAACGTTTTCACTTCCACACGTCGGATGGGATACTTGGCGGTTGTTCTGCTCAACGTTTGACTGATGTCGTTACCTACTTTGGGTAACACTTCTACGCGTCGTACGTAGAGTTTGGCTTCTAGGATTTTGCTTTTGGGATTGCCACCAGTAGTAGCTTCGTCATTAGCCAACAAATGGAAAGCGGCACTGCTACGATTCAGTCTCAGGCGAACATTCACTCCGTTTAGCAAATATTTCTCTTGCAACCACATGTCCAAATGCAAACGATCCATCAGTTCTAAACTCTGTCCATCTTTGATTCTGTTTCTTCGTTCTACAAATCCCTCATTGGTGACTGTTTTTGATTTGGGGTCAGGCTCAAGACTTGTTTCATTAAATTCGCCCGCTTCGTCAGGTTGCCACAGCACACAAGCAATTGAGATGAGTATCCTTGGCATCTATTCCGTACGTCAAGAGATTTTCCAGGTAGGCACGGTAAGGGTAAGTATCCATGCTGCTGCTAACCAGTTTGTTGTTCAAGTACAAGTCCACTGAGCTGAACAAGGAATGCATGAAATTGTTAATGGGAGCTACTTTCTCTTCGCCGCTTATAGTATCTCCTCCCTTATCTAGAACTTTGACTTTCAGGTACAAGTAACTGCTATTCAGATCGATGTAATCTTCGGGCTGTCCTTTGATTTCAAACTCGATGGGAGCGGAATCGGTCAATGTGGAGATGGGGTGAAATTCCACCCATTGGGATTCTTGCATGGTCATCATGGTGGGGGGCATGGCAAACAGATCCAGTTCCGTCTTGGAACAAGCACAAGACTCTCGGTGCATCATTTTTTCTATGTTTCAATAATCGAAAACGTCTAAGTCTCGAACGGTTCTTCTTTTCTTGGCCTTTCTCGCTTGAAGTCTGGTGAAAGGGTGTTTTCTTCGTCGTCTCTTTCTGCCTTGTCCTTGCTGAATGCCTGACTCAGTAGCGTGCAGGGCATTTATAGGTGTGTCTCGTCGACCCAAAATGTCTTTGCCCGTTTGCAGCAAGACATTTTTGCCTGCCCTCATGAAGGCTTCTTTAGGGTTTTGTTTGTCGATGATGACATTTTGGAGAAATTCTTTGCCTTGCGTCAGTGACGCATCTTTCAAGGCGTGCAATCCTCGTGTCACCATCGGTTTCAACACTGGGGCAACCGAACGAAAGGCCGATTTTAACATATCTCCTAAACCGTGTCCTCGTTGTCGAGCCACCCCTCGGTACACTGGATACATGACTTGCTTACGAGTCGTGAGAGAAACGTTTTCGAAAATGGAGTTTCACCGTGACTTTTCCTTTGGTGAATAGAATATTTTGTCCCAAATCTCCTTTTATAGTAATGTTGACCGTGTCCAAATACGACTTGCTGACCGGCAAATAGTGAGGATGGACAAATTCGCGGTGGACGTGGTAAGTGTTTCCACCTTCCTCGTCAGCGTTCGTGGCAGAATCCACTTTGAAAGGAATGACACGCAGTAATGGTACGGAAGTGTGTCCCACCACGTTGTATTCCACCGCATCGGAATACACAAACATCAAATTCAGTCCTTGGTTCAGTTCTACCGGGGTACGAAAATACTTGACAAAAGACTCGTTGTCGTGAATGATTGGTAATTCTTTTAATTTCTTCCTCAGCTCCATGTCACCGCCCAACATGTCAAACAAGTTATCATAAAAATGGAAACCCATGATTTTTTCCCCCTCAGGAAATTTCATCAGGAAGCGACGAGCTACTTTGTGGTATTCCAGGGTGACAGCTTTGGCCTTGAAAGTCTTAAAAGCATCCCCAAACACGCCATTAAACTTGGTGGCTATGGTGCTGACCAAATTTTGACCACTAAAATAATAGGTTGAGGGAATGAACAACTCATAGTTGGTCCACTTTGGATTGACTTTGTTTTGTTTTTTATGGGGATATTTGCTATTGTCATTCATCCACTTTTGCAATGTATCGTCATAAACTTCCACCTCAAATTTATTTTGATCAGCAACGACATTGAGGACTTGGGTCGGGTGAATCATTTCTACTAAAGCCACTTCCCAATGGGCTTCGTGATCTAAGGGGATGGCTTGAGGTAATTTGGCCGTGTAACAGCACAACGTGTTATTGGGAAACACCTCCATGGAACTGTCACTGTAAGGTTAAGTAAAATTGGTTTTGGTGACTCATAATTCCAGAGTTCTGTGGCTGTCCGAGGGGTTAGTGGATGTCAGAGGCGTGTCTCCGCCCAAAATGGGGTTCTGGTTGTGGTTGTTGGAGTGGTGACTGGCACTGGCACTGGACACAACGTTCCCGTTCGAGGAGAATTTCAGGGAGGGATTGGGAAGCAGGTAACCGATGCAACTGCTCAATAAAATGGTCCACAATTGTTTGTCTCCTTGTTGCAAACTCAAATTGGCGATGGCTGCCCCGATGACACAATACACCACGAAGATTTGGCAGAAAAAGACGATTTGCGTTTTAGGCACACTTCTCCACACCACACCCACAAGGGTTGTTTTTGTAAATCTTGCACAGAAGAACTAGGTGAAGAAGGACTGGTCGACGTAGCTGCGTCTGCTGTGTGAAAGGGCATGATGGTCACTTCTTCTTTTTATAGTCGATGACTTCCGAAGCGTCGATCCAAGAATCGAAACTGGGTGGATATCCTTTCCAACGTACTTTGACTTCTTTGACACGTCGTTTGCCCACTTTACGGGTTCTCCGTTCGATAATGCTTTCGATGTCGTACACGTCGTCTTCTTTTTTGGTGACACGTTGTAACTCGGGCAAATAAAACGTTCCTTTGAGCACTTCTCCGTTCATGTCTTCCAATTTATAGACGGCAGGATGACGGCCATGCACTCGTCCAGTGACGCGAAACAATTCGGTCGTCCAGTTAGGTAAGTAACCTTTGTCGAAAGTGCGTTTGGTTTTGCCAATGCGCACCCAATCTCCTACGGCCAACTCTCCACTTTTCTTGGGGACAGCCCTCGTCGGGGTCGTACCGAACAGACGCTCGAACACCAGCACTTCGTTGTCTGGAGTTACGTCTTGCGGGGCACGTCCGATGCTTCGATGGTAAGATTGGTTGTACGCTTGCACCAGGTGAGGTAAGATGTCGATGTACTTCAGAGTGTGGTGATGCGTAAAATATTTCCACATGCGTTCTTTCAAAGTGCGTTGAAAACGTTCCACGATGCTGGCTTTGGTTTCGGGATTCTCGGTGGTAAAAAAATGAATGTCACGTTTCTTTAATTCTTTTTGGAAAGCTTGGTTCAGAAATTCGGTGCCTTTGTCCGTTTGCCATCGAAGAGGGTGACGACCGCTTTGTTTCAACACCCGTTGCAGGGCTCGCACTAACTCGCTGCTCGATTTGGAAGTCAAGGGCACGACCCAGGCAAATTTGGAAAAGACGTCGATGACACAAAACAAATATTTGTAACCACGATTGTAGCTGGCCAAATGAGAGACATCGGCTAAATCGGCTTGCCATTGATGATCGATGCCTTCCACTCGGGTGCGACTTCTGGCAAACTTGCGTCGAATGGGTTTGTGTAAAGTGTAGGTAGCTTGTTCTTGTAACCATCGTTGCACTTGAGGTAAACGGAGACTTTTCAGTCGCGTTTTGGCAGCACGATACAATTTTTGAACTCCTGCGTAACCTGCAGGATGGGAGGGATCGTAGTAAATGCTGGCTAAGACTTTTTCCATTTTTTTGTGTTGGTTGGTGTGTTAATAAGGCACCCACTCTTGGAGGATGCTACTCTTTTTCTCTTGGGGTATTTTCTTGGATTGCAATGCTTTGCGTGTGCGACCGGCAATAGGTGTTGAAGAGGAGGAGGATGTCTGAGCGGGGGATATCGGTTCTTGTTTCACTTCTGTCTTCACTTCTGTCTTCACTTTCTTTTTCTCTTGTGATGAAGAAGGGGTGGCCATCATCTTTTTAATCCATCCAATTCTGGAGGTAGGTGGTGTTGTTAACTTGCGTACTTTTTCTGGTGGAGTTTGAAACCCTTCCTCTTCTTCTCCTTTTTCTGGCTTGGTCACGGGTACTGGTGCGACTGGTACTGGTACTGGTGATGGTGCTGGACTTTTCATCAAGGTCTTAAAATCTTTCAGAGTGGGTAGAGCTGTTTCGTCTAAAGCTTTCTGGTGAAAGAGTTGCAGTCTTTGCAAGAGTTGACTGTACTTTTGCGATTTTTCTGTTTCGGACAAATCTTGGCGATCCATCAAGGATTGCAATTCGTGTTGTAACTGGGACATCTCGCTCAAATTGGGATTGGGAGGTAAATGTGGGGTGCGTTGTTCTTGCCACCGATGGTATTCCATCCATCGTTTGTAAGGCACTAAAGCTAGTTTTCGTCCTTCCATGGGGTTGTCAGGGGTCAATTCTGAGATCTTGGGACTTCCGAGGGCCTTTTTATCTTGCTCCCACCAGTCCTCCCAACATGGTTCCCAAGACTCCTTTCAGTATGGGGCCTAACAAGAGAGGTAAAATGCCTCCACGTTGGACCAACATCTTCTTTTTTTGACGAATGGGAACACTCTTTCGAACCATTTGGCGAAGAACGTGACGATGCTTGCTTAAGCATTGTTTCTGGTGTTTGGACAAAGGGATCGTGCCTTTCAAAACGTTCAAACAACATTCGCACACGGTATCGATGACCTCTTTGGAGGCCGTTTGAATGAGTTTTTTTCGTAGGGGTGGAGAAGCTTTGGACAGGACAGATAACATGTCCCCATGTTTGGCTAAACGTGGTGGCAGTCCTTTCCTTTTCTTTCCTTGGGGTTTTCTGGAGGGTGACATCTTTGAGTCTTCAGGAGCACCAAAAGCACTGATACCCTACTTGGTCACAGGTCTTTTTTATACTGGAACGCGTCGCCACTGATTGTCTTTACGTTTTATCAGTTTGAGGACAGGCATGACACGTCGTGCAGGGGTACGCAACGGACTAAATCGAGCCAGTTCTTGCTTGGACAAATCCAGTAAACTTTGTAACATGCCCGATCTTTCTTGGACTTTGATTTTGGGCGAAGGTACTTTGTGAGCAGCAGCCACTGCCACTAAATTGGAAGGTCCTGCCACTGGGGAAGTTCTTTTGGGGGTCATCAACGGAGAAGTTCTTGGTGTGATCAACGTCTCCAAGTACTCTTCAGTTCTGGGTGTCATCAACGGAGAAGTGGACAAACGTGAGGCTGCCGGAGACGCAGTCACTGCCGTGGCAGGTCGTGGTTTGCGAGTGTAAGGTTGCGTCCTGGCCGAGGTGCCTCTCTTGCGACTAGTTTTCTTCTGTGGACTTTTCTTTTTCTGGGGACTTTTTCTCTGTTTCTTTTTCTGGGGGCTTCTTTTCTTTTTCCGGGGTGGTGTCTGGTAAGAGGAGGGTCCCGCCACTGGAGAAGTTATTCTTCTTGGGGACCTGGTCTTTTTCTTTTTCTTTTTCTTCTTGGGGCTTCGTTGGACTTTTGTCTTGGGGATAACTTTGGGGGCATTAGGATCCCATCTTAAGAGTGAGCGAATGATGACCCCTCCTAGAGTACCGCTCCCTCCAGGTTTCAAAATGATTTGTTTTTTGGTTTGAGTGTCGATGCGGGGATCGGCCAGTTGGACCAAAGCGACTTTGTTTCGATCGAAAAAGCGTTTGGTTTGATGAGGAATCTGAATGATTCCTTGGAGTAATTGACGTGCCGTCACCGTGAACCATCGTAAGACTTCTTTGAGACTAGCTTCTAAGACACGAGCTCGTGTTTGTGGATCTTTTTCTCGACTGATGCCATACAAGGCACGAATCAATTTGACGAGAAGATGCGACTGAAGGGACGTCATGTTCGCACTGAGAGTGAGACAGACGAAAAAGGGTCTGAGGTTTTTATAGATTTTTTTTATGGGGAGTGAAATGAAGTCGACGACGGAGACGTGTACAGGACAGGCCCTCCGTCTTGGCACCAGTGGTGAAACAAGTGGGTACGAAATCGCAAATCCTCGGGAGTCGTAGGTTTCAAATCGACGAGTAAATAGGCGTGTGGAGTTTGAGTGGCATCGTCGTACGCCTGAGTCAGCCAAGGCGTTCCTAACTGTTTGGCTAAGACTTGCACTTGCGATTTATCTCGAGGGCTTTTAAACAAGACCACGTAATGCGCATTGAGACTGATGGTGCGATGGGCTTTACTTTGTTGAAACAAATTTTGGGTGATGTAAACGACACTGGCATTACGGTGATGCCCTTTGCGCGTGAACCACAATTTAATTTCTTCTTCGTCTTCTCCTAACATGTCGTCGAAAATGACCAAATGGGTTTGACGGGAGTCAGAGACGATGCCATCGTCTTCTTTAGGAATACCTTCCACAAACACGATGGAATCGCCTTGACTTTCTCGCAAGAGGCTGTACGCCGATTGCCACTCTTTGTAACACCACACGATCCGTTGAGGTGGCCGATCGATCAAATGATGTTTATGTTCGATCAAACGTTTGACGAATTCGGTTTTGCCTGAACCGCTAGGTCCAGCAATGAGCATGTTAAAGGGATGGCGAAGATACAAAGCCTCCCAACTGGCACGATCTAAGTGTTCGTCGATGACTTTGACAGTAGAGGAAGAGGGAGCAGAGACAGCAGAGGTAGCCATGGTGTGAGAAATGTCACTTGTGACACGAAAAACAAACAAGACAAGAGTTTATATACTTTTTCAGAACACGTTTATTGAATGTTTTTTTTCAAACATGAATACGAAAGACAAAAATACATAAAAGCCAAAGGCTTAAGTACAAAGATAAAAGGCACATGATAACGATGAACGTGGAATAAACACAAGTGTCTGTACAACATGTTTTGGGTAATGTTCTAACCAGTTCTATAGTAGGGGGTAAGGTCACACAAGTGTCCTCCCGAAAGGGTCTTTCAGGTCTGTCCACGACAGTCCTGTCCTGGGTGACGGGTTCTTCTGGCACCGTCACTAACACGGGTTGAAAAGTAACTTTTTTCCTTGAACAACTCTCGTGCATACTGGGCCACTTCTTGGGTCTAAGCCTCAAAACCCCATTCTTTCCAGGCACGGACATCTGTCCAATGGGGATGTAAGTCACAAGCTACACACACATCGTCATACACGTCTTGGGTAGCTAAAAGTTGACGAATCTTTTTTTCCTGTTGAGGTCGAGAAGTATCCAGATGAAACCGCAAGGCTTTGAGCAAAAGGAGTTTTTCGTGACCATTTAAGGCCATGGAGGTGGTAAGTACTGATCGTAAAGAGTCCACAAAGAATCGGCTGGTAAACGAAATCCCAGAAAACAAGTCACTAAGACACACACCACTTGTCGTCCCAAATTGAATGGATACAGTTCTTGTAATAATTGATGGTAATGATCCACGGCTTAAATATGGTCATTGAGTTCCTTCCACGGAATCTGTTGGATGACATACGACATAAGTCGTGGCATAACAGCCTGTTTTTATAGTCTCTTTGTTTCGAAAAGAATACACGTACTTTCTAGCCAGTGATGTTCGTTTTCCAGTTGGGAATGTAAATCTTGCATACTGTAACCTGAACTTCAGATTTCGATTAGAAGTTTCCTCTTCCGCTAAGTAGATTCCACGGAAAATATGCTGGTAATCCTTTACCTCGTCTTCCTCAATGGGTTGCTCTAGGTGAATCTCGAAGTAACCAAAATGATTAACACGTGAATCATTGGGGGCCTGGAAGTATTGAACAAGGTTTGACCACTGAAACAATTTCTGACGAATCAGTTCTCTTATACCATTCAGGTACCAGTGCTTAAAGATCTGGTTACGTAACGGATGCAATTGTTCTTTACGTTTCACTTGTATTTTCACTAGCTCTCGGTAAATGCGTTCTCTCAACTCCACAGGCAAAGCACGAATGTTCTCTAGCAAAGTATCCATGAATAGGTCATACTAAATCCTCTTTGGTCTGACACAAGAAATGTACTCTTTGCACAAACATGGTTTCACTTCAGTGTCAAATTTAAATCGTTGAGTCACTAATCTACACATTACAATTCGTTCAGAAGTTTCCTCTTTCACTAAGTTGACATTGTGTTCAAGATGTTGGTAATTCGTTAACTCTTCCTCTGGAATTCGATGCAGTACGTTTACAATGATGTAGGTAGAATCGTCCATACCAAACCAATCCTTTTTAAAACTAGAGGATCGTTGATCAATGTCTGTCCGATGGAACACTTTCAATTGAATCAATCCTTGTATAGCCTTCAGGTACCAGTGGTTCAAACACCGGTGACGTAACGGATGCAATTGTTCTTTACGTTTCACTTGTATTTTGACCAGCTCTCGGTAAATCCTTTCTCTCAACTCCACAGGCAAAGCACGAATGTTCTCTTGTAAAGTATTCATGAATAGGTCAGTCCGTACAATTCACAAAAGTAATCCACATAGTGAGTAATTTCTGACCACTGCCATTCAGGGTAACGTCCAAGAATGTCACTGAACTCTTTTGATGTAAACGGTCTAAAGCGATACAATAGGAGGAATGCACCCTTGACCCAAAGAAATCTAACACACTGGTTGACTTTTTTCACTTTCCTCTTATGAATTTCTCGACACAAAAGTTCTACAGTGACCCATTGAGACTTCACTCTGGCAAACCCCTGCCAAACTTCTTTGTAAATCTTCTCTTGCAGTTCTTTAGGTAATGATTCAATATCGTTTTTGAAATGAAGTTTAAATACTGGTCTCGGTGATGTCCAACATTTGACTCCTAACCAATCTGGTTTCTTCTTCGTCAACGACATGGTAAGTTACTTCAATGTCTCGGTCCCACTAGGGGTAAGTAATGACAATTTGGTGACCATCGAGCATGTTCTATGTAGGCTGAATCTTGCGGTTCCCAGTGGTGAAGTGACACACCGCAACTGAAGCACTTGACTTTATCTCCTTCGCCCAAGTAGAAAAATCCGGCTCTGGCTAATTCTTCAGGGGTCGATCCTCCCAGATACTTAGGCCATTTTCCTTTGAACGATTGAAGACGATTTTCAAAGTCGCAGTATTCCGACAAACGCACAGGAAACGAATATTCGTCTTTCACAGGTTCGTTTCGATGAGGGTTGAGTGACATGGGTAGGAGTTTGCTCAGGGCTGGATGACATCCGTAGGGGGGTAGACGTGAAGGTGAACATTCCCCTTTAAAACGAAACCCAGTAAAATGTCCAAGAGGACGAGCGGCATCACTTTCGCATCCCACAGGTTTGATACGCACAGCATCCCTTTCCACGATAGGGGTAGGGACACCAAAGTTCCCATGATGCTTTACGGCATCGCTCAGGTCACAAGGTACAGCATCGTACCCATCGCAAGGCTCACAATCGCACTCGTCTGCAAACTCCGTTACGCAATTACAATGGTAACCACATGGACAATCGCAGTTTCCTTCCGGACATTTTCCGTCGCAATGCATGGGTCTTATCCATCCAATATTAGTCACACTAGAGGAAGATACAACTTTTTTACAATCCCCAAACTGGAACGATGTCTTTTTCAAAGTATTCATCTTGTTCGCTCGGTCTTGGTAGTCCCAATGAACTATCGATCTTGCCTAGGGTTCCTTTTTTATATACAGACCAATACCGACGTGACCGTACGGTAAGGTGAAATGATTGGGAAGTCTCACTCGCTTTTGGTATACAATTTGATAGACTTTTTCCAAGGGTCGACTGACGATGTGGTGAGTGGGTAAACGTACAATCTTGTTCGGTTGATAGGTGGTCACTTTAAAGTTTCCATCCTCTTCCGATTGCAAGGCTTCTTTCATTACCCCAAAGTTGACCACTCGACTGGTACGATAATTCAGAGTCAGTCCTTTCACTTTGCACGTCGTGTGCACTTCTCCTTGTGGGTCCCGGTATTCGTAGCCGTAATTTTTGGGACCGCCACTGACGAAACTTAGAATCTTGTCGTCGGGATGCTCGTCTGTCCAGGCTCCTAAACGGTCTCCTTCGATGTTAGGGTGATGTTGAATCGGGTGATGGATGTAAATGCAACTGTCCGTGTCAAAGTACAGGACGCGTTCCCCTAACAGTTCTAAAGCTTCGTACAATTTTAAGCGAGCATGGGCTGTCACGTAAGCCGCAATGATGACATTTCCAAAAGGGTCGTCTTGTACAAAGTCCAGATCTTCTTCGTAATTGACCAAGATGAAATTCTCTCGAAAGACGTCCACGTGTTTCATGTATTTGGTTTTGTCGTGAATCATCTGGAAGTAGCGGGAAGGTTCTGTCAAATATTCCGTCTTGGGTAAACACGGTCGTTGTGCCATTTTACCCCACAAGCAATTTAACATCACTTTGGCAAACGATCGCCTGCCTTCGTTTTTCTCGATGTGGTCTAAAGTGATGCCTTCTTGTTCGTAGTATTTCTCTTTGAATTTTATTTTGTCTTCGGGAGTGTGACACCACGAAGGATAGCCACTGGCTTCTTGCTTCAGTTTCAAAAAGGCATCCACGTAGTCGGCGAAAATGCCTTTCTGATTGGGATCACCCTTGTGGTACTGTTGTGTCTTGGGAAAGTGGCAAATTTCGTACACTTCTAACAGTTGGTATCCCATGTCCAGAGCTTTGAACAATTCTACGCTGACCCAGGTTCCCGTCAAGGCCCGTTCTTCCTGGCTGTGATGACAAGGCTGGTCTTGGTTGCACGTTTCGGCACAAGTACGGCACAAGGGAAACATCAGTTTGCCTTGACAATGGTGAGGTAAGACGGGATGGTATAGGTTCGTGGGAGGCAAAACTTTACACTTGATCAAGCCTTCGTATTGTCGAATGTTGACCAGGTCGATGTGTTCCGTCAGCAATTGCGGGTACCCTGTAGGAAAGCGACAATATTTGCACACGTAGGGATACAGCGAACACACGTCCAAGTATTTGATTTCTTCTCCTTTCTCTTCGTCGGCTTGGTACAGCAAACAGGTGGCATTGGTCCTTCCTCCGTACAAACTATCCCTCGGGTTCAGCGGGTCCATGAACTGGTAACTTTCCACGAGGCGTTTAAACTCGGGATCGGTTTTCATACGGTGATCGTACTCATGTTCCGACATTTCCACCACTTGGTATCCTTGCTGTTCTAACTTTAGGCGCCGCTGACAAGTGTCCTGGTACAAGTCTTCCATGGTTCGTTGCAAAAACTGATTTTTAGTGCCACGGTCAGGGTAACAAACGGGACATCCGTGAAATAAGCAACCGTTAAACTCGTACACGATCTTGGGGTTTTCTAAGTCCCAGCCATCGACCGAATACGTTCCGATGGTCTTTTCGCCTCCTCCGTTGCGGGCATGCTGAATCCATTTGTCTTCCTTGTCGCACAAGTAATGTAACCAACGTAGGGCTTTGACCGAGTATTGACGTTTGACAAAGTGGGTCGTTTGAGGGCTGATGACAGCCACGGTGTTTTGAGGCATGAATCGTTGTCGATACACTAGGGAACACGCTTTGGCAATGGTGCAAGCTTCTTTCGAAGGATCGACCCCTCCGTGTTCCATGAACAGTTCTCGAAATTTTCCACAGCAACGCCGTAAAATGTCCACGTCGGAACGACAATACTTTAACATTTCTTCCTGAAAGTCGAAAGGGTCCGAGGCGTGAGCCTGGTACCAAGCGTAGAAAGCTTCTCGTTGTTCGGTACGCATGTTGTCGGGGTCGTAATAGTGAGCCTCGGGCAAATGGGGTAGAACGGCGTGTTGATTGGCTTCCCTATTGAAAAAGTGTGGAAAGTACCCTTTAGCCATTTCTGTCATTCCAAACGTTTTAGGCATTCGACTCAAAGGCATGGCCAAATAGCTCATCGAATCTTTAAACTGCACTTGTCCCACTCGCATGAAAATGATTTTGGCTCCGTTCAAAGTCACTTTAGGACGTTCGGTGCCTTGTTCCGTATAGTACCTCAAAAGAAACTGTCCATCGTATCCGGAGAAATTGTGAGCCATCACCGTGGCATGACGATGACAATCTCCGTAACGTTCGATGTCCTCTTGGCTCCACGTCTTGTCGATGGGGTCTAAGACCCATTGGGCAAAATCGACTAACGTGTTTGGCCCCCGAAAGATTTTTTGACGTCCTCCATGAATCTTGCTGCAGTGAGGGCAATGACTGAAGATAGGTTCTTGAATGCACTTCTCGCACGCTCGATGAGCCACGCAGAAATTAGGAATGTGAATGCCGGTCTCTTGCATGCATTCGAAATCGAAAAAGATGAAATTGCCTTTCTTCTTGTGACCATCCTCTTTCTCTGGTGGGGGTTGGTATTTTTGCACGTAACATTCGTGTTCCAAGTCCACGATGTGGTGACAAATGTGACATTTTTTCTTTCCTCGACATACGTGTGCCTTGGTACTATTGGTACGTATGACTTGTTCACACGTAGGGCACAATCTCAGGAGTTGACAAGCACATTTCTTCTGTGAACCTTGCGTTTTCAGATGTTGTTGGTAACAGGTAGGGCTGACAAACGTGCGCAGACAAGTTGAACAAGGCACTGGTTCTTCGCTCAGACAGGGTGAAGAGGCCAAACATCCTGAGCATTTCGATCCACAATGCTTGTGTTGCTCTCGATTATTATAACCATGGTCACATTTCTCACAGTAATAACCGTATCCCAGGAATCCGGTGATACTGGTAATGGTATCGAAATGGTCATCGTGATGATAAACATGAATGTATTTTCCGTCCTTAAAATCTTGCTCTCGAAACAACAGAGACCCGCGCACTTCTTGAGGGTGCACTTTCAAAGTGTATCGTGGAGCTAGGGCATCTTGCAATTTTTGCATCTCAGGAATGCCACAGGGTGTGTCTTTGGACATGCCGGCTTGTCGTAACAGGAGTTCTGCTTCACTTCGTTGTTTGGCTCGGTCCGATTGTTCTCCCAGTCTCTTTTCCATTCTGCCGTGTCGTTCTTGTTGGCATAGGTTCGTCCCACCACGATGGCACGGGCTAAACACATCTGGTCATGAGGATTGTGAATTTGGACAAGGCTACGCTTAATGCTGCGAAGGTCGTTCACCAATAACATCTTTTTGCGTCCGATCCCTTGAGGAGGAGAGACGTGGGTCATGTCCAATGTGGCTTTTCCATCGGTGATGTCAAACTGGTCATTAGATTGTTGCACGTGTTGAATCTTGTCCATGACTTTGGAAGCGGTCAATTCTGCAGGGGTGCTAAACTCGATCCAAACAGGGGATTTCAAACCGTCGTGTTGTATGGAAAGTCTCAAGCGATCGTCTTCTTTGGGCTGACATTGTTGCTTGAGTGAAGTGAGCAGAGAATCCCACACTCCGGTGATGAACCCTTCTGCTTTCTCTAACGGTACTTCGGACTTGAAATCTTTAAACTTCACTGTGTATTTGTAAGCCGTGGTTCTAAATTTTCTAGAGGAGCGCTTTTCCGTCTCTCGAATGGAATAGTACTTTTCAGGGTTGACTAAGGGTGGTGAACTTGGTTTAGAGGTTTCAAATTCTGGTTCACTCATGTCCTCTTCAAAATCACTGGCATGAATTTGTGCCAAGATTTCAGCCCTGGTTCGAGGCGATAGATCACGTTTCTGCCTCTTACTTTCTTCTTCTTTCTTCTCGAATGAATTAGATCGTTTCATCTTGAGTGAAAAACGTCAAATGACTCAAGCTTAAACACCATAGACTAATTTATAGTCATGGCAGACCAGCGTATATAAAAGGGTGTGTGTCTTGTCCTTTCACTATTCATTTCACTCTCAAGCTGAGCACAACGATGGAAGAGACTAACCAAATCGAACGTTTCGTCAGAGCTTTGCGAGGGGTCATTAGAAAATTCTCTTCAGATCAGCCTACGGACTACTCTCCTTCCTTTCGAGATAAAAGTCAAGATACTTGCTATATCTGTCAGAAGAAAGGGCATTGGTCTTCAGAGTGTCCAGACCGTCAAAAAAGAACAAAAACAGGGACTAAAAAAGACAAAAGTCAAGATACCTGTTATTATTGTAAAGAAAAAGGACATTGGTCTCCAGATTGCCCAGAAAAGAAACAAGAGGAGTCAGAAGAAAAGAGGGATTCTTCAGAAGAAGAGAGGAATTCTTCAGAGGAAGAGAGGGATTCTTCAGAGGAAGAAAGCAGACAGGTGAAGAAAAAGAAACAGGAGAAGAAAAGAAGAAGGGAAGAAAATGAGGAGGAAGAAGAGGAAAAGAGTGTGACGGTGAAGAAATTCAAAAAACAGAGAGACTAAACAAGGAGAAAGAAGAAGTCAATGAACTTTTTATTAAAGTGTTGTGTTGTGAATTGTGAATTGGATTGTAAAAAAATGGAGAAAAGAATAAATGAATGATATAAGGTAAGTGTCTTTGAGTTTTGATTTTAAAATAAGAAGCTACACTCACGCACTCATACACAGACACGTACTATAAGGGTAAAATGGGTGGGGTTTTTTTTTTTTTGAATTATTGGCAAATTGAAATTGTATTTCTTTTCGAGAAATGTGGGTGGCCCTGAAAAGGGCCTTTTTTCTTCATGGTGAAGGGGTGAGTTTAAGCAATCAACTTTAACTGCCTTATGCCTTTGCCACGGCCAAGGCCTACTTCTGGACTGCGTAATGTTGATGATGATAATGATTGGGTTGAAATCACTAAGGGTGGTACGGTAGGCTTAGTCACAGGGTTGACGTGTTTAGCTCGGGAAGGTCGTATTCTCTTCGGTCGTGATAAAGAAGTCTGATACATTTGTTTCAGACTTCTTAACTCCGCTAAAATGTCCAACAGTACCGTGACCGTTTGATTTTCACCCTCTTGTTTCTTTGCTGCTACTTCTTCTTGCTGTTGTTGCTGTTGTTTTTTTCTTACCTCTTCTTCTTGTTGCTGTTGCTGTAGGAGAAAAGCCTGTTCCGCTTCCTTTTGTCGTTGTATAAATTTCTCCAATTCTTCTTTCTGTCTCTGTCTAAAATTCTCCACTTGCGGTAATGAAGAAGGTAACGAAGGTTCCGGAACAAATTCTTGCGAGGAAAGAAAATCCACAAAATCCCAATTCACCTCTTCTGAAAGTAAGTCCGGGTTCCCTTGGGCGGTCTCCCCTGCTGGTGCACCCCATTGGATCGTTTTCTGAGTTTCCGTCATGTTGAATCACTGTCGCATAGATTGACTGCACACAAGCGCTAGCGAATCTATATAGACTACGTGACGTCACAGACTGCTCTCTTCGGATTGGATGCAGGCTGACTGAATTCTGTAACGCGTGTTCGGATTGGTGAATGAACTCAATCCGTTTCAATCCTACCTCCGCCTATAAATAAGCGCAGTTCAGTGCATTGATTCACCTGTTCTCGTCGCTTCAAGATGTGGACTACAGTTGAGTCATCCACCCTTGTGTCTTCCATGATGTTTAGGACAGACATGCTCATGTATGTCCGATCCAAGTGGACCGTTGTCCACAGGACAAACACCAGCCTGTGGATACGTAGGATCTACGTCGAAAGGCAAGGATGCCTGAAAAGAGTGCTAATTTACGGGCCAACAGTTAGACGCAGCCTAAGGACAAGAAGAAGACCAATGCGGTGCCCTTTATGTTAATGAATACATTAACATAAAACCCAAAGGCCCTTTTCAGGGCCACCATATTTCTCGAAAAGAGATAGCCTTTCCATTGCCTACCCCTTTTTTTATTTTGTTTTTTAATTTTTTTTTTAAAAATAGAGACCCTCCCTGTTTCAATTTTACATAGACCCTATACAGTCCCAGGGGTTTTTGGCCATGTTAAATTTACATAGACCCTATATTGTCCCACGATTTTTGGCCATGTTAATTCCCATAGACCCTATATTGTCCCACGATTTTTGGCCATGTTAAATCCCATAGACCCTATATGTTCCCACGATTTTTCTTCATGTTAAATTTACATAGACCCTATATGTTCCCAAGGGTATTTTTAATGATAAGTCCCATAGACCCTATAAGATCCCCATTCACTACTTCCCTGCCGGTCTGAGAGAAAATGTTTGTTCTGAAATTGACATTTGAGGAATAAGTTCATATGAAGGTAATATTATACTATAAGAATTTTGAGAAAGAGATAGAGTTTAAGGGCATATTACGTCCCCAGAAAGGCACCTTAGTCATCGCTACACAAATAATTATGTGTTGTCTTTATTTGTATATACTTTGATGAAATCTCGTGCATATCTTATAAGTTTAGATGCACCAAGACTACCCTTGTTATGTCAGGCATTACCTTCAACACATCGTCTAAACAAGTCAGCATATGTCAAATTAGGCATTACCTTCAACACATCATCTAAACACGTCAGCATATGTCATATTAAGCATTACCTTCAACACATCATCTAAACACGTCAGCATATGTCATATTAGGCATTACCTTCAACACATCGTCTAAACACGTCAGCATAGGCAACGTTAAAGATTAACACAAGATTTACACAATTCAGCAAAGGTAATGTTAGGCATTAACTTCAACACATCATCTAAACAATTCAGCATAGGTTACGTTTGACATTAACTTCAACACATAATATGCATAATTCAGCATATGTTATGTAAGGCATTAACTTCAACACATCATATAAAAAATTCAGCATAGGTTACGTTTGACATTAACTTCAACACATAATATGCATAATTCAGCATATGTTATGTTAGGCATTAACTTCAACACATCATCGAAACAATTCAGCATATGTCATATTAGGCATTAACTTTGAAACATCACATAACAAATTCAGCAATAGTTATGTTAGGCATTAATTTCAACACATCGTATAAATAATTCAGCATATGTTGTGTTGCGTTTACGGAAAATAGTTGCATTTGAATGAAAGCACTTGAATTTTTAGTGCAAGTGGCCTTTCCAGAACTGGCCAAATCACGCCTCTTTGCTTTGTCATTTGACGCGAAAGCAGCCCAGACTAAACTCGTTATACATTTTATTTCTGTTTAGGCTTTGAATCTGCTTTCTATTGAATACATATAACATTATTTACCTGATAGCAAATAACCAGGAAGAGTCAGATAAATAAATATGAATTAATTAGTTTACGGACTTTAAGATGATATAACAATGCCGACCAGCCAAATTACTGTGGTAATACCGTCAACCTATCCTCATTATAAATACTCCATTCTAAATACCCCCTTTTAAAAAGTCGACCGCCTTTTGCCGTGCATTTTTTGTCAGAAATGCCAGTTACAGATCTGTTAACGGTTAAAATGACTGATGTATAAGCAATAAGATACTACCTTGTGTTTATTGCCCAGTATATTTGTCGTAGTGTAGAAGCAATAAATGTTTGGTTTTTTCTTTATCATCTAGGAACTAACTTTTCACATTGATATGATAAGGAGAATGTGCTGTTGCTGTTTTTTAATTTTATTTTAAGCTTTAACGTTTTTATGATTTTTGCTGTTAGAATAAACAGCAAAATCCAAATGTCTAAGCGTAATAGTAAATCTAGACATCAGCCGACACCAACTTCCGAGACGCTTGTCGTAATTTACATGCCGACTTAAGTCTTTTCGCCACAAAGAGCATAGACTGGTTTCATTAGAGTTACATAAAATTTAACGAACGGCAGAATTATTTGAAGTATTTTAGGTGAATATGTGTATGAAAATAGTCCCAGTCAACACTGTTAGCTTGTCTGTGATGGACAGAATATGGTGGTAGGTGAATGGAGTATATATACCGTCAATGAGGAGATGGAATACAACGTTTACAAAGCAAGGTGACAATCATTTTTCAATGAAAACGTGTTAAGAGGGCCATACATAGTTCCATATTCGATTAGTAAGACTACGAATCAATGCTAGTATGGATGTAGAAAAATTATATTAACGCGAGAGTCACTGAGCCTGAGTAGTGAAGGGGGATAGATTAGCGACAATGGGAATTAGCATTACAGACCCCCCCCCCGGGACAGATTAGCGACAATGGAAATTTAACATGGAGAAAAATCGTGGGACAGATTAGCGACAAGGGAAATTAACATGGAGAAAAATCGTGGGACTGTTGAGCGTCAAGGGAAATTGACATGGAGAAAAATCGTGGGACTGTTGAGCGTCAAGGGGATTTGAACATGGGAATAGGGGACTGTATAGCGTCAAAGGAAGTTAAACAGGGTGGGACTGTATAGCGTCAAGGGAAATTGAACATGGGATTATTTTTTTAAAAAAAATAAATAAAAAAAGGGGTAGGCAATTGAAAGTCATTCTCTTTTCGAGAAATGTGGGTGGCCCTGAAAAGGGCCTTTGGGTTTCTTCTGCTTCTTCTTCTATTTCCTCCATTTCCTCATCCAGCCCCTAATCTTTCCCCAAATTCCTTTGTTCTTCCTCTTTTCTTTTTCTGGTAACCAGTCTGGGTGACCCATAGCCCTGAACTTCTCTTGTATCTTGATCCAATTTTGAATGACTTTGTCAAAGGCCTCTTTCTTTTTTATTGTTTCCTTATCCTGTCTTTCTTGACTACATTTTTCTTTTATCTTTTTCACCTCTTCAGTCATCACTTGTTTCATTATTTCTTCTCCTTTTTTCAACCTGTCCAGCCCCCTCTTCACATATGACAACTCCGTCCAATACACTATATGTTCTAGGAAGCACCGGACTTGGATGACATAATCCAGTGCTTCCTTCAAACTCCCCACTCTGACATAAGGTGGGTCAATAAATCCTCTTGATTTGTTGACTTCATCTTCTATCATTCCTTCTATTATATCTCTGGCGGCCTTTAGACGTTCGACTTGACTGGTTACCAAGTGTTCTTTATCTTCATACTTCCATTCCTTTTGTATCCTTTCTATAACATATTCTGCATCTATCATCCAGAAATAGATATGTCTCAATTGATTAAATAAATCAGTCACTTGCCTCATCTTGTCTAGATTATTCTGTAGAATGGTGCGAACGACGAACTTTGTAGGTTCTTATAGTTAAAGCGCGGACGTGAAGGAAAACATCCCCCTAAGACATAAAATTGATATTACCTAGATCATGACCAAACAACGCGCGGACGTGAAGTAAAACATCCCCCTACTTTCTCATTTCATATAATAAAACCCAAACTATACTCTTCACATACGCTAAGAAACAATAAAACAAACCCATAATCTACTATTCACACAAACTTACGTGAACGGTTACAAACACAAACACAAACACATACACTCACACTATGAAAAAAAGAGTCAGTGTTTATATTCACACTACTCTACCTACACACATTGGCAAATTGATGGTTATTTCTTTTCTAGAGTATTGGGTAGCCCTGAAAAGGGCTGTTTTTTTTGGAACTTCATGGACACCTGGTTAATGATGGCACCTTCCAGGCCTGGCGCCACATACACATCTTGTTCCCCAGTTGCTTTTTACTTTTTTTTGGGAGAGAGCAGAGGCGGGATAAATAGCTTCATAATACCAATTTTCTGTCTCTGGGATTCTGAAATTTCTTCTCTCCTTTTCCTCCTCTTCTTTGTTTCTTCTCTCCTCCTCCTCCTCTTCTTTGTATCTTCTCTCCGCCTCTTCTTTGTATCTTCTCTCCACCTCTTCTTTGTTTCTTCTCTCCTCCTCTTTCATCCTTCCCTCTTCCACAATGGCTTCCGCGGCCAGTTCGTTCAACAGGCGCCTGGCATATTCCAGATGCACATGAAGTTCCAACAGTTTCGCTAGTCTGGTGTTCATTCTGGTGTTGATCAATCAACAAGGGTAGCTGGACTGACGAGTGACTTAATGTATACTAAAAGCGCGGACGTGAAGGAAAACATCCCCCTAAAAAACATAAAATTGATCTTACCTAGATCATGACCAAAACAACGCGCGGACCTAAAAGAAACACTCACTCACTTTTTTATACTACCCATTACTATTCTAAAAAAATTTTCATTAATCACTTCAATATACTATTCACATACGCAAAGCAATCCAATCAAACCCCCAAATCTACTCTCCCCACACCTCTAACAACAAAAAAAGACATGATCTTAATCTACTATCCACACCAACGTACGTTAGCACTTACAAACACACAATCTTATACACAAACACATACACTCACACTATAAAAAAGAGTCAGTGTTTATATTCACACTACTCTACCTACACACATTGGCAAATCGATTGTTATTTCTTTTTCTAGAGTATTGGGTAGCCCTGAAAAGGGCTGGGTTTTTTTGTTTGTTTTTTTTTTTTGTTTGCTATGGCATTCTTTTAGTTTCTAAGAATGCGTCGTCCTCTGAGGATAGACTTTCTGACGATAGGTCTGCTTCTTCGGAAAGAGAAGAAGAACTCTTTGGTGTCGATACGACAATCGACAAAGCCTCTGTCAGGTTCAGGTTCCTGCTGCTGCTGTTGTTGTTGTTGTTGCTGTTGCTGCTTTCTCTGAAGTCTGTACTTCTCTGTCCATTCTTCTTTCTCCCTGTTCACTTCTTCTCTGAAGAGCACTTCTATCAGATCTTCAGTGACTTTTAGCATTCTCACATTCTCTATCTCTTCTGGTTTCAGTATCAGACTGTCTCTGACCCTATGCAAATTCACGTAGGCTTCGTTTAGCTTAGTTAGTTTTGAGCACATCTTCGTAGGAGGATGAGTCGACAATGGATGGTTAGACTGGAAACTACCCCGGTTCTTAAAGTCAAAGCGCGGACGTGAAGGAAAACATCCCTCCACGGTTTTCGAGCCGGAACGTTCAATGAGTGTCATGAGAGGGATAGTAAGAAGTCAAAGAGCATGAATCAACATTCTTATAGCCAAACAAAAGACAAAGGCATTTTTTTTCAAAACACAACATTTTTTATTCAAAAATCACTTATCACTAACCAACAACTCTAACATTTTTAACAATAATCCAACAATATAACATCAAACATTTTTTTCAAATCACAAACTTTTTTTCAATTTACACTCTACTGCAGAAAATACACACAATATTGTCCACACACCAAGGAATCTGTGCCTTGTAATTTCACATTATTGAATCGGGTGGTCTGAGCATTTCTTCTCATAAAGTCAATGATATCGTCTTCCAAAGGAGGTAATCCATACGAATCGAAATATTCCACACATCCTTCTTGAGGAAAGTAGACGGCTACCCAGTGGGTTCCTGGGAGATGACTGTCGTCCGTGTTGATCACGTAAGCTTGATGGTCTTGAGGTTTGCGATGAGGGAGTTCATCTTTAGCACAGACGACAGGATTCCAAGAAGCCGTATACGAACTGTGGTTCAAAAGGTAATAAAGTTCCCAGGTATCCATTTGTGTGTTGTTTTTTTTCTTCTTCACAGGTAATAATAAGTCATCAATTCAATCCTGTTTTTTTGCTTGAAAATGTCTGACAAATAACCGTTTCTTCGTTTCGTCTCCTCACTCTGATTCAGGAGAGCTTCGATGCGATCGATCTCTTGAGTGGTTACTGGTGGACAAGAATGTTCACGCAAGTCTTTATACCACTGGTGCCACACGTCTTCGTCCGAGATGAGACTCCAAGCATCGTCCAGATACTCGTCCAATTTTTCTTCTTGACTCAACATCAGGCATTTATCGTGTTGAATTTGACTGGGATGATCGTTTTGACATGCATAGCAATTTTTCTTGATCAATTCCGTCATTTTTTCGACCAAGTTTTTGGCAAAACAGGAGACTAAATGGGCTTCTTGTTCTGACCATCTCGACTTCATCATGACAACTTCTTCGTCTTTGTCTTGGGATTCTTCTTCCACGATCTCCTCACATTCAATCTCCAAAGTTTCTCCACTTTGTAAAGAGGGATAACAGTCTTCCATTGCTTCTAATAACCTAGAATGACTTCTCTCAAACTGTTGATTTATATCGTATTATCGAATTCTGCATACAGGAGGACGTTCACTGTGTCAGGAAGAGGATTAGTAAACTGAAGTCCCACACGAATCTGACCGGATTTTATAGGGTGGAAATGTCCCTCGTCGCTGCCTTGGTCTGGAGTGAAATCGAAAGCCCACAATGCATAGCCTCCTGCATAATCGTCGTACGATATGCCATGACTGGTGTTGGTTCCTAACTGTCCGGTAGCTTCGTACAAGGACAAGTGCGATCTCAAGTAATTCTTTTTGTCAAAGTCGGGTTCGAAGGGTCGGGTACACAAGGTTTTGCCATCGCGACTGACTTCGATCTTGGACACGCCAAAGTGTTGAAAGTAGAAAGGATTTTTATCGACAGCTCCGTTGAAGGCTGTATTCTCGACGATACCAACGATCAAACGTTTCATCATGACAACTTCTTCGTCTTTGTCTTGGGATTCTCCTTCCACGGTCTCCTCACATTCCATCTCCAAAGTTTCTCCACTAGGTAAAGAGGGATAACAGTCTTCCATAGCTTCTAATAGTCTAGAATGACTTCTCTCAAACTGTTGATTTCTATTGTATTATCGAATTCTGCATACAGGATGACGTTCACCGTCTCTTCCAGCTCTTTTGCAAACTGAAGTTACACACGAATCTGGCCAGATTTTATAGGGTGGAAATGTCCCTCGTCGCTGCCTTGGTCTGGAGTGAAATCGAAAACCCACGAAGCATAGCCTCCTGCGTAATCTTCGTACGTAATGCCGTGACTGGTGTTGGTTCCTAACTGGCCGGTGGCTTCGTACAGGGACAAGTACGATCTCAAGTAAGTCATCTTCTCGTCACTAAAGTCAGGTTCGAAAGGTCTGGTACACAAGGTCTTGCCATCGCGACTGACTTCGATTTTCTTCACCTTAAAGTGTTTAAACTTAAAAGGATTTTTAGTGAAGTCTCCGTTGAAGGCTGAATTCTTGACCATACCAAGGATTAAACGTTTGGGTAACTGTCCTTGGAACAGATGATCTTCGATCATGGATCGCTGTCCCTTGGGAATGGTAAAGGTTTTCACTTCCACGCGTCGTATGGGATATTTGGCGGTCAGAACGCTCAACGTCTGACTGATGTCGTTTCCCACTTTAGGTAACACTTCCACACGGCGTACGTAGAGTCTGGCTTCTTGGATTTTGGTTTTGTAATCGTCAGCACCAGCCATTAAATGGAAAGCGCTACTGCTACGATTCAGTCTCAGGCGGACATCCACCCCGTTCAAAAAATACTTTTCTTGCAACCACATGTCCAAATGCAAACGATCCATCAGTTCTAAACTCTTTCCATCTTTGATTTTGTTTCTTCGTTCTACAACTCCCTCATTGGGGTCTTTCTTTGTATCAGTTTCCAATATTTCAAACTGGTCTGCATCATCAGCTTCCCATACCACACAGGCATTGAGATGAGTGTTCTTGGCGTCTATTCCGTACGTCAAGAGATTTTCCAGGTAGGCACGATAAGGGTAAGTATCCATGCTGCTACTGACCAGTTTGTTATTCAAGTACAAGTCCACTCCACTAAACAAGGAATGCATGAAATTGTTGACGGGAGCTACTGCTTCATCGTCTATAGCACCTCCTGTCTTATCTAGAACTTTGACTTTCAGGTACTGCTATTCAGATCGATGTAATCTTCGGGATGTCCTTTGATTTCACACTCGATGGGAGCGGAATCGGTCAATGAGGAGACGGGATGAAATTCCACCCATTGGGATTCTTGCATGGTCATCATGGTGGGTGGCATGGCAAAAAGATCCAGTTCCGACTTGGAACAAGCGCAAGACTCTCGGTGCATCATTTTTTTCTCTTTCTCAATAATCGAAAACGTCTAAGTCTCGAACGGTTCTTCTTTTCTTTGTCTTTCTAGCTTTAGACGTGTGAAGTCTGGTGAAAGGGTGTTTTCTTCGTCGTCTCTTTCTACCTTGTCCTTGCTGAATGCCTGACTCAGTAGCGTGCAGGGCATTTATAGGTGTTTCTCGGCGGCCCAAAATGTCTTTGCCCGTTTGCAGCAAGACATTTTTGCCTTCTCTCATGAAGGCTTCTTTAGGGTTTTTTTTGTCGATGATGACATTTTGGAGAAATTCTTTGCCTTGCGTCAGTGCCGCATCTTTCAAGGCGTGCAATCCGCGTGTCACCATCGGTTTCAAGACTGGGGCCACCGAACGAAAGGCCGATTTTAACATATCTCCTAAACCGTGTTCTCGCTGTCGAGCAACCCCTCGGTACACTGGATACATGACTTACGAGTCGTGAGAGAACCGTTTTCGAAAATGGAGTTTCACCGTGACTTTTCCTTTGGTGAATGGAATATTTTGTCCTAGATATCCTTTTATAGCAATGTTGACCGTGTCCAAATAAGACTTACTGACGGGCAAATAGTGAGGATTTACAAATTCGCGGTGGACATGATAAGTGTTCCCACCTTCCTGGTCACTGGTCGTGGTACTATCCACTTTGAAAGGAATGACACGCAGTAACGGCACAGAGGTGTGTCCCACCACGTTGTACTCCACCACATCGGAGTACACGAACATCAAATTCAGTCCTTGGTTCAGTTCTACAGGGAATCGAAAAAAACTTGTAAAATTCCGTATTGCTGTTGATCTTCGGTTTAAAATTTGGAGCCATTTTTGTGTCTCCACCTAAAATATCAAACAAGTCACGATTAAAACTGATGAACAACGTTTGGGTGTCCTGAAATTTCATCAGTAAGCGACGAGCCACTTTATGGTACTCCCGGGTGACACTTTTTTTGATTCTGTTCAGGGCTTTGCCAAAGGCTAACTCGAACCTGGAAGCAATGGTGTCCACCAAATGTTGGCCACTAAAATAAAACCCTGCCGGAATTTTTAAGGTGTAGATATTGAAGGGTGAATTGTTGGATGGTCTTGTGTCCCCTGAAAACCCCATTTCATTTAAGTTTTCTTGCAATTGTTGGTTCAGGATTTCGACCTCAAAAGTGTTTTGCTTTTCAGTGATGTTTTGGATTTGTGTTGGGTGAATCATTTCTACCAAAGCCACTTCCCAATGGGCTTCGTGATCTAATGGGATGGCCTGAGATAATTTGGCCGTGTAACAGCACAACGTGTTGTTGGGAGACACCTCCATAGAACTGTCACTGGGTAAGGTTAAGTAAAATTGGTTTTGGTGACTCATAATTCCAGAGTTCTGTCGCTGTCCGAGGGGTTACTGGACTTCAGAGGCGTGTCTCCGCCCAAAATGGGGTCGTTGTTGTTATTGGAGTGGTTATTGACACTGGCACTGGACACAAGGTTCCCGTGGTTCCCGTTCGAGGAGAATTTCAGGGAGGGATTAGGAAGCAGGTAACCGATGCAACTGCTCAATAAAATGGTCCACAATTGTTTGTCTCCTTGTTGCAAACTCAAATTGGCGATGGCTGCCCCGATGACACAATACACCACGAAGATATGGCAGAAAAAGACGATTTGCGCTTTAGGCACACGGTCTCCGCACCACACCCACAAAGGTTGTTTTTGTAAATCTTGCACAGAAGAACTGGGTGAAGGAGTGGTTGACGTAGCTGCGTCTGTGTGAAAGGGCATGATGGTCACTTCTTTTTATAGTCGATGACTTGCGAAGCGTCGATCCAACAATCAAAACTGGGTGGATATCCTTTCCAACGTACTTTGACTTCTTTGACACGTCGTTTGCCCACTTTACGGGTTCTGCGTTCGAGAATGCTTTCGATGTCGTACACGTCGTCTTCTTTTTTGGTGACACGTTGTAACTCGGGCAAATAAAACGTTCCTTTGAGCACTTCTCCGTTCATGTCTTCCAATTTATAGACGGCAGGATGACGGCCATGCACTCGTCCAGTGACACTAAACAATTCGGTCGTTCAGTTAGGTAAGTAACCTTTGTTGAAAGTGCGTTTGGTTTTGCCAATGCGCACCCAATCTCCTACGGTCAACTGTCCACTTTTCTTTGGGACAGCCCTCGTCGGGGACGTACCAAACAGGCGCTCAAACACCAACACTTCGTTGTCGGGAGTCACTTCTTGCGGGGCACGTCCGATGCTTCGATGGTAAGATTGGTTGTACGCTTGCACCAGGTGCGGTAAGATGTCGATGTACTTCAGAGTGTGGTGATGCGTAAAATATTTCCACATGCGTTCTTTCAAAGTGCGTTGAAAACGTTCCACGATGCTGGCTTTGGTTTCGGGATTCTCGGTGGTAAAAAAATGAATGTCACGTTTCTTTAATTCTTTTTGGAAAGCTTGGTTCAGAAATTCGGTGCCTTTGTCCGTTTGCCATCGAAGAGGATGACGACCGCTTTGTTTCAACACCCGTTGCAGGGCTCGCACTAACTCGCTGCTGGATTTGGAAATCAAGGGTACGACCCAGGCAAATTTGGAAAAGACGTCGATGACACAAAACAAATATTTGTAACCACGATTGTAGCTGACCAAATGAGAGACATCGGCTAAATCGGCTTGCCATTGATGATCGATGCCTTCCACTCGGGTGCGACTTCTGGCAAACTTGCGTCGAATGGGTTTGTGTAAAGTGTAGGTAGCTTGTTCTTGTAACCATCGTTGCACTTGAGGTAAACGGAGACTTTTCAATCGAGTTTTGGCAGCACGATACAATTTTTGAACTCCTGCGTAACCTGCAGGATGAGAGGGATCGTAGTAAATGCTGGCTAAGACTTTTTCCATTTTTTTGTGTTTGTTTGTGTGTTAATAAGTCACCCACTCTTCGGTGATGCTACTTTGGGTGGGACGAAAGGGTGGTTTAGAAACGATTTACGTGTCCGATGGGCTACGGGAGTAGAAGTCGAAGGTAATGGTGGTGGTGGAGGTGGCAATGGAATGGCTTTGGTCTTCTTTTCTTTTTTCACTTCTGGTTTCCCTTCTTTCTTTTTCACTTCTGTCGAAGGAGGAGTGGACATCATCTTTTTAACCCAAGCTTTCATTTCTTCTCGTTGGGGTGTGGGGGACGGGGTCAACAAGGATGCTGCAATCTTACTCGAAATGGAAGCTGCTGACGGTGTTTGAAACACTTCTCGCATCTCTTCTTCCTCAGGTCTTCGTGGGGTAGCATCTCTGGTGACCCCTGGGGATGGTAGTAGTGGTGGTGGTGGTGGTGGTAGTGATGATGGTGCTGGACTTTTCATCAAGGTCTTAAAATCTTTCAGAGTGGGTAGAGCTGTTTCGTCTAAAGCTTTCTGGTGAAAGAGTTGCAGTCGTTGCAAGAGTTGACCGTACTTTTGCGATTTTTCTGTTTCGGACAAATCTTGACGATCCATCAAGGACTGCAATTCGTGTTGTAACTGGGACATCTCGCTCAAATTGGGATTGGGAGGTAAATGCGGGGTGCGTTGTTCTTGCCACCGATGGTATTCCATCCATCGTTTGTAAGGCACTAAAGCCAGTTTTCGTCCTTCCATGGGGTTGTCAGGGGTCGATTCTGAGATCTTGGGACTTCCGAAGGCCTTTTTATCTTGCTCCCACCAGTCCTCCCAACATTTTTCCCAGGACTCCTTTCAGTATGGGGCCTGACAATAGGGGTAAAATGCCTCCACGTTGGACCAACATCTTCTTCTTTTGACGAATGAGAATTTTCTTTTGAACTATTTGGCGAAGAACGTGACGATGTTTGCCTAAGCATTGTTTCTGGTGTTTGGACAAAGGGATCATGCCTTTCAAGACGTTCAAACAACATTCGCACACGGTATCGATGACCTCTTTGGAGGCTGTTTGAATGAGTTTTTTTCGTAGAGGTGGAGAAGCTTTGGACAGGACAGATAACATGTCCCCATGTTTGACTAAACGTGGTGGTAGTCCTTTCCTTTTCTTTCCTTGGGGTTGTTTAGAAGAGGAATGTTTTCTGGAGGGTGACATCTTTGAGTCTTCAGGAGCACCAAAAACACTGATACCCCGACTTGGTCACAGGCCTTTTTTATACTGGAACGCGTCGCCACTGGTTGTCTTTACGTCGTATCAACTTCAGGACAGGCATGACACGTCGTGCAGGGGTACGTAACGGACTAAATCGAGCCAGTTCTTGCTTGGACAAATCCAGTAAACTTTGTAACATGCCCGATCTTTCTTGAACTTTGATTTTGGGAGAAGGTACTTTGTGATCAGCAGCCACTGCCACTAAATTGGAGGTTCCTGCCACTGGGGAAGTTCTTTCTGGGGTCATCAACGGAGATGTTCTTGGTGTGATCAACGTCTCCAAGTACTCTTCAGTTCTTGGTGTCATCAACGGAGAAGTGGATGAACGTGAAGCTGCCGAAGACGCAGTCACCGCTGTGGCAGGTCGTGGTTTGCGAGTGTAAGGTTGCGTCCTGGCCGAAGTGCCTCTCTTGCGACTAGTTTTCTTCTGTGGGCTTTTCTTTTTCTGGGGACTTTTTCTCTGTTTCTTTTTCTGGGGGCTTCTTTTCTTTTTCCGGGGTGGTGTCTGGTAAGAGGAGGGTCCCGCCACTGGAGAAGTTCTCCTTGGGGACCTGGTCTTTTTCTTCTTCTTGGGGCTTCGTTTGACTTTTTTCTTGGGGAGAAGTTTGGGGGCATTAGGATCCCATCTTAAGAGAGAACGAATGATGACCCCTCATAGAGTACCGCTCCCTCCAGGTTTCAAAATGATTTGTTTTTTGGTTTGAGTGTCGATGCGGGGATCGGCCAGTTGAGTCAAAGCGACTTTGTTTCGATCAAAAAAGCGTTTGGTTTGATGACGAATCTGAATGATTCCTTGGAGTAATTGACGTGCCGTCACCGTGAACCATCGTAAGACTTCTTTGAGACTAGCTTCTAAGACACGAGCTCGTATTTGTGGATTTTTTCTCGACTGATGCCATACAAGGCACGAATCAATTTGACGGGAAGATGCGACTGAAGGGACGTCATGTTCACACTGTGTGAGACAGACGAAAAGGGTCTGAGGTTTTTATAGATTTTTTTTGTGGAGTGAAATTAAGTCGAGGACGGAGACGTGTACAGGACAGGTCCTCCGTCTTGGCACCAGTGGTGAAACAAGTGGGTACGAAATCGCAAATCCTCGGGGTCGTAGGTTTCAAATCGACGAGTAAATAGGCGTGTGGAGTTTGAATGGAATCGTCGTACGCCTGAGTCAGCCAAGGCGTTCCTAACTGTTTGGCTAAGATTTGCACTTGCGATTTATCTCGAGGGCTTTTAAACAAGACCACGTAATGCGCATTGAGACTGATGGTGCGATGGGCTTTACTTTGTTGAAACAAATTTTGGGTGATGTAAACGACACTGGCATTACGGTGATGCCCTTTGCGCGTGAACCACAGTTTAATTTCTTCTTCGTCTTCTCCTAACATGTCGTCGAAAATGACCAAATGGGTTTGACGGGAGACAGAGACGATGCCGTCATCTTCTTTAGGAATGCCTTCCACAAACACGATGGAATCGCCTTGACTTTCTCGCAAGAGACTGTACGCCGATTGCCACTCCTTGTAACACCACACGATCCGCTAAGGTGGTCGATCGATCAAATGATGTTTATGTTCGATCAAACGTTTGACGAATTCGGTTTTGCCTGAACCGCTAGGTCCAGCAATGAGCATGTTAAAGGGATGGCGAAGATACAAAGCCTCCCAACTGGCACGATCTAAGTGTTCGTCGATGACTTTGACAGTAGAGTAAGAGGGAGCAGAGACAGCAGAGGTAGCCATAGTGTCAGGAATGTCACTTGTGACACGAAAACAAACAAGACAAGAGTTTATATACTTTTTTTCAGAACACGTTTATTGAATGTTTTAAACATGAATACGAAAGACAAAAATACATAAAAGCCAAAGGCTTAAGTACAAGGATAAAAGGCACATGATAACCATTAACGTGGAATAAACACAAGTGTCTGTACAACATGTTTTGGGTAAAGTACTGACCAGGGGGTTAGGTCACACAAGTGTCCTCCCGAAAGGGTCTTTCAGGCCTGTCCACGACAGTCCTGTCCTGGGTGACGGGTTCTTCTGGCACCGTCACTAACACAGGTTGAAAAGTAACTTTTTTCCTTGAACAACTCTCGTGCATACTGGGCCACTTCTTGGGTCCAAGCCTCAAAATCCCATTCTTTCCAGGCATGGACATCTGTCCAATGGGGATATAAGTCACAAGCTACACACACATCGTCATGCACGTCTTGGGTAGCTAAAAGTTGACGAATCTTTTTTTCCCGTAGAAGTCGAGAAGTATCCAGATGAAACCGCAAGGCTTTGAGCAAAAGGAGTTTTTCGTGACCATTTAAGGCCATGGGGGTGTGGTAAGTACTGATCGTAAAGAGTCCACAAGGAATCGGCTGGTAAACGAAATCCCAGAAAACAAGTCACTAAGACACACACCACTTGTCGACCCAAATTGAATGGATACAGTTCTTGTAATAATCGATAGTAATGATCCACGGTTTGAATATGGTCGTTGAGTTCCTTCCACGGAATCTGTTGGATTACATGCGATAAAAGTCGCGGCATGGCAGCCTGTTTTTATAGTCTCTTTGTTTCGGAAACAATACACGTACTTTCTAGCCTGAGATCTTCGTTTTCCAGTGAGGAATCTAAATGTTGCTTACTGTAACCGAAACGTCAGACTTTGTTTAGAAGTTTCCTCTTCCGCTAAGTAGATTCCACGTAAAATATGTCGGTAAGCCTTTACCTTGTCTTCCTCAATGTGTTGTACTAGGTGAATCTCGAAGTAACCAAAATGATCAACACGTGGATCATCGGGGGCTTGGAAGTATTGAATAAGGTCTGACCACTGAAACAATTTCTGACGAATCAGTTCTCTTATACCATTCAGGTACCAGTGGTTAAAGATCTGGTGACGTAACGGATGCAACTGTTCTTTACGTTTGATTTGTATTTTGACCAGCTCTCGGTAAATGCGTTCTCTCAACTCCACAGGCAAAGCACGAATGTTCTCTTGTAAAGTATCCATGAATAGGTCAGTCCGTACAATTCACAATCTTCTCCTAGAGCAAATGTAATCCACATAGTGAGTTATTTCTGACCACTGCCATTCAGGGTAACGTCCAAGAATCTTACTGAACTCTTTTGATGTAAACGGTCTAGAGTGATACAATAGGACGAATGCACACTTGACCCAGAGAAATCTAACACACTGGCTGACTTTTTTCACTTTCCTCTTGTGAATTTCTCGGCACAAAAGTTCTACAGTCACCCATTGAGATTTCACTCTGGCAAACCCCTGCCAAACTTCTTTGTAAATCTTCTCATGCAGTTCTTTAGGTAATGATTCAATATCGTTTTTGAAATGAAATTTAAATACTGGTCTCGGTGATGTCCAACATTTGACTCCTAACCAATCTGGTTTCTTCGTCAACGACATGGTAAGTTACTTCAATGTCTCGGTCCCACTAAAGGTAAGTAATGACAATTCGGTGACCATCGAGCATGTTCTACGTAGGCCGAATCTTGCGGTTCCCAGTGGTGAAGTGACACACCGCAACTGAAGCACTTGACTTTATCTCCTTCGCCCAAGTAGAACAATCCGGCTCTGGCTAATTCTTCGGGGGTCGGGCCTCCCAGATACTTAGGCCATTTTCCTTTGAACGATTGAAGACGATTTTCAAAGTCGCAGTATTCCGACAAACGCACAGGAAACAAATATTCGTCTTTCACAGCTTCGTTTCGATGAGGGTTGGGTGGCATGGACAGGAGTTTGCTCAGTGCTGTATGACATCCGTAGGGTGGGAGACGTGAATGTTGACATCCACAATCACCATGAAACCCAGTAAAGAGTCCACGAGGACGAGCGGCATCACTTTCGCATCCCTCAGGTTTGACACGCACAGCATCACTTTCCATGATAGGGGTAGTGAGAACAAAGTTCCCATGATACTTTACGGCATCGCTAAGGTCACAGCGTACAGCATCGTACCCATCGCAAGGCTCACAATCGCATTCGTCTGCAAACTCCGTTACGCAATTACAATGGTAACCACATGGACAATCGCAGTTTCCTTCCGGACATTTTCCGTCGCAATGCCTGGGTCTTATCCATCCAAAATTAGTCACACTAGAGGAAGATACAACTTTTTTACAATCCCCAAACTGGAACGATGTCTCTTTCAAAGTATTCATCTTGTTCGCTTGGTCTTAGTAGTCACAATGAACTATCGATCTTGCCTAGAGTTCCTTTTTATATACAGACCAATACCGACGTGTCCATACGGTAAGGTGAAATGATTGGGAAGTCTCACTCGCTTCTGGTACACGATTTGATAGACTTTTTCCAAGGGCCGACTGACGATGTGGCGAGTGGGTAAACGTACAATCTTGTTGGGTTGGTGAGTGGTCACTTTAAAGTTTCCATCCTCTCCCGATTGCAAGGCTTCTTTCAGTACCCCAAAGTTGACCACTCGACTGGTACGATAATTCAGAGTCAGTCCTTTCACTTTGCACGTCGTGTGCACTTCTCCTTGTTTGTCCCGGTATTCGTAGCCGTAATTTTTGGGACCGCCACTGACGAAACTTAGAATCTTGTCGTCGGGATGCTCGTCTGTCCAGGCTCCTAAACGGAAATATGCTTTACCCACAACAGGAACAACTATATTACAAATATATGGTACCCACACCCTAACAACAATATTAGAAATATATTGTACCCACAACATGAACAACAATATTAAAAATATATGGTACCCATACAATGACAACAATATTAAAAATATATCGTACCCACAACAGGGACAACAATATTATAAAGGTATGGTACCCACAACAGGGACAACAATATTAGAAATATATTTTTCCCACAACAAGAACAACAATATTAAAAATATATGGTACCCATACCCTGAAAACAATATTAAAAATGATATATATTTCTAATATTGTTGTCCCTGTTGTGGGTACGATATGTACCCACAACAGGGACAACAATATTAGAAATATATTTTACCCAAAACACGAACAACAATAGTACAAATCTATGGTACCATACCCTGACAACAATATTAGAAATATATGGTACCCACAACAGGAACAACAATATTACAAATATATGGTACCCACAACCCTGACAACAATATTAGAAATATATGGTACCCACAACAGGGACAACAATATTAAAAATATATTGTACCCACTACAGGAACAACCATATTAGAAATATATGGTACCCATACTCTGGCAACAATATTAGAAATATGTGGTACCCACAAGAGAAACTACAATATTAAAAATATATGGGTACCCACAAACGAGACAACACTATTACAAATATATGGTACCCACAACAGGGACTATAACATCAGAAATATATGATACCCACAACAGGGACAACACTATTACAAATATATGGTAACCACAACCTTGACAACAATATTAGAAGTATATGATACCCACACCCTGACAACAATATTAGAAATATATGGTACCCACAACAGTGACAGCAATATTAGAAATACATGGTACCCACACCCTGACAACAATATTAGAAATGTATGGTACCCACACCCTGACAACAATATTTGAAATATATGGTACCCACACCCAGACAACAATATTAGAAATATATGGTACCTACACCCTGACAACAATATTAGAAATATATGGTACCCACACCCTGACAACAATATTAGAAATATATGGTACCCACACCCTGATGACAATATTAGAAATATATGATACCCACACCCTGACAGCAATATTAGAAATATATGGTACCCACAACAGGGACAATAATATTAGAAATATATGCTTTCCACAAACCGGACAACAATATTAGAAATATATGGTACCCACAACAGGGATAATACTATTAGAAATATATGATATCCACAAACCGAACAACAATATTATAAATATATGGTGTCCACAACAGGGACAACACTATTATAAATATATGTTACCAAAAACACAAACAACAATAATACAAATATATGATACCATACCCTAACAACAATATTAAAAATATATGGTACCCACAAACCGGACAACAATATTAGAAATATATGGTTCCCACAAACAGGACAACAATATTAGAAATATATGGTACCCACAAACCGGACAACAATATTAGAAATATATGGTACCATTTACGAGAAAATATTAGGTATAACGGTACCAATTGCGCAAGTCCAGGTGGGCGGAGCTTAAGGTGTATGGAACATTGTATTCAGAATTAAAGAACAACACTAGCTGTGATTGGTGCATTATGTAAGAGTTGTACTTTCTGTTTGGCTTAAAAAAATGTTGAGCCTCTTGGCAACATGTGAGTTTGTGTTAATTTCTATCTAGATCATATTTTGTATTTTTTATGATTTTTTAAAAATATGGTACACATGGCTGAAAATGTGCTTGTTGTGACTAGATAACTCTTACCCCTGTCTAGTTCCAGTAGAGTTATCTCTCTTAAATGCAATGGAGTACCTGGTTATGTCATTGTCAAATTGACAATCTAGCATTGTTCTATATGACAGTGTGTGACATGCATGCCCAAGTAGGACAGAAAGTATATTTATTTCACAAAACATTAGCATTGAGGTATATGGAAAAACAATTGGTACCGTGATACCATTACCAAAACTTTTCTTTCGTTGCTGGTCATACTATAAATTATTGCTTTTTTTGGTTCTAACAGTAAGTCTGTACAATCTCCTACTTTTTCATGCTAACAATAAGTCTGTACAGTCTCCTACTTTTTCATGTAACAATAAGTCTGTACAATCTCCTAATTTTTCATGCTAACAATAAGTCTGTACAATCTCCTACTTTTTCATGCTAACAGTAAGTTTGTACAATCTCCTACTTTTTCCTGTTTTGCCAAATATTTTTTTATGTAAATGATCGTCGGCGGAACTATGAGATATTTTCAGACATGTCCATACCCGTGGGCGGGATTTATAGCTATTGGCAGACAGGTCCATACCCGTGGGCGAGGTTGAGATATTGTCAGACATGTTCGTCCGCGTGGGAGGGGCTTAGAGCAAATATCATACAGGTCCATACCCAAAGGCGGGGCTTAGAGCAAATATAAGACAGGTCCATATTTGTTGTTACGGTAATAACGGTAATTAATATATGATACATATGTATCCTTATAGAAGAAGTATTCTTGTAAGAACTGTATTTTCTTCTACTCGTGGCAGATTCCGTCGTTTATAAAATGTTATACATATTTTAAGTCGAAAAATTTAAATCGGAGTGCGACTTAGTATAGCAATAAGAGTGATATAATTTAAAACAGCGTCACCATGGATTCTTAACATAATATATCCGTACATTTGTAATATTTTATATATTTTAGATGATATCCCAAGGTATGATGGATAACTGTGATAGTAGTAAGGTGGGCCACTATACGTACAATGGAAATTAGCATTACGGAGACCCCTGGGCCACTATACGTACAATGGAAATTTAACATGGCGAAAAATCGTGGGTCAATATACGTACAAGGGGATTTAACATGGCGAAAAATCGTGGGTTAATATACGTACAAGGGGAATTAACATGGGAAAAAAATTGTGGGCCGATATACGTACAAGGGGAATTTAACATGGGGGAATAGAGTTTGGGGATTGTTTAGGGACAAAGGGGAATTGAATATGGGATTTTTTTTTTTTAAATTTTTTTTTAAAAAAGGGGTAGGCAATGGAAAGGCTATCTCTTTTCGAGAAATATGGCTGGCCCTGAAAAGGGCCTTTGGGTTTTCTTCTGCTTCTAGTTTCTTCTTTTTCTCCACCAAGTTCTTATTTTATCTCCAACACTCTTTCTCTTCTTTTCTTTCTTTTTTTCTCCTGCTCTTCTTTCTTCTTCTCTTCCTCCTCTTCTTTCTTCCTCTTCTCATTTTCTTCTTCTTTTTCAATCTTTTCGTTCCATTTGCTTATTCTTATTCTTTCCTCTTCATCCTCCTTCTCCTCCTTTATCTCTTTCATGACACCACTAATCTTGTCCTTTACCTTTTTTAAGTTATTAATTTCCATCTTTACACGATGGGGACTATAGGAATAATGGTCTTCAACCAGTCTTATCAACATCTGCTCCATCATTCCTAAGTTGTCTAAAACGTCTTGTAATGTTTGTATTTTGTCCATTTGGTTAGAAGCCATCTTCTTTTTTTATTCTTTGCAGAATGGTTTGAACGACGAATACTGTGGGTTCTTATACTTAAGGCGCGTACGTGAAGGAAAACATCCCCCTAAAACGTAAAATTGATCTTACCTAGATCATGACCAAACAACGCGCGGACGTGAAGGAAAACATCCCCTACTTTTTCATTTCATATAATAAAACCCAAACTATACTCTCCACATACGCTAAGAAACAATAAACAAATCCATAATCTACTATCCACACAATCGTACGTGAGCGGGTACAAACACAAACACACAAACACATACGCTAAGAAACAATAAACAAAATCCATAATCTACTATCCTCGCAATCGTACGTGAGCGCTTACAAAACCCAAACTATACTCTCCACATACGCTAAGAAACAATAAACAAATCCATAATCTACTATCCACACAATCGTACGTGAGCGGGTACAAACACAAACACACAAACACAAACACACAAACACATACGTTAAGAAACAATAAACAAATCCATAATCTACTATCCACACAATCGTACGTGAGCGGGTACAAACACAAACACACAAACACAAACACACAAACACATACGCTAAGAAACAATAAACAAAATCCATAATCTACTATCCACACAATCGTACGTGAGCGCTTACAAAACCCAAACTATACTCTTCACATACGCTAAGAACAATAAACAAATCCATAATCTACTATTCACACAATCGTACGTCAGCGGGTACAAACACAAACACACAAACACATACCCTCACACTATCTTAAAAAAGAGTTAGTGTTTATATTCACACTACTCTACCTACACATTGGCAAATTGATGGTTATTTCTTTTCTAGAGTATTGGGTAGCCCTGAAAAGGGCTGTTTTTTTTTTTTTTGGAACTTCATGGACACCTGGTTAATGGTGGCACCTTCCAGGCCTCGCGCCACATACACATCTTATCCCCCAGTTACTTTTTACTTTTTTGGGGGAGAGAGCAGAGGCAGGATATGTCGCTTCAGAATCCCAATTTTCGCTCTCTGGGATTCTGAAATTTATTCTTCTTCTCTTCTTTTCCTTCTCCTCCTCCTCTTCTTTGTTTCTTCTCTCCTCCTCTTTGTATCTTCTTTCCTCTTCTTCTTCTTCTTTATATCTTCTCTCCTCCTCTTCTTTTTTTCTTCTTTCCTCCTCCTCTCTTATCCTTCCCTCCTCCACAATGGCTTCCGCGGCCAGTTCATTCAACAGGCGCCTGGCATATTCCAGATGCACATGAAGTTCCAACAGTTTAGACAGTCTCGTGTTCATTTTTGGTGTTGATCAATCAACAAGGGTAGCTAGACTTCCCAGCGAGTTTCAATTTATAGTGAAAGCGCGGACGTGAAGGAAAACATCCCCCTAAAAAACATAAAATTGATGCTACCTACATCATGACCAAAAACAACAACGCGCGGACCTAAAAGAAACACTCACTCACTTTTTTATGCTACCCATCACTATTTTAAAATTTTTTATAAATCACTTCAATAGACTATCCACATACGCAAAGCAATCCAATCTAACCTCAAATCTACACCTCAAACACCAAATAAAGACATCATTTTAATCTACTATCCACACCAATGTACTTGATCACTTACAAACACACAAACTCACAAACACATACCCTCACATTTTTTTAAAAAGAGTTAGTGTTTATTTTCACACTACTCTACCTACACACATTGGCAAATCGATCGTTATTTCTTTTCTAGAGTATTGGGGGTAGCCCTGAAAAGGGCTGTTTTTTGTTTGCTATGGCATTTTTTTAGTTTCTAAGAATGCGATGTCCTCTGAGGATAGACTTTCTGGCGATAGGTCTGCTTCTTCGGAAAGAGAAGAAGAACTCTTTGGTGTCGATACGACAATCGACAAAGCCTCTGTCAGCTTCAGGTTGCTGCTGCTGTTGTTGTTGTTGTTGTTGCTGCTGTTGCTGCTGTCTCTGAAGTCTGTACTTCTCTGTCCATTCTTCTTTTTCCCTGTTCATTTCTTCTCTGAAGAGCTCTTCTATCAGGTCTTCAGTGATTTTTAACATTCTCACATTCTCTATTTCTTCTGGCTTCGGTATCAGACTGTGTCTGACCCTATGCAAATTCACGTAGGCTTCGTTGAGTTTAGCTAGTTTGGAGCACATCTTCTTAGGAGGATGAGTCGACAATGGATGGTTAGACTGGAAACAACCCGATTCTTAAAGTCAAAGCGCGGACGTGAAGGAAAACATCCCCCACACGGTTTTTGAGTCGCAACGTTTAGTGAGTGTCATGAGAGGGATAGTAAGAAATGAAAGAGCATCAATCCAACATTCTTATAGCTAAACAAAAGACAAAGGCATTTTTTTCAAAACACAACATTTTTTATTCAAAAACCACTTAACACTAAACAACAACTCTAACATTTTTAACAATAATCCAACAATATAACATCAAACAATTTTTTCAAAACACAACATTTTTTATTCAAAAATCACTTAACACTAAACAACAACAACTCTAACATTTTTTAACAACAATGCAACACTAAAAGTTTCTCCACTAGGTAAAGAGGGATAACAGTCTTCCATGGTTTCTAGTAATCTAGGATGACTTCTCTCAAACTGTTGATTTCTATGGTATTATCGAATTCTGCATACAGGATGACGTTCACCGTTTCATCAGGGTCTCGGTCTTTAAACTGAATTTCCACACGAATCTGGCCGGATTTTATAGGGTGGAAATGACCCTCGTCGCTGCCTTGGTCTGGAGAGAAATCGAAAGCCCACAAAGCGTAGCCTCCTGCATAATCCTCGTACTTAATACCGTGACTGGTATTGGTTCCTAACTGTCCCGTGGCTTCGTACAGGGACAAGTACGATCTCAAGTAATTCTTCTTGGTAAAGTCAGGTTCGAAAGGTCGGGTACACAAGGTCTTGCCATCGCGACTGACTTCGATTTTGGACACGCCAAAGTGTTGAAAGTAGAAAGGATTCTTTTCGGCAGCTCCGTTGAAGGCTGTATTCTCGACGATACCAACGATCAAACGTTTGGGTAACTGTCCTTGGAACAGATGATCTTCGATCATGGATCGCTGTCCCTTGGGAATGGTGAAGGTTTTCACTTCCACGCGTCGTATGGGATACTTGGCGGTCGTTCTGCTCAACGTCTGACTGACGTCGTTTCCCACTTTAGGTAACACTTCCACACGGCGTACGTAGAGTCTGGCTTCTAGGATTTTGGTTTTGTAACCGTCACTATCAGCCATCAAATGGAAAGCGGCACTGCTACGATTCAGTCTCAGACGGACATCCACCCCGTTCAGCAAATACTTTTCTTGCAACCACATGTCCAAATGCAAACGATCCATCAGTTCTAAACTTGTGTCGGCTCCCGTGATTCTCTTTCTTCGTTCTAGAAATCCATCATTGTTGTCTTTCTTTTCATCAGTTTCCAATATTTCAAACTTGGTAGGTTCGTCAGCTTCCCATACCACACAGGCATTGAGATGAGTGTTCTTGGCATCTATTCCGTACGTCAAGAGATTTTCCAGGTAGGCACGATAAGGGTAAGTATCCATGCTGCTACTGACCAGTTTGTTATTCAAGTACAAGTCCACTCCACTGAACAAGGAATGCATGAAACTGTTGACGGGAGCTACTGCTTCATCGTCTATAGCACCTCCAGTCTTATCTAGAATTTTGACTTTCAGGTACAAGTAACTGCTATTCAGATCGATGTAATCTTCGGGCTGTCCTTTGATTTCAAACTCGATGGGAGCGGAATCGGTCAGTGAGGAGACGGGGTGAAATTCCACCCACTGAGATTCTTGCATCGTCATCATCGTGGGGGGCATGGCAAACAGGTCCAGTTCCGTCTTGGAACAAGCGCAAGATTCTCGGTGCATCATTTTTTTGTCTCTTTTCTCAATAATCGAAAACGTCTAAGTCTCGAACGGTTCTTCTTCTTTTCTTGGCCTTTCTCGCTTGAAGTCTGGTGAAAGGGTGTTTTCTTCGTCGTCTCTTTCTACCTTGTCCTTGCTGAATGCCTGACTCGGTAGCGTGCAGGGCATTTATAGGTGTTTCTCGGCGGCCTAAACTGTCTTTGCCCGTTTGCAGCAAGACATTTTTGCCTGCCCTCATGAAGGCTTCTTTAGGGTTTTGTTTGTCGATGATGACATTTTGGAGAAATTCTTTGCCTTGCGTCAGTGACGCATCTTTCAAGGCGTGCAATCCACGTGTCACCATCGGTTTCAACACCGGGGCCACCGAACGAAAGGCCGATTTTAACATATCTCCTAAGCCGTGTCCTTGCTGTCGAGCAACCCCTCGGTACACTGGATACATGACTTACTTACGAGTCGTCAGAGAACCGTTTTCGAAAATGGAGTTTCACCGTGACTTTTCCTTTGGTGAATGGAATATTTTGTCCAAGATCTCCTTTTATAGCGATGTTGACCGTGTCCAAATACGACTTACTGACGGGCAAATAGTGAGGATGTACAAATTCGCGGTGGACGTGGTAAGTGTTTCCACCTTCCTCGTCTGCGCCCGTGGCAGAATCTACTTTGAAAGGAATGACACGCAGTAACGGTACGGAGGTGTGTCCCACCACGTTATACTCCACCACATCGGAGTACACAAACATCAAATTCAGTCCTTGGTTCAGTTCTACCGGGGCACGAAATAACTTGCTAAAAGACTCGTTGTCGTAAACGATGGGTAATTCGTTTTTCTTGATCATGGTCTTTCTCATGTCCATGTCTCCGCCCAACATGTCAAACAATTCAGGACAAAATAAAATGGACATGATTTTACTCCGTTCAAATTTCATCAAGAAGCGACGAGCTGCTTTGTGGTACTCCATGGTGACACTTTTGTTGACATGCTCCAAAGCTTTCAGAAACACGACATTAAACCTGGAGGTTATGGTGCTGACCAAATGTTGACCACTAAAATAATAGCCTGGGGGAATGAACAAGTGATAGGTGGTGTACTTTTGATTTTGTGTACGGGTTTTCTTGTCATATTTGACATTGCTATCCATCCACTGTTGCATTTGCTCGTCATGAACTTCCACATCAAAAAAATTTTGATTGGGAAGGACATTGAGGACTTGGGTCGGGTGAATCATTTCTACTAAAGCCACTTCCCAATGGGCTTCGTGATCTAACTGGATGGCTTGAGGTAATTTGGCCGTGTAACAGCACAACGTGTTCTTGGGAAACACCTCCATGGAACTGTCACTGGGTAAGGTTAAGTAAAATTGGTTTTGGTGACTCATAATTCCAGAGTTCTGTGGCTGTCCGAGGGGATATTACTGGACGTCAGAGGCGTGTCTCCGTCTAAAATGGGGTTCTGGTTGTGGTTGAAGTGGTGACTGGCACTGGCACTGGACACAAGGTTCCCGGGGTTCCCGTTCGAGGTGAATTTCAGGGAGGGATTGGGAAGCAGGTAACCGATGCAACTGCTCAATAAAATGGTCCACAATTGTTTGTCTCCTTGTTGCAAACTCAAATTGGCGATGGCTGCCCCGATGACACAATACACCACGAAGATTTGGCAGAAAAAGACGATTTGCGTTTTAGGCACACGTTCTCCACACCACACCCACAAGGGTTGTTTTTGTAAATCTTGCACAGAAGAACTAGGTGAAGGAGGAGTGGTCGACGTAGCTGCGTCTGCTGTGTGAAAGGGCATGATGGTCACTTCTTTTTATAGTCGATGACTTGCGAAGCGTCGATCCAAGAATCGAAACTGGGTGGATATCCTTTCCAACGTACTTTGACTTCTTTGACACGTCGTTTGCCCACTTTACGGGTTCTCCGTTCGAGAATGCTTTCGATGTCGTACACGTCGTCTTCTTTTTTGGTGACACGTTGTAACTCGGGCAAATAAAACGTTCCTTTGAGCACTTCTCCGTTCATGTCTTCCAATTTATAGACGGCAGGATGACGGCCATGCACTCGTCCAGTGACGCGAAACAATTCGGTCGTCCAGTTAGGTAAGTAACCTTTGTCGAAAGTGCGTTTGGTTTTGCCAATGCGCACCCAATCTCCTACGGCCAACATTCCACTTTTCTCGGGGACAGCCCTCGTCGGGGACGTACCAAACAGACGCTCAAACACCAACACTTCGTTGTCGGGAGTCACGTCTTGCGGGGCACGTCCGATGCTTCGATGGTAAGATTGGTTGTACGCTTGCACCAGGTGCGGTAAGATGTCGATGTACTTCAGAGTGTGGTGATGCGTAAAATATTTCCACATGCGTTCTTTCAAAGTGCGTTGAAAACGTTCCACGATGCTGGCTTTGGTTTCGGGATTCTCGGTGGTAAAAAAATGAATGTCACGTTTCTTTAATTCTTTTTGGAAAGCTTGGTTCAGAAATTCGGTGCCTTTGTCCGTTTGCCATCGAAGAGGGTGACGACCGCTTTGTTTCAACACCCGTTGCAGGGCTCGCACTAACTCGCTGCTCGATTTGGAAGTCAAGGGCACGACCCAGGCAAATTTGGAAAAGACGTCGATGACACAAAACAAATATTTGTAACCACGATTGTAGCTGGCCAAATGAGAGACATCGGCTAAATCGGCTTGCCATTGATGATCGATGCCTTCCACTCGGGTGCGACTTCTGGCAAACTTGCGTCGAATGGGTTTGTGTAAAGTGTAGGTAGCTTGTTCTTGTAACCATCGTTGCACTTGAGGTAAACGGAGACTTTTCAGTCGCGTTTTGGCAGCACGATACAATTTTTGAACTCCTGCGTAACCTGCAGGATGGGAGGGATAGTAGTAAATGCTGGCTAAGACTTTTTCCATTTTTTTTTGTGTTGGTTGGTGTGTTAATAAGACACCCACTCTTGGAGGATGCTACTCTTTTTCTCTTGGGGTATTTTCTTGGATTGCAATGCTTTGCGTGTGCGGCCAGCAATAGGTGTCGAAGAGGAGAAGGATGTCTGAGCGGGGGATATCGGTTCTTGTTTCACTTCTGTCTTCACTTCTGTCTTCACTTTCTTTTTCTGTTGTGAGGAAGAAGGGGTGGCCATCATCTTTTTAATCCATCCAATTCTGGAGGTAGGTGGTGTTGTTAACTTGCGTACTTTTTCTGGTGGAGTTTGAAACCCTTCCTCTTCTTCTCCTTTTTCTGTCTTGGTCACGGGTACTGGTGGTACTGGTACTGGTACTGGTACTGGTGATGGTGATGGTGCTGGACTTTTCATCAAGGTCTTAAAATCTTTCAGAGTGGGTAGAGCTGTTTCGTCTAAAGCTTTCTGGTGAAAGAGTTGCAGTCGTTGCAAGAGTTGACCGTACTTTTGCGATTTTTCTGTTTCGGACAAATCTTGGCGATCCATCAAGGACTGCAATTCGTGTTGTAACTGGGACATCTCGCTCAAATGGGGATTGGGAGGTAAATGCGGGGTGTGTTGTTCTTGCCACCGATGGTATTCCATCCATCGTTTGTAAGGTACTAAAGCTAGTTTTCGTCCTTCCATGGGGTTGTCAGGGGTCGATTCTGAGATCTTGGAACTTCCGAGGCCTTTTTATCTTGCTCCCACCAGTCCTCCCAACATGGTTCCCAAGACTCCTTTCAGTATGGGGCCTAACAAGAGAGGTAAAATACCTCCACGTTGCACTAACATCTTCTTTTTTTGACGAATGGGAATTTTCTTTTGAACCATTTGGCGAAGAACGTGACGATGTTTGCCTAAGCATTGTTTCTGGTGTTTGGACAAAGGGATCGTGCCTTTCAAAACGTTCAAACAACATTCGCACACGGTATCGATGACCTCTTTGGAGGCTGTTTGAATGAGTTTTTTTCGTAGGGGTGGAGAAGCTTTGGACAGGACAGATAACATGTCCCCATGTTTGGCTAAACGTGGTGGCAGTCCTTTCCTTTTCTTTCCTTGGGGTTTTCTGGAGGGTGACATCTTTGAGTCTTCAGGAGCACCATAAAAACACTGATACCCGACTTGGTCACAGGCCTTTTTTATACTGGAACGCGTCGCCACTGATTGTCTTTACGTCGTATTAGCTTGAGGACAGGCATGACACGTCGTGCAGGGGTACGTAACGGACTAAATCGAGCCAGTTCTTGCTTGGACAAATCCAGCAAACTTTGTAACATGCCCGATCTTTCTTGAACTTTGATTTTGGGAGAAGGTACTTTGTGAGCAGCAGCCACTGCCACTAAATTGGAAGGTCCTGCCACTGGGGAAGTTCTTTTGGGGGTCATCAACGGAGAAGTTCTTGGTGTGATCAACGTCTCCAAGTACTCTTCAGTTCTGGGTGTCATTAACGGAGAAGTGGACAAACGTGAAGCTGCCGGAGACGCAGTCACCGCCGTGGCAGGTCGTGGTTTGCGAGTGTAAGGTTGCGTCCTGGCCGAAGAAGTGCCTCTCTTGCGACTAGTTTTCTGTGGACTTTTCTTTTTCTGGGGGCTTCTTTTCTTTTTCCGGGGTGGTGGTGGTGTCTGGTCAGAGGATGGTCCTGCCACTGGAGAAGTTCTCCTTGGGGACCTGGTCTTTTTCTTCTTGGGGCTTCGTTGGACTTTTGTCTTGGGGATAACTTTGGGGGCATTAGGATCCCATCTTAAGAGTGAGCGAATGATGACCCCTCCTAGAGTACAGCTCCCTCCAGGTTTCAAAATGATTTGTTTTTTGGTTTGAGTGTCGATGCGGGGATCGGCCAGTTGGACCAAAGCGACTTTGTTTCGATCGAAAAAGCGTTTGGTTTGATGAGGAATCTGAATGATTCCTTGGAGTAATTGACGTGCTGTCACCGTGAACCATCGTAAGACTTCTTTGAGACTAGCTTCTAAGACACGAGCTCGTGTTTGTGGATCTTTTTCTCGACTGATGCCATACAAGGCACGAATCAATTTGACGGGAAGATGCGACTGAAGGGACGTCATGTTCGCACTGAGAGTGAGACAGACGAAAAAGTGTCTGAGGTTTTTATAGATTTTTTATGGGGAGTGAAATGAAGTCGAGGACGGAGACGTGTACAGGACAGGCCCTCCGTCTTGGCACCAGTGGTGAAACTAGTGGGTACGAAATCGCAAATCCTCGGGAGTCGTAGGTTTCAAATCGACGAGTAAATAGGCGTGTGGAGTTTGAGTGGCATCGTCGTACGCCTGAGTCAACCAGGCGTTCCTAACTGTTTGGCTAAGACTTGCACTTGCGATTTATCTCGAGGGCTTTTAAACAAGACCACGTAATGCGCATTGAGACTGATGGTGCGATGGGCTTTACTTTGTTGAAACAAATTTTGGGTGATGTAAACGACACTGGCATTACGGTGATGCCCTTTGCGCGTGAACCACAGTTTAATTTCTTCTTCGTCTTCTCCTAACATGTCGTCGAAAATGACCAAATGGGTTAGACGGGAGTCAGAGACGATGCCATCGTCTTCTTTAGGAATGCCTTCCACAAACACGATGGAATCGCCTTGACTTTCTCGCAAGAGGCTGTACGCCTATTGCCACTCTTTGTAACACCACACGATTCGTTGAGGGGGTCGATCGATCAAATGATGTTTATGTTCGATCAAACGTTTGACGAATTCGGTTTTGCCTGAACCGCTAGGTCCAGCAATGAGCATGTTAAAGGGATGGCGAAGATACAAAGCCTCCCAACTGGCACGATCTAAGTGTTCGTCGATGACTTTGACAGTAGAGGAAGAGGGAGCAGAGACAGCAGAGGTAGCCATGGTGTGAGAAATGTCACTTGTGACACGAAAAACAAACAAGACAAGAGTTTATATACTTTTTCAGAACACGTTTATTGAATGTTTTTTTCAAACATGAATACGAAAGACAAAAAATACATAAAAGCCAAAGGCTTAAGTACAAGAATAAAAGGCACATGATAACCATGAACGTGGAATAAACACAAGTGTCTGTACAACATGTTTTGGGTAAAGTTCTAACCAGTTCTATAGTAGGGGTAAGGTCACACAAGTCTCCTCCCGAGAGGGTCTTTCTTGCCTGTCCACGACAGTCCTGTCCTGGGTGACGGGATCTTCTGGCACCGTCACTAACACAGTTTGAAAAGTAACTTTTTTCCTTGAATAACTCTCGTGCATACTGGGCCACCTCTTGTGTCCAAGCCTCAAAACCCTGGTCTCGGTGATGTCCAACATTTGACTCCTAACCAATCTGGTTTCTTCTTCGTCAACGACATGGTAAGTTACTTCAATGAACAATGAACTATCGATCTTGCCTAAGGTTCCTTTTTATATACAGACCAATACCGACGTGACCGTACGGTAAGGTGAAGTGATTGGGAAGTCGCACTCGCTTCTGGTATACAATTTGATAGACTTTTTCCAAGGGTCGACTGACGATGTGGTGAGTGGGTAAACGTACAATCTTGTTCGGTTGATAGGTGGTCACTTTAAAGTTTCCATCCTCTCCCGATTGCAAGGCTTCTTTCAATACCCCAAAGTTGACCACTCGACTGGTACGATGATTCAGAGTCAGTCCTTTCACTTTGCACGTCGTGTGCACTTCTCCTTGTTTGTCCCGGTATTCGTAGCCGTAATTTTTGGGACCACCACTGACGAAACTTAGAATCTTGTCGTCGGGATGCTCGTCTGTCCAGGCTCCTAAACGGTCTCCTTCGATGTCAGGGTGCTGTTGAATCGGGTGATGGATGTAAATGCAACTGTTCGTGTCAAAGTACAGGACGCGTTCTTCTAACAGTTCTAAAGCTTCGTACAATTTTAAGCGAGCATGAGCTGTCACGTAAGCCGCAATGATGACATTTCCAAAAGGGTCGTCTTGTACAAAGTCCAGATCTTCTTCGTAATTGACCAAGATCAAATCCTCTCGAACGACGTCCACGTGTTTCGTGTATTTGGTTTTGTCGTGAATCATCTGGAAGTAGCGGGAAGGTTCTGTCAAATATTCCGTCTTGGGTAAACACGGTCGTTGTGCCATTTTACACCACAAGCAATTTAACATCACTTTGGCAAACGATCGCCTGCCTTCGTTTTTTTCGATGTGGTCTAAAGAGATGCCTTCTTGTGCGTAGTATTTCTCTTTGAATTGTATTTGGTCTTCGGGAGTGTGACACCAGGAAGGATAGCCGCTGGCTTCTTGTTTCAGTTTCAAAAAGGCATCCACGTAGTCGGCGAAAATGCCTTTCTGAATAGGGTCACCCTTGTTGTACTGTTGTGTCTTGGGAAAGTGGCAAATTTCGTACACTTCTAACAGTTGGTATCCCATGTCCAGAGCTTTGAACAATTCCACGCTGACCCAGGTTCCCGTCAAGGCACGTTCTTCCTGGCTGTGATGGCAAGGTTGGTCCTGGTTGCACGTTTCGGCACAAGTACGGCACAAGGGAAACATCAGTTTGCCTTGACAATGGTGAGGTAAGACGGGATGGTATAGGTTCGTGGGAGGCAAAACTTTACACTTGATCAAGCCTTCGTATTGTCGAATGTTTTTCAGGTCGATGTGTTCCGTGAACAATTGCGGGTGCCCTACAGGAAAGCGACAATATTTGCACACGTAGGGATACAGCGAACACACGTCCAAGTATTTGATTTCTTCTCCTTTCTCTTCGTCGGCTTGGTACAGCAAACAGGTGGCATTGGTCCTTCCTCCGTACAAACTATCCCTCGGGTTCAGCGGGTCCATGAACTGGTAACTTTCCACGAGGCGTTTAAACTCGGGATCGGTTTTCAAACGGTGATCGTACTCGTGTTCCCACATTTCCACCACTTGGTATCCTTGCTGTTCTAGCTTTAGGCGTCGCTGACAAGTGTCCTGGTACAGGTCTTCCATGGTCCGTTGTAAAAACTGATTTTTAGTGTCACGGTCAGGGTAGCAGACGGGACATCCGTGAAATAAGCAACCGTTAAACTCGTACACGATCTTGGGGTTTTCTAAGTCCCAGCCATCTACCGAATACGTTCCGATGGTCTTTTCGCCTCCTCCGTTGCGGGCATGCTGAATCCATTTGTCTTCCTTGTCGCACAAGTAATGTAACCAACGTAGGGCTTTGACCGAGTATTGACGCTTGACATAGTGGGTCGTTTGAGGACTGATGACAGCCACGGTGTTTTCAGGCATGAATCGTTGGCGGTACACTAAGGAACACGCTTTGGCAATGGTGCAAGCTTCTTTCAAAGGATCGACCCCTCCGTGTTCCATGAACAGTTCTCGAAATTTTCCACAGCAACGCCGTAAAATGTCCACGTCGGAACGACAATACTTTAGCATTTCTTCCTGAAAGTCGAAAGGGTCCGAGGCGTGAGCTTGGTACCAAGCGTAGAAAGCTTCTCGTTGTTCGGTACGCATGTTGTCGCGGTCGTAATAGTGAGCCTCAGGCAAATGGGGTAGAACAGCATGTTGATTGGCTTCCGTATTGAAAAAGTGTGGAAAGTACCCTTTAGCATTTCTGTCATTCCAAACGTTTTAGGCATTCGGCTCAAAGGCATGGCCAAGTAACTCATCGAATCTTTAAACTGTACTTGTCCCACTTGCATGAAAATGATTTTGGCTCCGTTCAAAGTCACTTTAGGACGTTCGGTGCCTTGTTCCGCATAGTATCTCAAAAGAAACTGTCCATCGTATCCGGAGAAATTGTCAGCCATCACCGTGGCATGACGATGACAATCTCCGTAACGTTCGATGTCCTCTTGGTTCCACGTCTTGTCGACGGGGTCTAAGACCCATTGGGCAAAATCGGCTAACGTGTTTGGTCCCCGAAAGATTTTTTGACGTCCTCCAGGAATCTTGCTGCAGTGAGGGCAATGACTGAAGATAGGTTCTTGAATGCACTTCTCGCACGCTCGATGAGCCACGCAGAAATTAGGAATGTGAATGCCGGTCTCTTGCATGCATTCGAAATCGAAAAAGATGAAATTGCCTTTCTTCTTGTGACCGTCCTCTTTCTCTGGTGGGGGTTGGTATTTTTGCACGTAACATTCGTGTTCCAAGTCCACGATGTGGTGACAAATGTGACATTTTTTCTTTCCTCGACATACGTGAGCCTTGGCATTGTTGGTACGTATGCCTTGTCTACACGTAGGGCACAATCTCAGGAGTTGACAAGCACATTTCTTCTGTGAACCTTGTGTTTTCAAATGTTGTTGGTAACAGGTAGGGCTGACAAACGTGCGCAGACAAGTCGAACAAGGCACTGGTTCTTCGCTCAGACAGGGTGGAGAGGCCAAACATCCTGGGCATTTCCATCCACATTGCTTGTGTTGCTCTCGATTATTATAACCATAGTCACATTTCTCACAATAATATCTGTATCCCAGGAATCCGGTGATACTGGTAATGGTATCGAAATGGTCATCGTGATGATAAACATGAATGTATTTTCCGTCCTTAAAGTCTTGGCCTCGAAACAACAGAGACCCGCGCATTTCTTGAGGGTGCACTTTCAAGGTGTAGCGTGGAGCTAGGGCATCTTGCAATTTTTGCATCTCAGGAATGCCACAGGGTGTGTCTTTGGACAGGCCAGCTTGTTGCAACAGGAGTTCTGCTTCGTTTCGTTGTTTGGCTCGATCGGATCGTTGAATAGTGTTCCAGGTTCTTTTCCATTCTGTCGTGTCGTTCTTGTTGGCATAGGTTCGTCCCACCACGATGGCACGGGCTAAACACATCTGGTCATGAGGATTGTGAATTTGGACAAGGCTACGCTTAATGCTGCGAAGCTCATTCACCAATAACATCTTTTTGCGTCCTGTCCCTTGAGGAAGAGAGACGTGGGCCATTTTCAGTGTGGCTTTACCATCGGTGATGTCAAACTGGTCATTAGATTGTTGTACGTGTTGAATCTTGTCCATGATTTTGGAAGGGGTTAGTTCTGCAGATCTGCTAAACTCGATCCAAACAGGGGATTTCAAACCGTCGTGATCTATGGATAGTGTCAAGCGATCGTCTTCTTTGGGTTGACATTGTCGCTTGAGTGCGGTGAGCAAAGAATCCCACATCTCGGTGATGAACCCTTCTGCTTTCTCCAAGGGTACGTCGGCCTTGAAATCTTTAAACTTCACCGTGTAGGTGTAAGCCGTGGTTCTAAATTTTCTAGAGGAGCGCTTTTCCGTCTCTCGAATGGAATAGTATTTTTCAGGGTTGACTAAGGGTGACGAACTTGGTTTAGCGGTTTCAAATTCTGGTTCACTCATGTCCTCTTCAAAATTACTGGCATGAATTTGTGCCAAGATTTCAGCCCTGGTACGAGGCGATAGATCACGTTTCTGCCTCTTACTTTCTTCTTCTTCTTTCTTCTCGAATGAATGGGATCGTTTCATCTTGAGTGCAAAACGTCAAATGACTCAAGTTTAAACACCACAGACTAATTTATAGTCTTGGCAAACCAGCGTATATAAAAAGGGTGTGTGTCTTGTCCTTTCACTATTCATTTCACTCTCAAGCCGAGCACAACGATGGAAGAGACTACCCAGATGGAACGTTTCGTCAGAGCTTTGCGAGGGGTCATTAGAAAATTCTCTTCAGACCAGCCGACGGACTACTCTCCTTCCTTTCGAGATAAAAGTCAAGATACTTGCTATATCTGTCAGAAGAAAGGGCATTGGTCTTCAGAGTGTCCAGACCGTCAAAAAAGAACAAAAACAGGGACTAAAAGAGACAAAAGTCAAGATACCTGTTATTATTGTAAAGAAAAAGGACATTGGTCTCCAGATTGCCCAAAAAAGAAACAAGAGGAGTCAGAAGAAAAGAAGGATTCTTCAGAAGAAGAGAGGGATTCTTCGGAAGAAGAGAGGGATTCTTCAGAGGAAGAAGAGGAGGAAAGAAGACAATTCTATTTAAAAGAAGCAAAGAAACAGGAGAAGAAAAGAAGAAGGGAGGAAAATGAGGAAAAAACGGTGAAGAAATTCAAAAAACAGAGAGACTAAACAAGGAGAAAGAAGACGTCAATGAACTTTTAATTAAAGTGTTCTGTGGTGAATTGTGAATTGGATTGTAAAAAAATGGATAAAAGAATACATGAATGATATAAGGTAAGTGTCTTTAAGTTTTGATTTTAAAATAAGCAGCTACACTCACGCACTCATACACAGACACGTACTATAAGGGTAAAATGGGTTGGGTTTATTTTTGAGTTATTGGCAAATTGAAATTGTATTTCTCTTCGAGAAATGTGGGTGGCCCTGAAAAGGGCCTTTTTATTTTGGTGTAGGGGTGAGTTTAACCAATCAACTTTAACTGCCTTAAGCCTTTGCCACGGCCAAGGCCTACTTCTGATGATTGGGTTGAAATCACTAAGGGTGGTACGACAGGCTTGGTCACAGGGTTGGCGTGTTTAGCTCGGGAAGGTCGTATTCTCTTCGGTCGTGATAAAGAAGTCTGATACATTTGTTTCAGACTTCTTAACTCCGCTAAAATGTCCAACAGTACCGTAGCCGTTTGATTTTCACCCTCTTGTTTCTTTGCTGCTACTTCTTCTTGCTGTTGTTGCTGTTGTTTTTTTTTCTTACCTCTTCTTGTTGCTGTTGCTGTTGCTGTAGGAGAAAAGCTTGTTCCGCTTTTTTTTTGTCGTTGCATAAATTTCTCCAATTCTTCTTTCTGTCTCTGTCTAAAATTCTCCACTTGCGGTAATGAAGAAGGTAACGAAGGTTCCGGAACAAATTCTTGCGAGGTAAGAAAATCCACAAAATCCCAATGTACCTCTTCTGAAAGTAAGTCCGGGTTCCCTTGGGCAGTCTCCCCTGCTGGTGCACCCCAATGGATCGTTTTCTGAGTTTCCGTCATGTTGAATCACTGTCGCATAGATTGACTGCACACAAGCGCTAACGAATCTATATAGACCACGTGACGTCACAGACTGCTCTCTTCGGATTGGATGCGAGCTGACTGAATTTTGTAACGCGTGTTCGGATTGGTGAATGAATTCAATCGGTTTCAATCCTTCCTGTACCTATAAATAAGCGCAGTTCACTGCATTGATTCACTTGTTCTCGTCGCTTCAAGATGTGGACCGATGTGCAATCTTCTACGCTTGTGTCTTCCATGATGTTCCGGACGGACATGCTCATGTATGTCCGATCCAAGTGGACCGTTGTCCACAGGACAAACACCAGCCTGTGGATACGTAGGATCTACGTTGAAAGACAAGGATGCCTGAAAAGAGTGCTGATTTACGGACCAACAGTGAGACGTAGCCTAAGGACAAGAAGAAGACCAATGCGGTACCATTTATGTTAATGAATACATTAACATAAACCCAAAGGCCCTTTTCAGGGCCAGCCATATTTCTCGAAAAGAGATAGCCTTTCCATTGCCTACCCTTTTTTTAAAAAAAAATTTTAAAAAAAAAAAATCCCATATTCAATTCCCCTTTGTCCCTAAACAATCCCCAAACTCTATTCCCCCATGTTAAATTCCCCTTGTACGTATATCGGCCCACAATTTTTTTCCCATGTTAATTCCCCTTGTACGTATATTAACCCACGATTTTTCGCCATGTTAAATTTCCATTGTACGTATAGTGGCCCAGGGGTCTCCGTAATGCTAATTTCCATTGTACGTATAGTGGCCCACCTTACTACTTGTGATACAGCAATCCTTTTCTACATGATGGGTAACTGGGATACAGTAATCCTTTACTATGAGTATGATTTTTAAATATATCAACCCAGCTCTATAAATGGATGTTCCTATTAGAAGAAGAATTCTTGTAAGAAAAGTGAAAACTCTTAATACTTTGATGATGGCATTAATAAAATATTGTTTAAATAATAAAAAAGTCAATTATATTCAATAATTTCACGTCGTTTGTGGGAACAAACATTTTAATCGTAGGTATATTCTGCAGGTAAAGAATGAAAGCCTTGTTTCAGGTGGAATGGTATCTTAACAACCCTCTCTTGGACTCTCGATTAAAATTCCGCACAAGTTTATTGCCAAAGCTATGTCAAACCATCAGACTAATTTTTATAACAATGTCCATCTTTGGGTCCTGAAAAAGCCGTTTGCCGTAGCCAGACTCGTCTTGACCAAGTTGATTAAAGGAAAGGATTACTGGATCACAGTTACCCATCGTTTAGTAAAGGATTACTGTATCACATTTGCCCATCATTTAGTAAAGGATTACTGTATCACAGCTACCCATCATTTAGTAAAAGATTACTGTATCACAGTTACCCGTCATTTGGTAAAGGATTTCTGCCTCACAGTTATCTATCGTTTAGTAAAGGATTACTGGATCACATTTATCCATCATTTAGTAAGATATTACTGTATCACAATTATCCATCATTTAGTAAAGGATTACTGCATCACAGTTACCCATCATTTAGTAAAGGATTTCTGTCTCACAGTTATCCATCAGTTAGTAAAGGATTACTGTATCACAGTTGCTCATCATTTAGTAAAGGATTTCCTTATCACAGTTATCCATCATTTAGTAAAGGATTACTGTATCACAGTCATCCATCATTTAGTAAGATATTACTGTATCACAGTTACCCATCATTTAGTAAAGGATTACTGTATCACAGTTACCCATCATTTAGCAAAGCATTACTGTATCACCGTTATCCCAGTTATCCATCATTTAGTAAAGGATTACTGTATCACATTTACCCATCATTTAGTAAAGGATTACTGTATCACAGCTACCCATCATTTAGTAAAAGATTACTGTATCACAGTTACCGATCATTTGCCTGTTTTAAAGTAAAAGGATTGCCGCATTACATTTACCAACATTTGATTGTATTAAAGTAAATGATTACTGCACCCTAGTTGCCAATCATTTGCTAGTATTAAAGTAAATAGGTATCGAATACTTCCAGAAGGTCATACGAATAAATCAAAATAAGAAATATTGACAGAAGGAAAGAAACATGCTTACATGCATAAATACAACCGGGCAGGAGACAGAGACACGGGCAGGAGACAGAGACACGGGCATAAAAGTTATAAAGCACAATATTTTATTAAGATATATAGATTGTTTCCCCCATGAAAGTTTAGTTAATAACTCTTTCTCCAATCTTGTATTCACTCATTTTTTATATTTTTCAAGTGATGACCCTTATCTCGAAGTAATTAAAGTTCTCAAGGCACCTCGAATGTATCAAATAACTACTACTTCTTAATCGAATGAATGGTCTTTTTATTCATCCACAGACAAGAAAGTAGTATTTAATTTCAAGTTTCAGTAGCTCACTGAAAAATATGCAGTCATGACTATGTTGTGTCCTCAAAAATGAAAATGAAATTAACCTTAGAGAACTCGATTAATATGGACCATTCTGGAAAAGAGAGTATGAATTTAAACAATATTTTTATTAGTAAACCAAGGGGTAAGGATATGAGAACATAGACTTCCATTATGTAAAAAAAGACGTCTCGAATCTCATAAAGAACTGAAAACCCATTTCTTGTCAAGAACCATCACAGGCTTTTCTTTTTCGCTGTCGTAAGCTTTGATCTTCACGTGCACCGAACGTTCTGTTCGCTACGGAACGCTACCCACTTTAGAACGATAATTATGTTGAATCATCAACATACGCACTTCAAATTGTAAATTCAAAAGCATTGCTTCTGTTTCATCTTAAAGTGATGCCTTCAAAAAACGTTCCGGTTCCAGAGAGGTCTTCGCAATCGTCGGACACCTCGTTGTCTTAACGACAGGAAATATCATCAATTCAGATTAGTGAATGACAAGTGAAGGGGTACAGGAACCTAGTTTTATATTTTCAACAAATTTGAGAAAAGTCTTAAAAGGGACAGAAATTCTGATTGGGATCCCCGGTTATACGTGGAATTTTTATGATTGCCAGTGTACCTCCTTCGAAGAACAACTTACATATTGAAATATTACAAATAATTCCTTTCAGAATAAAATATAAATAAGTCTTTTTGCAAATAAAAAATGGCCTTTGTGAATTATGTGTGAAATTTGTTTTTGAAAATGCATCCAAGTTAAACCGACCGTATGTTCTTAGTGACATAGAGTGGCGTCACTAGGGTTGGTGTCACCCAGTGCGATAACTCATGGTGTCACCCCATGGACCTTCTTCCTGCACGAAAATTCAAAACTGTATAGACATTCACGCGCGGTAACCAATGGTGTCACCCCCATAGACCTCTTTCCTGCACAAAAGTTCAAAAATTGTATAGATAGTCATGTACAGTAACTCACGATGTCACCGCCATGGACCTCCTTCCTGCACAATTTTTTTAAAAATAGTCATTTTGGTGTCACCCCTTTTGATGGTGTCACCTGGTGTGGTCCGCATCTCCCTGCGTGACGTCACTGGTGGTATACTAAGGGTAAATTTCGTCCGGCGCGACGATGAAGGCCCAAAGAGGTTTTTTCTGCCTCAGGACCTCTGGCGCATGCGCCCCTTCCGCCTCCGTTGGTAAGCTACTACCTGTCCTCAACAACAAAGTCTATAAATCGCAAACGCCGTCAACTTAGGTTTCCAGTTTATACTGTTTTGAAATGGTACCCAAGAATGACCAGATGTTTGTTTCAAATGCATGAGTTTACAAATTAGGTACAAGCCAAATATATTTCAATAACTACTCCCTGCTGCTCAATGTTTTACTTTAATTAACATTGTCAATGTGGAATTAGATTTAAGTCACATGACAGTTAGCACCTGAAAGAAGAGAAATAGTCTGTTGGGAAATAAAAAAATAGTCAAAAAGTGGACAAAGCTTGTCATCTGACTTCAAAATCATCTACAGGATGCGTGTAGAAAAACTTACTAAAAAACTACAGGTCTTAAAAAAGATTGTGGATAGTTTTCTTGTCTCCAGTTGGATCAAAGCAATTTGTAAAAAATATAAAGGTTTAAGCATTTTTCAATATTTTTTTTAATGTTTCGGAACTTGTATTAACGACTTTATTTATTTAATTTTTTATAATTGTTAATTTGTGTTTGTATTTATTTTCAATCAATTACGGCAATATTTGAGTTCAGACTGCCATGACTGACAAGCCATTGTGTAAAGGTGTTTCTTATATAAAGGAAAGTAGATCGGCGTCGGTGGTATAAAGTTTGTTGAACTTAATGTACGATTTTGTCTCTCATAGTAGATCAAACTGATGTTCACAGGATGAGAAGAACAAAAAAAAACATCATGACGAAGAACGAAACGTGACAGATGCAGGATCATTCACTCGCCTTCGCCAAAAATAACATAATCCGAGACCACAATTTAAAGACTTATCATTTTTCTGGAATATTTGTTATATTATTTAGAAGACGGCATTGGCGTTTTATTCGTATCAGTCATGAAGTTCAAGGTCGTACTCAGTTATGCACTTCGTGTGATGATCTGAACAGTAACACCTGTAAATAAACACATACTAATGACTTTAGCAGTGATCTCTTTTAATAGTGTTTTCTCCTGGACCCCCTCCATACTTCCCCGGTCGTGGAATGCTCCATTGACTTCCAGACAACAAATATTCCTGACATCTTGAAATTGGGCTATTTGCAAGTTAGTCCTGATGTTTCGCATCAAACAGCACTACAACAAATTAAACACTGTAATCGACGAGTAATATTTCTAAAACAAAAGAATAATAAATGTGAGAACCAGAGTAAGATCCTGGAAAGATTTAGATAAAAAAAATAAAATTAACGGGTGCTGGGGTATGCTAAAAAAAAAGATGAAAAGGTTAAGTAATAAATATTCATTATTCGTTTTAAAGTTAACCGGCTCAGACAGTTTATAAAATTAATTTTTAAGTAAATAATTATTCATTAATTAATCACTTCTTGTTGAAAGATACAATTTTATAAAATACAGTTGTCAGCTTCATAATGTGTAACAAAGAGATGCAAATGAAATGTAGTGATCATTATCTAATTATCACAACTAGTCATTTGCCGTTGTTTCTGTCATCATCGTTATTATCTAATTATTGTAATGTTTAACACTGCGCGTATTCAGATAGGCTCCATCATCTATTGCAAAACTGACTGCTCACCTAGAGAAACACAATGATAAGACCAAGTCTGAATAACTTTTTCAACCTGAAAATGAAATAAAACTGTAAAATTTAGCTAAAAGTTACACGAAAGAATCTGAAGTGTCCACGAAATGTAAGTTATAGCACTACTTCAAATTTAAAAATAAATATTCTCAAAATCTTTTGTTGCCTGCCACATAAAAGTTACATACTCTATTAATGACACAGTCTGTTCTGTCTTTTTGTCTCTTCTTGTCAGGTAATCAAAACGTGTATTACTAAAGGATTGCAGAACAGTCTGCCTTCATTGACATGCTGATTCAATCCTCAAGTACCAGAAATTTAATACAAGTGCGCGCGTCCGATCCTTGGCTCGTGGTTAATCGATATTTGCCAGACATTAATAAGCAAAATTTGCAAACAATTTTAAATGTACACGGATATAGACGAGAAGAATTTTGTATACAGTGCAACGATATGTGAAGTTCAAAGTGCAGAAGTGCAGATATTGATGCAATTGGCAAGTCAAAACAATGTAACTAGTTACATTTAAAGTGTTGGTATAAAGCAATTTGATATACCAGTACTATTGGTATATCAAAGTGTGATCCGCCCATGGCGCAATAATACGCATGTACAAACATTCTCGCGACAGTGTGAAGTTTATTCAAGATCAATTACCAATTTCCTCACATTGATCATTAGTGACGTATGAAATTAACAACAAAATGTATAATAATCTTCGTTTTCTAAATGAATTTAATATAGTACACATTTTCATCTCAATCCTTTCTGCTTTCTGTTCCCCTCTTCCATCTCATGCATAACGGACAAACTACGCAGAAATGTTGAGTGATAGAGAAAAGGAATTTGAGCTGGATTAAACCCTTAAAATAGAATCTACACAAGTAACATATAAAAATATGGTTCGTCGTAACAATATGTGTGCACTTTCCTTGGGATTTGTCTACAGTGTCTATTAATGACATTATATGTAACTTTCTCGGTTACGTGGTAATGTGATGTCTCGGTTACGTGGTAATGTGATGTATTTAAGGTTTATTGTTGTTGTTTGTTTCTTAAACATATTATAATGTTCCAAACATCGATTATTAAAAATAAATACAAAAATGTCCAAAGGCCCCCCCCCCCCGTCTCTCTCTCTCTCTCTCTCTCTCTCTCTCTCTCTCTCTCTCTCTCTCTCGACCATTGTAGCAAGATACGGGCTAAAATCTATCAAATGCTGAGCGTAGAGGAATTTCGTTTGTGTCATCCCCCGATGTCTCTGGACTTATGAATGATAGTAATAGTTAAGTCAAACCGACCAAAGGATATATATTAAATATATTAAAATAGCTTAATTATCTCTTCTTGGTTCGTCATTTCGCTTAATTTCTATTCCACATTAATTCCCATGCGCCGGTATGTGAATGGCTAAGCGTTCATGTGAATGGCGTAGCTAAGCAAGTGAGTGCAGTGCTCTACTTTCATTATTAATTCCATCTATCATATTTAAATCACAAGTGTGTATTATATTTATTTAATCAATTTGAAGAAAAATATAAGCTACAAAAAGAAAACAACCAACTTATCAATATGCAAAGGTGATTGTGAATAGCCGCAAAATATATAGAACTACATTTTGTAGCGGACACGCGGGGATGTGAGGAGTTCACTCGGTCAGTACACAGCTGCCTGTAGTAAATCTGAACTCCGTTCGAAGGGCAAATATATGAATTTGTATGTGAAATAAATAAAATATATGTACAGTATGTACGCTTTATCAATGATATACAACTCGTATAAATTTGTCACTAAAAGGAAACTCGGCAAGCATCGTTTCCTTTAAATGAAAAATGTATACATTTCGTGGTATATCATTGACACAACGTACGTGCATGCATATATGTGTGTGTGTGTGTGTGTGTGTGTGTGTGTGTGTGTGTGTGTGTGTGTGTGTGACCATCTGATCAAAAGATATGTTTTTTTGTAAATTTAGTTCAATATCAAAAGTTGCTATTGCATAGCAAATGTCTCGGATATATAAAAAGAACAATCGTCACATGGTGGACGTAAAAATCCCCCCAAAAGAGATTGGATGGTAAAATGATGTCGCTGTGATTCTGATCAATTCATACATACATACATACATACATACATACATACATACATACATACATGCATGTTGTTGTATAAGGATGAATATGCGCTTGTGTATTTAGTTTGGAATGCGGCATACATTCAATTACTTTGTTTCGTGTAGTATATTTTGTTAATATAATTAAGCATTGTATGGAATAATTTTTTTTAGCATATAATAAAAAGGTCACTGCATTTGTATGGGAAAATATGAACTCGTTTTGTCGGATGGATATACTTCACTCCCAAGGTCGTGCAGTATTTCCATTCGAAAAACTCGTTCATATTTCCCCATACAAATGCAGTAACCTATAAATGTGTGTGTGTGTGTGTGTGTGTCTGTGTGTCTGTATGTGTGTGTGTGTGTGTGTGTGTGTGTGTGTGTGTGTGTGTGTTGAGGCTCGGAATGACATTGTGCGACCAAAGGGGAAATATGCTCGCAAGTTTCAGTTTGTTTCCCACTTTAGGGTTTACGTCGGGTGGGTTCTCAGAAGAATTATTTCCCATTGTGTGGATTAGGTCCCTTGAATAGGTAGTTTGAAATATTAGATTGAGTAGTAAGATCTATCACGTGGGGTATATTGCGACGTATGGTCGTAAATAAGAAGACAACAGAGCAATCAGATTCCTTCCTATTTTGTATTCATTCACATTTCTGATTCGTATTTCGTATGTTAAGATAAAGCCGGCAAACGTATTTTTATCTTGTATTTACATGTTATTTGAGAGGAGATATTTGTTTGGACTGTTCAGTGAAAATTGAAAGTGCTTATTGACTATGATATTATTTTGGAACTATTGTGAAATTATTTGACGGAGTTCTGGACAACGCCATTTTGACTCGACAGAACTGTTGGCAGACCAATATATGTTTGGATCTGAAATTTATGAGGAACATTTCATTCTTTTGGGCTATAATAGAACTTCTTTAGGATTATTTTAAATTCAGTTCGTAAAACTATAAGTTCCTCTTACATTTTCATTTTATAAGTTTGATAATTAAATTGTTTAAATTTTTAAAAAAATGTTGGTTTGGCTTTTTTCCGGTACTTAGTGTATAACCATAGAACGGTAACACCTATCAATGATTTATGAAAACTGAGACAACTATATATTCTTATTCCTCGTCATGAACCATTTCCTCTTCGACCAACCATAATTTTCCTTCCTCTTTATCCAACCATAATCAATTCCTTCATAGGAAATATTGACAATGTACCTCCAATTCCTTCCAGAGTTGATTGCGCTACACTAAGTGACGCCATATCGAACACGTAATTTTCAGCTACATCGTAAGCGTTGCTTTTACAAATACGTCTATCTAAACACGAAAATCCAGTTTTGATGATGAAAACGTTCTTATTAGAAAGCCAATATGGAGTTATGGTAGAAGAAGAAAAAATCCCACGAAATCAAAATTTGACTGTCAAAATTTACTGTGTGATTAGTTAAGTCGTCTCCTCTCTAGAACAGTAATAAAGGTATAAGGACCACAATTTACAAAGTGGAGTACCTTTTTTCTGGGGTGGGGCCGGTGGCTGAGTAGTCTAAGGTGCTCGGCTTTACCGTTCACTGCCATCTCACCTCTGTCCGCGTGGGTTCGAGTCTCGGTCTCAGCCAATGTGGGTATGTGAGAACAGGCTTGATAGGAACTTAACGTGGGTCGGTGGTTCTTCGCGGGTTTTCCTCCACTAGATATACTGGACACCCTGAACCAAAATATTTCTTCAGTATTTGCGCTGTCAGGAAATCTTGTTGTTATAGGGTTTAACGCCATATTTCAGCACAAGATAAGCCATACATGGCGGCCAGTATTAATGGTGAGGAAGAACCAGGGAAAACCCCGGAAAGAACCACCGACCCACGAGAATCTACCGGCAAGCTTTCTCACATATCCACATTGGCCAAGTCCGAGACTCGAACCCACGCAGACAGAGGTGAGATGGCAGTGATCCGTGACGGAGAGCGCTTTAGACCAGTCGGCCACTCGGGACCTTTCTGTCAGGAAATAGCGGAAACGCATTATATTTTAGTCTGTGACAGAAACCTTTTTATAAATTCATGAAAAACTAACAATTCTTCATGAAAAATATGTAGTGTATGGAAAAATTAAAATTAATAAATGACACAATTACAAAATATATAAATTAACATTCGGGTTTTCTGATTACAGCTCTATCTCCTGTCCTACCCATTGATCATGTTACTGAACTAAAAATGAACACCCTTGCTATGAAGACGCTCATATACCGAATGCTTGTTTAACCAAGCATTTTATAATTAAGATTTATATTTTCACAGCGCATGCTTGTTTGCTGCAGTGGACGAACGAGGTATAATTGTTTAGTGTTAAAAGTTTGATTGCCATGTAGAGTGGACAACGGTCGATGGATAGGATGAAAGGTAAATCCTTCTTACGTCATTTATTATACCTTTGCAACCTAATTCCCATAACGTACTCCACACCTTTCGAGATTTCATACATTTTTACCCTTCCTCGTCTTTATTTGTGATATTATTATCATTTTCGGTTTTTTTGATGTTGTTGTTGTTGTTAATAGAATAATATTATAAATGCAATCTGCTTTCATAAGGAAAAAAAGGTGTGTCTGCATTACATTGCACGATACTTTCCGCAGTGAAATGAAGCATTCGGCCAAAAATATGTCATCAGGCTGCCACTGATAACGATTGGAATGAAATAGGACCCCGCTATCATGCAACAATCACGTTTTTTCAAAGCAAAAACGTAAGTATTGCAAGATGCTTGTGTCAAGTAAGAAATTAGTTGCATTTGCCATGCACGTTCTCCCATCACACCCACTTATGCTGAATAATTGTTAACGGTGTCCTCTAGTATGAATTGCATAGATTTTAGACATTGTTGTGCAGTTCATTATATCCATAGATAAGACATTTTTATTTATGACTATTTGATCCGTGAATATGGTGTTCACTGTACCGTAAAAAATATGCACCGTTTAAGTAGTGATCGCAATATTCACGGCCTTTTCCGTCAAGTCGCGAAAGAAACATTGACTGTAATTAACCGCCACTGAGAACTATATTTGGAACTACGTCTGTGCACATGACTAGGCGGCGTAAGGAGACAAAATCACAATCAAAACATTGTCGACGTTATCTGTCGCAAAATATGCAGTGCACTCAGCTGGATGCGAATCACCAAACCCATCCAAGTTATGTGTATGGTACATCTGGGTTTATAGTAATGGGCGATTCGTCCAAGTTGTTGTTATAGTTGTTGTAGGTTTAACACCATTTTCAGCACATGATAGGTTATATATGACGGCCAGTATATCTGGTGGAGAAAGAACCCGATTTTTATAAATCTTTGTTATGACTCAGCGGGGTTCGAACCCGCGACCTCCCGCAAACGAGGCGAACGCTCCTATCGCAAGGCCACCCTTGATATTCTTTTAAATTAATGTTGAAATTTTGATACTGATTAATTTAGAGAATTCGAGAAAAGGAATAGTGTATGGTATCTATCTTTAAGACAGACCTGACGTTCATTTTGCTTGCAAGCTTGCCTTCTTTAAAGGATTTAAAAAAAGGTGTAAATACCAAACAATGTATCTAAAATGCGATGTGGAATGTTTTGGAAAAGCAGAATGAAAGAATAACTGTAGAAGAATCCCACAAGCTGCTTGCTAACGAATTATCATTATTTTCAAACATAAATTAGATTCTGTAATCAACAGGATTTAGGCTGAGAGATAAGAAAACCCTGTAATATATGGATGAATGAAAATCTAAGGGAAACAATTAGATAAAGAGTTAGAGAAATAAAGATATATACATCTTATGCAAATAAAATACAAATTATAATCAGATTTTTAAAAAAAATCAAACTTCTACTTTGTAAATTAATAGAGGAAACATTTCTGCCAAAGTTTTATATCGCTGTGGGCAAAGAATTTGGTAATCCTTTTTAAATATTGCGAGTATTATATTTATACAGTACCCGTAGAAATTTATCTTCCACCAAAATTCGAAACAGACCAGACAACAAGTACAAAATATATTATGAAATTTTGCACTTGTTTCCGGAAACAATCGTATAGTAGTAATAAGTTGCTTAACTGGTGTTGTTTTATCTTGTCTGTTTAATTTAATTTTTTAAAATTTAAATTGCATTTATCTTCAGTTTCTTTTCGAAAAAATAATCGGAAACAAATACATTTTCTTGCCCTTCTACAGCCGGGTAATATGTACCCTTTCGCCTATAAACAAACAAATATTTTCATTGGTTACGTTTGTTATGTTAACTTCAGCTTGTTCCAGTCTAGTGCAGTCTTTTGTTTGGTTAATTCTCGTATAGTAGTTTTTTTCAATAAACCATTTTCTTTTGCATTCTTATTGCAGAATACGATTTCCATGTTTTTGTATTCTTTGCCTTGAAATGTCAGCTACTTGTGGAAAAATGTTTTAAAAATTTCATTCTATGAATTAATAAAATAAAAATCTTAGTTTTTGCTATTTTGTTATCCTTATTAAACATTTAACGTTAGAATTTTCTACTGAATGTAGCTTTATTTCTCTTTTTTCAACGATTCCTGCGAAAGCTTATGCAATTTAAGAAATTAGAATTGTTTCCTTTTTCTTGTTCTTTAAATATGTTTGGGTAATCTCGACTTTAATTTACAGCGTCCTGTGTTGTCTTTTTTAAAAATTACTTCTCTTGAAATCGAGAACATGGTTTGGAAAAAAATATTCTCGGCTACTTTTTCAGCAGTTCGTCTTGCTTATTAATCCGGACCACGTTTATTTTGAATTATTTCTCTGTTTCTCTGTAAATAAAATATCGGAAAAGTATGAAGATTAAAGAATGTGCTGCATCAAAATTTTTATTAAATATGGCTTGACTACATCGCATTGGTTATTGTTTAGTATATATATATATATATATATATATATATATATATATATATATATATATATATATATATATATATATATATATATATATATATATATATATATATATATACATACATACATTATATACATTATATTATCGAAGAATGGTGTTTTAAGTATTAATTGTGGAAGAAGACTCCGAAATAGATGTCAAATTTTGTACTTGAACTCCTAAAATACGTATCAGTGTGTTAAACAGTGGGGAAAACAATCCGCAGTAGATATTTGTTTTGCACTTAATCTGCTAAAATACGTATCACAGTGTTTTCAACAGTGGAAAATACTCCAATAGATATTCCATTTTGTATTTTAAGTCATAAAATACGTATCACAGTGTATTCAACAGTGGAAAATACTCCAACAGATCTTCTATTTTGTACTTGGCGTCATACGATACGTATCACGGTGTATTCAACAGTGGAAAATACTCCAGTAGTTAAGTGGGATACCCTAGGGACAATGGGACTTAGCATTAAAAAGACCCCTGGGACACTCTAGGGACAATGGAAATTTAACATGGAGAAAAATCGTGGGTCACTCTAGGGACAATGGGAATTTAACATAGAGTTTGGGACTGTCTAGGGACAATGGGAATTTAACATGGGAATAGAGTTTGGACTTGTCTAGGGACAAGGGGAATTGAACATGGGGGAATAAAGTGTGGGTCTATCTAGGGACTAGGGAAATTTAACATATGGAAATTGAACATGGTGGGTCTGTATAGCGTCAAGGGGAATTGAACATGGTGGGATTGTCTAGGGACAATGATGGTAGAGGGTCAAACACAACAGAGACAGAAACATACATACACTAGTACAAGCGTGAGATTTATATATAAAGCATTACCAAGACCTGAAATCTTGCTGGGGTGTTCAAAAATTTGCATAATTGTAATGATGCTATAAATAGCTATAATCAAGGAAATGCTCAACGACAAAATGGATGTGACTAAAAGTAACGCTAAAATGACGAAATTGTCCCAGAATTTAAAGGAAAATAAACATATCCCTGAAAATTAAGTTACAGTGGTTTAGACTAAAATGGATAAAATTAGTAACTACTTACAATATCAACTTCTGTGACGATCGTGGATAAATACCTATGTATCGATAATCAGCTGAAATTCCTATGAAATCCCACTATCTATTTATAGCTCCAACTTGTGGGTTTTTCCTTTGGAAAATCCCACTATCCTTTTATAGCCTCAGCCTGAGTGACGTTCCTGTTTATGAATTCTAGTATATATGTATAGCTACAAAATGTGGAAATCCCCAAGTCGATATTTATAGTCTCAAAATTTCCAGCGTCAGTGACGTCACTGTACTGAACACTAGGGGATAAATGGCAACAGTGTTGCAAGTGAGTTTTATAGGGACAAACAGAGACCAATACACACACACACACACACACACAACATACGCGCGCAGACTCACACACACACACTCACACACACACACACACACACAGAGGGAAGAGGAAAAAACAAACCACAAAATATACTATCCACACTCGGGAGGAAGAAAAAAAACAACCAAATATACGATCTACACAACGTAGGCGAACACACACACACACACACACACACACACACACAACATACGCGCGCAGACTCACACACACACACACACACACACACACACAGATGGAAGAGGAAAAAACAAACCCCAAATATACTATCCACACTCGGGAGGAAGAAAAAAAACAACCAAATATACGATCTACACAACGTACGCGAACACACACACACATACACACACACACACACACACACACACACACACACACACACACACACACATGGAAGAGGAAAAAACAAACCCCAAATATACTATCAACACAGAAGGGAGATAATACAAACCCCAAATAAACTATCCACACAAACGTACGCGAACGCATACAAACCCCAAATATACTATCAACACAGAAGGAGATAATACAAACCCCAAATAAACTATCCACACAAACGTACGCGAACGCATACAAACCCAAAATATACTATCCACACAACGTCGCTAACGCATACAAACTCCAAATATGCTATCCACACTCGGGAGGAAGAAGAAAAAACAACCAAATATACGATCTACACAACGTACGCGAACACACACACACACACACAAGGAAGAAATTCAAAATTGTTGTGTTGTGTTGTGTCTCCAGTCTGTCCATCCACTGTCGACTCATCTTCCTACGAAGATGTGCTCAAGATAAGCCAAGTTGAACGAAGCCTATGTGAATTTGCATAGGGTCATGACAAGTCTGATACCGAGACCTGAAGAGATAGACAATATCATAATGTTGAAAGTCACTGAAGACCTGAAAGAAGAGCTCTTCAAGGAGGAATTCAAGAAGGAGAAAGAAGAATGGACGGAGAAGTACAGACTTCATAAACAGCAGAGAGAGCAGCAACAGCAGCAGCAGCATGAACCTGGCAGAGGCTTTGTTAACAGTTTTATCGACACCAAAGAGTTCTTCTTCTCTTTCCGAAGAAGCAGACCTTATCCTGTGAGAAAGCCTGTCGTCACAGGAGGCCGTCATCTTATAACCTAAGCGATCGCCATAGCTTCAACTTCCCAAAAAAAATTTCAGGGCTACCCCATACTCTCGAAAAGAAATCACATTCCATTGCCTATGATACGTTAGTCAGTTAGAAGAAAAAATACAGAAGTGAGTCTATCAGCACATGATTTCTTTATCTTGGTTAGAAAGTGTGACTCTAAGTTGTTCGTTTCCGTCGCTTATCAAAATTTTAAAAATAGTAATGTTCTGTAAAAAGTGAATGAGTGTTTCTTTTAGGTCTGTGCGTTTTGTTTTCTTTTGTTGGTGATAATATGGATAATGTAAGTTCGGGTACAACGAAATTTAAAGAATTAGGTCCAGAACTCCGTGTGGAGGGAAGAAATATACGCAACAGCAGCGGGAGCAAGAAATGCAGACCTAGCCAGTTAGCACTCCACCCACCTCGAGAACACAAATAACAGCTAGTCAACAGCCGACTATACCTAACAAACAACCCGTCCCGGAAAGAGTGGTGACAAAACAAAGGTCCAATTATGTTACACAAACGGTATGGCAAACTCAAATGTAATTATCGGAGGCACTACGTTCTTTTCTCACTCCGATACTACAGGCAATCTCAGCTGAAAGAACAACCACAACAACAATAACAGCGACAGACACCATAGCAGCGGATTTGAAACTATCTACCTCAACTGAAGAATTAGTATCAGAACCAGAAGAGGAAATTGAGGCGGTTGAGGAGGAGGGGGACGCTGACCCTCGTTGAGAAGTACACCGAAATGGGGCTAGATCAAGCATTGTATGACGTCAACATAGCAGGGCAGTTTATTACAGCCATACAATACGTTGCCTACAAATCTCTAGACACCTTTAAACCAAGACCTTCTCAATGGGGATTAGGGGTCAGAGTTCTTCCCCAATTCTACAGACAAGCCTACACTGGATACCCCCTCAGTCAACTGGTAGAAACCGCTGCTTACATTACCGCCCATCATGGCTACGCATTTCCTGATATCAAGAATCATGAGACTAGGAGTGCGGGAAAGAACGTGAAAGCAAAAGAGAGACCTTCTAACAGAAAAAACAGACTTTTTTTAGGGCTCCAAAAGATTGCTTTTATTAAATAGGGAGCCATATTTGGCTTGGTATCCCTCCTTGACTAAACTATTCTCGAAACAAACTTGACCCATTGGAACACCACAACAAACTTAATTTTTTAAACCTAACAGTGACCAAACTGGTATATGTCGCTTAGACATAATAATTTAAAATAAGATCAGTATGGCTATTTTTATGTACACTAAGTACTAATATTAGACAGATATGTTAGGAAGTAGGAAATTTAACAGACTCGTTAGATTTGAACTAATTGCACAGGTGGTTAACACATTATTGGTACCTTTTATTGTCCATTAGCAAAAACGGGACTTGATTTGAAATAAGTACGGGCTAGCGTTTTGGTGAGTACTTAACATCCATGGCTGTCTTGCTGAGCACCTTTTTCCTCCTTTACCACGCTCGGACAGAAAAATGAGTGTGTGGTGAGACAATTCCCACTCATGTTTAAAGTCTTTCAGTCAGGTTGTTAAGGACTAGTTAGTCCTACACCTGAGTGGCTAAATTTAAAAATAGTCTGTGAGTACATAAAAGCCTGGGGGATGAGGCTCTCTTTCCTTCCCCAGGAGTAATTAAAAATCACGCGGTGCGTTATTAAACCAGTGATACATGCTCCATTAGAGCGAAAATCACTTTAATTCAAGTAAGCAGGCAAGCAAGTTCGGGTACCGTCTCTAGCACTCTTGATGACACCAACTGTCTGGGTTATTTTCTTTCTTGCAAGCCCTATGTTCCACTTCTGTTTGTGATAATAACTTGTGATACTTCACATTTTCTAAAGTAGAAATCTTTACAAGCCGTACAAAATACAAAACTTATATGACTTTGGCTTTTGACACTTGCACAGACTCTTCACTTTATAAGTGTCATGAGAAAATTGTATATCCAATTTTTACCATTTTCAAAAACACGCACACACTTGCAGCTTGACCAGAAATATGTATATCTTGTTTTGTGGATAAGTCACAGACAAGTCCAAGCATATATAGGTGGTTATGAACGTTAGGAATATCCCCTCCTTTTTTCAGAAATATCAAAGCTTGTATGTGCATTTTCCCTTTTCCACTCTATATTAGTGCTTAGATTTGTTCCAAAAAAAAAAAAAAAAAAAAAAGAAAAAAGAAACGAAATAATTTTGAAGAAAAAGAAACAACTGAATTTTGAATTCAGGTTTCTCTCTGTTTATAATTTTTTTCAAGTTGACGGTGCATGACAGAGTACATTCGCCTACCTTTCCAAAGTGAGAGGCATTTCTTCACATGTTATTGCCTTTGTTAAATTCGGTTTCATTGGTTAGTTATCGTTAATCTTTAATTTTTTTCATGCATTTCTTTTTGATAGAAGATTTAAGGCTTTCTATTGTTGTAACGGTATTTATGTTGTTTGGTCTGTTGATGAAATTATCTATAGCAAAGTGCTTAAGATTTTTCAGTTTTTTTTATTATTTCAAGCCCTACAAAAGGAAACCAAGTTTGTCTTCAAAGACGATTGAAACTCTAAATTACACGGGCGTGAAGGAAAACATCGTTGTGTTTAATCTAATCATGCTTGCCGTATCTCTTTGTGTTTTAGAGGTCATATTTCTTCTTAAGTAAATACACGCATCAATAGACAGACAGATTGGGTCATCATCCTTGAGTTTCACTGTACTTTCGGTTCTTTACTTCATACAAACCCCAAATTTATTAGTTTGAAAAAGAAAAGATAACATGCCCCTCAATACTGTAACACGTCTGTTCTGACTCTACCGATGTGAGTGTTTATGTCGAAATGTTTAAGTGAGATATAAAAAAATGGTCAGCTTGAAAACGCGAACCAATACTGTGACGCTCAGTATTTTGATGTGGTAAGAGGAAATGGTACAACACACACAAAGAGGGCTTGTAAGTTCACATTTCAGTCTGTCTGCACTGTAATGGTAACAACGCAAGAACATAGGGATTATTATGCCACACAGCCCTAGAACAAAACAATGCATCACCCGTTGTAAGCCATTTCATTGGCTATACTTATTTTCTTACCGCGTTCGCTTCGAATTGACTTAAGTATGGCCACGCTTTACTGGGTCTATCCTATAGGCGATTCATATAAAAAAATATTTTTAAAAATTAAACTAATGCACGAACAATCGTACCATGGGCGATCCCATGGAAATTGTGTCCGTCTTATTGCAAAATACATCAACATTTAATTTAACCGTGCAGATCGCTAGAACAAACCTCTGATAATATACATTTGGAAAAGTGTTGTGTGACACGGATCGCCATTGTCGCTTGGTGTCTGCTTTCTTGTTCGAAAAGAGATCGTTTCGTCTTGACTATAAAAATCTAATTTGACTAAGTTTTACGCACTACTTGAACTCACACATTTACGTTGTAGGTGTAAGCCGTCGTTCTCAGTTTTCTGGAAGTTCGTTTTTGCGTTTCTCAGATGTGATACTATTTTTTATGGACCGAACGAAATTTCTTTTGGCGTGAATCAGGACTCGTGGTTTTGTGTCATAATTGGAGAGCATTGATTAAAGCTCAGTTATGTCGTCTTCGAAATCGCTGACACCGATTTGAACTAAAACTTCAGGTTTTGTGTGAGGCGATACGGTACATCATTGCTTTTTACTTCCTCAATGAAATCGTTTCATCTTATTGCAAAATTACATTTGACTAGGTTTCATACGCAGCGGGTCCATGTATATAAGGAGAGTATCTTAGCGTCAGAGTATTCATTCCGCTCTCAAACGATCAAGAAGATGGAAGAGTCAGCACAGATCGACCTGCTGGTCAAATATTTGCTAAAAGTCATACGAAAGCATAATTCACATGCGAAAGTGGCAACAAAACTTACTCTTTTGGTCGTTGATTTGATGAGAGTCATACGAAAGTGTGTAAGTGCTAATGAAGTTTGCTATATCTGCAAAGGTAAATGGGTATTTGTCTCCAGAATACCTGCTTCGTCTAAGAAAGAGAGACAAAAGTCAAGATACCTAATATCGTTGTCAGGAGAAAGGACACTGGAATTCAGAGTGCCCTACGAGAAAAGAGAAGAAACAAAAACAAGACGAAACAGAGAAGAGGGATTCAGAAGAAGAAGAAATTGAAGATGATGAAGAACTTGTGCCAGTAAAAACATGGAAATGGAAAAACTGACAATGTGAGCCGATGCGTTGGTCCTGATGTGAAATTTCATACTACCTTCTAAAAGAGAATAGACCAGAAAGAAAACGTAAGTGTCTCTTGGTCTTGACATTGTATAATAAGGATGGCGTGTTTTGTTTTTACTCACACTTTATGAAATTGTGCTCTTTCACCTCTCTCTATCCCTCTGGATCATGTTTTAGTTAGAATTGAAATGGAAGGATGTTTTCCTTCACGCACGCTCTTTAGGCATGCAAGTCCGTAAACAATAGTCAGTCTATTCGTCCATCATTTTGTGTCTTGATGTTTCCTAAATCACACACTGATGCCATAAAATAACGGGTTAAATGGGTTTTGTAGTGTTGGGAGTGGGGGTGGGTGGGGTGTAGGTGTTTGGCAGAGTTGGTCATTGCAGGTGAGGGTTTAGGTGCTTTCAAAAAACTTTTTCTTCTTCACTCTGTGTTGATGGAATATAATGGGTTATTTTCTTCACTCTCTGTTGATAGTATATATAAAGGGTTATTTCTTCACTGTGTGTGGATAGTGTATAATGGTTTTCTTCTTCTTCCCTCTGTGGTGTGCGTGTGTGTGTGTGTGTGTGTGTGTGTGTGTGTGTGTGTTCGCGTACGTTGTGTAGATCGCATATTTGGTTGTTTTTCTTCTTCTTCCTCCCGAGTGTGGATAGTATATTTGCGGTTTGTATGCGTTAGCGACGTTGTGTGGATAGTATATTTGGGGTTTGTATGCGTTCGCGTACGTTTGTGTGGATAGTTTATTTGGGGTTTGTATTATCTCCCTTCTGTGTTGATAGTGTATTTGGGGTTTGTATGCGTTCGCGTACGTTTGTGTGGATAGTTTATTTGGGGTTTGTATTATCTCCCTTCTGTGTTGATAGTGTATTTGGGGTTTGTATGCGCTCGCGTACGTTTGTGTGGATAGTTTATTTGGGGTTTGTATTATCTCCCTTCTGTGTTTATAGTATATTTGGGGTTTGTTTTTTACTCTTCCCTCTGTGTGTGTGTGTGTGTGTGTGTGTGTGTGTGTGTGTGTGTGTGTGTGTGTTCGCGTACGTTGTGTAGATCGTATATTTGGTTGTTTTTTCTTCTTCCTCCCGAGTGTGGATAGCATATTTGGAGTTTGTATGCGTTAGCGACGTTGTGTGGATAGTATATTTTGGGTTTGTATGCGTTCGCGTACGTTTGTGTGGATAGTTTATTTGGGGTTTGTATTATCTCCTGTGTTGATAGTATATTTGGGGTTTGTATGCGTTCGCGTACGTTTGTGTGGATAGTTTATTTGGGGTTTGTATTATCTCCCTTCTGTGTTGATAGTATATTTGGGGTTTGTTTTTTCCTCTTCCATCTGTGTGTGTGTGTGTGTGTGTGTGTGTGTATGTGTGTGTGTGTGTTCGCGTACGTTGTGTAGATCGTATATTTGGTTGTTTTTTTTCTTCCTCCCGAGTGTGGATAGTATATTTGGGGTTTGTTTTTTCCTCTTCCCTCTGTGTGTGTGTGTGTGTGTGTGTGTGAGTCTGCGCGCGTATGTTGTGTGTGTGTGTGTGTGTGTGTGTGTGTGTGTGTGTGTGTTTGTTTGTTCGCGTACGTTGTGTAGATCGTATATTTGGTTGTTTTTTTTCTTCCTCCCGAGTGTGGATAGTATATTGGGGGTTTGTTTTTTCCTCTTCCCTCTGTGTGTGTGTGTGTGTGTGTGTGTGTGTGTGAGTCTGCGCGCGTATGTTGTGTGTGTGTGTGTGTGTGTGTGTTCGCGTACGTTGTGTAGATCGTATATTTGGTTGTTTTTTTTTCTTCCTCCCGAGTGTGGATAGTATATTTTGGGGTTTGTTTTTTCCTCTTCCCTCTGTGTGTGTGTGTGTGTGTGTGTGTGTGAGTGTGTGTGTGTGAGTCTGCGCGCGTATGTTGTGTGTGTGTGTGTGTGTGTGTGTATTGGTCTCTGTTTGTCCCTATAAAACTCACTTTATCCCTATCAGATACACTCTACCTACCTACCTACAGTAGCGCGTATTCAGGTCAGCCACTTGCAACACTGTTGCCATTTATCCCCTAGTGTTCAGTACAGTGACGTCACTGACGCTGGAAATTTTGAGACTATAAATATCGACTTGGGGATTTCCACATTTTGTAGCTATACATATATACTAGAATTCATAAACAGGAACGTCACTCAGGCTGAGGCTATAAAAGGATAGTGGGATTTTCCAAAGGAAAAACCCACAAGTTGGAGCTATAAATAGATAGTGGGATTTCATAGGAATTTCAGCTGATTATCGATACATAGGTATTTATCCACGATCGTCACAGAAGTTGATATTGTAAGTAGTTACTAATTTTATCCATTTTAGTCTAAACCACTGTAACTTAATTTTCAGGGATATGTTTATTTTCCTTTAAATTCTGGGACAATTTCGTCATTTTAGCGTTACTTTTAGTCACATCCATTTTGTCGTTGAGCATTTCCTTGATTATAGCTATTTATAGCATCATTACAATTATGCAAATTTTTGAACACCCCAGCAAGATTTCAGGTCTTGGTAATGCTTTATATATAAATCTCACGCTTGTACTAGTGTATGTATGTTTCTGTCTCTGTTGTGTTTGACCCTCTACCATCATTGTCCCTAGACAATCCCACCATGTTCAATTCCCCTTGACGCTATACAGACCCACCATGTTCAATTTCCATATGTTAAATTTCCCTAGTCCCTAGATAGACCCACACTTTATTCCCCCATGTTCAATTCCCCTTGTCCCTAGACAAGTCCAAACTCTATTCCCATGTTAAATTCCCATTGTCCCTAGACAGTCCCAAACTCTATGTTAAATTCCCATTGTCCCTAGAGTGACCCACGATTTTTCTCCATGTTAAATTTCCATTGTCCCTAGAGTGTCCCAGTGATCTTTTTAATGCTAAGTCCCATTGTCCCTAGGGTATCCCACTTAACTACTTACTCCAATAGATATTCTATTTTGTACTTGAAGTCATAAAATACGTATCACAGTGTATTCAGCAGTGGAAAATACTCCAATAAATATTCTATTTTGTACTTGAAGTCATAAAATACTATCACAGTGTATTCAACAGTGGAAAATACTCCAATAGATATTCTGTTTTGTATTTTAAGTCCTAAAATACGTATCACAGTGTATTCAACAGTGGAAAATACTCCAACAGATATTCTATTGTGTACTTGAAGTCCTAAAATACGTATCACATTGTATTCAACAGTGGAAAATACTCTAATAGATATTTCATTTTGTACTTTAAGTCGTAAAATACGTATCACAGTGTATTCAAGAGTGGAATATACTCCAGTAGATATTCTATTTTGTACCTGATGTCCTAAAATACGTATCCCAGAAGGCCAGATACTTTGATTCATTCTAGAGATCATTTCTTCTGGTAAGTTGCTGCTACCATTTTGCTGAAACAAGCCCATCCTATTTTCTTCATCGTTTGTAAACAATGAATGTATTTCTTCAGTAGGTACTTTGTGCAGTGTTGAACTTTCCGACGCCATGATTACAATTTCGTTGTATGTACTAACTTATAAAGGAATGTTCCAGCGCCATAAATACAATGTCTTTGTAAGCAGGGCAGGGTGACGGACCAGGCAATCAAAGGAGGGGTGGCTGGTCGGTCCCCCTCTCTTGATGGTTTGTATGCATATACTTATCATGACCTGTCCCCATGCTATAGTTGTGATGTCGTTGTATGTACTTACATATCGTGAACTGTTTCCAAGCTATAATTATAATGTCGTTGTATGTATTTATCGTGAACTGTTCCCACGCTATAATTATCATTTTGTTGTACGTACTTACTTGTCCCCAGGCAATGATTATAATGTCGTTGTATGTACTTACTTATCATGAACTGTTCCAGCGCAATGGTTATAATGTCGTTGTATGTACTTACTTATCATGAACTGTTCCAGCGCAATGGTTATAATGTCGTTGTATGTACTTACTTATCATGAACTGTTCCCACGCAATGATTATAATGTCGTTGTATGTACTTACTTATCATGAACTGTTCCAGCGCAATGGTTATAATGTCGTTGTATGTACGTACGGTTGATTTAAATTCTCCAAAACCTTGATGCACAATTTTATGTTCTTCGTACCCATTATCAACAATATTTTTTTATATTGTTGCATCTCCAGACATGATTTGGTGGAAAGTTAAAGACATTACAGATTATATTAAAATGTTTAAATCAATATTATTGTTTGCTGGATTAAAAATTTGGCCATTATTATAACGGTCCTGAGCTTTCATATAACAGTTTTCTTTTCGTGTTGGTAAAACGAAAACTGTATATCATTTTTAATAAGTCAGTTATATTTATACATGATAAAGGACAGTTAGATATTCCGCATCCAGCTGCAGCCATCCATACTGCCGGATATAATTGATTCTACCAAATTGTTATATCACACCCTCCTCTGTTATCTGTGCATTGCACCATTCTTAACAAATATTCAAGTGTACATAACGGTCTGTATATGCAATAGTTACTATATCTGTAGTGGATCGATATAGGTACATATTTATCTAACGTAGTTGTGAATTGTGTCGTTAAAATGAGTTGAGATATACGGATAAGGCGACCTTCATATAATTTAACAAATTTCATTAATAAATTTTCACAAATTTGTATACATCACCTACATCATAACGTTGTATATTGTAGTTTAAATTATATTTTTCCTTGTTTATTGACCTAACTATAGGTTAGTACTGCATTTGTGTATTTTCATAGAGTGTCAGGGGTTGGGAGCAACAGAAGCACTTGTATTTCATAGCTCTATTGATTTGCAATTTAAAAAATATTGAAATTATACTTTCTAAATTACAATCCCAATTATACTAACGTCAAGCTGGCCAAAGTGAATAATTTATATTTTATAACTATATTGTTATCTTGGAATTTTGTATTGATTGGTTCCGAAACGTTGTGCTCGATTTCTTGCTTCGGAATCGTCCTTGACAGAATCTTTCATTCATATATATATATATATATATATATATATATATATATATATATATATATATATATATATATATATATATATATATATATATTGTTATTCTTATATTTTGAGTTTAGTGGCCGGCGAAATTTTCTAAGAATAGTTTAGTAGGGATAGGATATCTTTTAACAATTTTTTAAAATTTATTTTGGATGATATAGTTATAGGCCGAAAAATACAGTCTACCTGCAAAGGAGGAATCAACTGCATAGTTTGAGGTCAAGAAAAAGGCGTGTCTGATTATGTACCTACTTCTTGACAAAGAAAATGACGATTATTATAAGAACAACAAATAAGGTCATGTGTAGATTTATTTGGTCATTGCAAGAATGTTGTTGTTGTTGCTGTTGTGGGATCTAACGCCATTTTTCAGCACACGATAGGCTATACATGGCGGCCAATATTAATGGTGGAGGAAGAACCCGGGAAAACCCCGGAAAGAACCACCGACCCACGAGAAGCTACTGGCAAGCTTTCTCACACTGGCTGAATCCTAGACTCGAACCCACGCAGAGAGAGGTGAGATGGCAGTGATCCGTAACGGAGAGTGCTTTAGACCACTCGGCCACTCGGCCCCCCTCCCCCATGCAAGAATGACATCACACCTTATCAGCAGCAAATGAAGGAAAAGTCACATGACTTGCGTCGTTTAACACATGGGAATAGCAACCATTTGGCTGATGTATTTGTTTTGGTGCTTTGCTGTACAGCAACATAAGTCGGCTATTTGGTGCCGAGGCAATTGGAGTAAAGTGTCTTGCCCAACGACACATCGCCTAGCTGACCCAGAATTCCCTGGTGCAATGGAAAACAACAACTGAAAATCTTAGTTTATAATGTTTTATGTGTCACCTGTATATGATTAGACCCCGAACTTCGTTTTGTTCCCCAAATTCCCGATGTTCACCGATCAGCACACATGTAAGTCAGTGTAAGTGTTTCATACCGTGTGGGTGAGACGTTGGTAGGGGGAGCTGCAGTAAAGAGCGATGGCAAATTATGGGAAATTAATACTGTTACTAATATATGGTCTTAAACTAAGTAACAAGAAGAAGCAAAACTAACACGGTTTGTGGAGCTTAACAAGTAATTTAAGAGGAACGTACAGTATCATGAATTAAATTGAAAATAATCATAAAAAGTTATACCACAAGTCCAGATAATAGAGTGTTCCGGATGAATTCCAAGTCTCGAATGCGCAGATGGCCTTGAATATGCTGATATGCCAACAGTCTTGATGCATCACAATGGAGTTGTCTAAAACTCCTTTGAATCAATTCATAATAGTCCGAAATGATGATTTTGACATATTATTCTTCTCAAATTAAATCTAAACACGGCATTAAATACATCTTTAGACTGATATTAAAACAAGAACGTACGAAAATACGAATTTGGAATCAACACTGTCCTTATATACGTCTCCACGACTATTACTACTCAGTGTGACCGCTCCATTGGCCTAGTGGTTAGAGCGTCCGCCTCGGATGCGGGAGATCGTGGGTTCGATCCCCGGTCGAGTCATAATAAAGACTTTCAAAATGGTACTAACAGTTGCCTCGCTTGGCGCTCAGCATTAAGAGGTTAGTGTTGGGACTGGTCGGCCTGGTGTCAGGTTGAGTAGTGTGTGTGTGTGTGTGTGTGTGTGTGTGTGTGCGCGTGTGATTTGGATTTGTAACGTAGCTTTAAGAATTTTTCAGTCATATCTCTACGTCTGCAGTGTGACAGATTATAGTGGATGTCTAGCACTGGGGCATCATGCCGCAGACATGTAGTAGTCACATTATCCGACACCAGGCCGACCAGTCCTAACATTAACCTCTTAATGCCTCGCGCCAAGCGAGGCAGCTGTTAGTACCATCTTTGTAAGTCTTTGGTATGACCCGGCCGGGGATCGAACCCACGATCTCCCGCATTCGAGGCCGAGGCGAACGCTCTTACCACTAGGCCACCGGAGCGGTAGCTTATATTTGAAGTATTACAAAGATATAGTGTGAAAATTAGAAAGAGTCACTTAAGCTGTGTTAGTGTAATCACATCCACCACCACCATAATAATAATAATAATAATAATAATAATAATAATAATAATAATAATAAAAATTAATAATAATAATAATAATAATAATAATAACAATAATAATAATAATAATGAAATTAATAATAATAATAATAATAATAATAATAATAATAAAAATAATGAAGATACAGGATCTGATCACTCAAGCTGATTTTAACTACACTGTGCAAAGCGTAAACTTAAATTAAAGAGATGCTTAGTTTTTATATAGACTAACACGACTCTTCCCACAGTTCTTGTCAGTTAAATTACTGATATTCTAGTAAGTTAAATCGGACTTAAAAGTTTTGTTTTCTTAAAGAGATAAAACGACTTCAACTAAATAAAAATCACAAACATTTCGTTCGCTCTGCAACATGTCGAGAATTTGTCCCTTTGTTGTCCTTCGAGATGATAGTCATGGTGGTGGTGATGGTGGTGAAAATCTTCGGTACTGCAATGATTATGAAACGTTTGTATCATAATTTCATTATCGATTATGTGTTGACAATTGTTAATCAATCCTCATGGTATCTTTCCCCCACTAAGAAGGTGCCACAGAGGTCGGACATGTAAAGCTCGGAGAAAGCGTGCAGTTCATGCCTGAAACATATTATCTAAATGTGAAGTCATTCTGCGCCATATCGCTTTAATTCAAACTGTTCGTTGGGATGTACAAACAAATTTACCTATTCATGGAAGAAAATGTAAGCAGTCCAACCAACATAAAACCACCCACTTGGAAATTCGACTGGAAGTTCTGAAGAGAAGAAACGAGCTGCCAAACGACCAATGCAGGTACTGTCGTGACCTCTGTACTCGTGACCTCTGTACTTCCTTTTCTTGCTATCTAAAACAAATTTCAAGAATTTACCGACAAATTTTCGGAATGCAAAGCGTTTTTTTTTTTTTTTTTTTTTTTTCATCGTGTAACATCTTCATAATTAAGTAGTCAAGTTTAGTGGAAGATTATTTACTTTTGTTCGGATGGAACGAAAAAATATTTTTGGTGATGCCAATGTACAGCATATGATGGATGGATGATAAATAATATCTCATATAAAAAGAAAAAACCTAACAAGTAGAACATGATTTATTTAAAAGCTGTCAATGGAATGTGGAGGTACAGTCTGTTTTACGGAAAAGATATTAAAATGAGCTTTAAAAAAAAGTCATTTGACAGCGCGTGTTACGCGTAATAGATAGTGGTATAGAGATAGGCTTGAGCGAGTGTGCTGTAACTATCGTCTTACATAAAGACTAAACAAGCTGAATGCAAGGGCCATTAAATTTTTTACATACAAGTGGGACCTTACGTACACCGTACACTGATTTTGACATCTGGACAAATGCCGTCTATAAGTGTCGTTTTGCATTGCAATAGTCTTGGATTTCACCATTGACCGAACGGTAAGATCCGAACAACCTCGAGTCCGCAGTAAATATCGTTAATATACATTGCGATGCGTTTTAATTTTGGTGGCAACAACAAATAATGATTTTGGTAAATTTGGTGCTGATTGCTGGTTACATTGTTGCACAGTGCATTGTTAACTCCTGAAACATACTTATTTGTTGAGCTACAGACTCGACGTTGTTCGGATCTTACCTTTCGGTCAATGGTGAAATCCCAGACTATACGAATGCCAAACGGCACTTCTAGACGGCATTTGTCCAGAGTCAAAATCGGCGAACAATTAGTGCATTTTATCCATTATGTCACAAACTGAATTAAGTGTGTCGAGCTATTTTGAAAATTGAACTATTCTTGAATATGACTGGCTTAAGTTGGAAATTAGCAGATGCAAAAAGGATAAACTAGCAGTGTTGGAACTAGCGAGGTGTGCGGACTGGTGTCTTCCCTTGTTATATTGTTAAAGGTTAGAACTCTCCCCCCCCCCCCATCCCTTGATTCATGGACGGATACTCCAAATTTTCTTTGTACCGACCCCTGTGCACCGACGGAATCAAATGGAGGCTGCCATCTTGGTCTTCTGTTGTCAGTGCAATCCCTTGAATATCAGTAAACCCAATAGCTATCAAAGTTTTCATATAGGAAGCAGAGTTGTGACTGGTACTGATAACAGCGAAGAATATTCCGAGACTCCTTGTGAAATACATAATATCAACTTAACTATTCCTTTATTTGCGCTTCACGTGCTCGTCCTTTCATTTCACTGTATGTAGTGCTGTAAATAATAATCCGCCAGTCTTGATATCCTCTGGTGTTATCAGTGGTTCTTTCTTAATACCCGCCTAAAGATAATGAAAACAACATAGAGTTAACTATGTATCCTGCCTGTATATAATATATTTCTTCAGAAATGTATTGATTTTACTTGCAACTGTGGGAACTATTTTCGTGGTAAGATGCGTTTCCGCTAGCGTGTGAGAAGACATTTAATGCAAGACGGAGTGTGCGTGTTTCAATCATGCAAGTCAATCATTACATGGAAATTAAAACCTAGTCGGGAATGATTTGAGAAGTTGCACACTTCAAGAGAATGTCGTCCATCAGATGTGTTGGATGTTGACGATTGTTATTAATCAAGAATTATGAAGTATAGTTTAGTGTAACACCGTCACTGACGGTATGACATGTATACATGTAGACGTCCTCTAGAGCTTACACAGTGGAATCTACGGTGTGTTGATTAGACCATGTGTATGGAAAGAATTTAGACTTATTTTTGGATTTAGTTATATACATACTGTGATGTTTGAGTAACAGTTCTTGTATTTGTCTTAAATAGCTATTGGCGTGTGTGTGTGTGTGTGTGTGTGTGTGTGAAGTCTGATGACTTGGATACGTCAGTTTGTGTTGTGATACAGTCAGACGTTTGCAAAGACATGGGGTGCTTGAGAAAGAATACATTAAGGAGAATATTGAGTGCTGTCGATGGTCGACGTAATCGCAAATACAAGCCTGCCCCTAAAGGAAATTTGTGTTCCAAGAGAGATGGTAGAACAGTTGCATATTACCAATATTCAATATTAAGTGTTCACCCTATTCATTAATACGGACGAAAGGGATATCCGCTGGAGAGGAAAGTAGAGTTGTTGTGTTCCGCATTTTGATTTAGCGTAATAGGAAGTAGCAAGGGTTTCATCACCATGGTAACAAATCTACCTTTCAAACACAACATCCTGTAGACATTTTTGATGGTTATATAATAATAAACACGTCATTGGCATCACAGCCCCATCTTCTATCAAATATACTGAACGCCATGTGTCTTATAACGTGCTGAAATGGCGTTAGACCACACACACACACACACAAAAAACAATAATCAAGACTGAAAATATATCAAAAGAAGAAAATAATTCTGACATTACAATCCTGGTTATTGCATTGTTCCAAATATTATTAAAATCTCCGTCTTATAGTGCATGATAGATGCAAGAAGACAATGGCATGAATATTTTATTAACAATTCATTTTTCACAATCATTCGTAAATCTAAAGTCATACACAGGCAATGTTACTCCCTCTCCTGACTGCTACCACAATTTGACCAGAGCGCCTTTCTCAATCAGGCGTTCCAAAGCTATCTTCTCAAATAAATGAGAAACAGTCTGTCTTGGCGTCTTAACCTTTATTGTTTATAATTACATCAAGCCAATCAAAGAGTCGAGGTCCAGTCCATTGATGTATTATCTGTCTATATGAGATTTCCCAGAAATGGTTGCTATAAATTACAAAACTTTTACCAGTAATATAGACAGACCGATCGACCATATTTTTTTAATAGTTGTCAGTTCGATTTATCAGCAGTTCTGGATTCCAAAACGCTTAGCAAGTACTGTATTGTTTCATCCGCTTCATAATTTCAGACCACTCCGATGGCCTAGTGGTTAGAGCGTCTGCCTCGAAACCTAGCTGAATCATGTCAAAGACAAAAATGCTACATGTCGGTGACATACAGTTGTTCTGAATACTTGAATGTTTGGAAGTAGATGCTTTAATGCTATTTCGGTTGGCATATTACCTTTTTTTATAACACCTTAAAATATTATGAAAACTTCATACAGGGTTAGATCCAACAATAGCATCAACACTGAATCAGTTCTTAATCGTCAGGAAGTTGAACATTCGGGGAAACTTAAGTTGCAATGCCAGTCAAGGACAGCAGATGGACAGTGCCTACTGAGATACGAGTCTTTTCGTCCTGCGTCAATGACAGTCTATACGTTTGTCTTCTACGTCAACGACGTTGCCTTCTACGTCAATAACAGTCCAAGCCTTTGCCTTCTACGTCAACGACCGTGTAAACTTTTACCTTCTACGTCAACGACAGTTTCCGTTTTTGCCTTCTAAGTCAACGACAGCCTAAACTGTTGCCTTATACGTCAATGACTGTCTGAGCCTTTGCCTTCAAAGTCAACGACAGCCTAAACTTTTGACTTCTAAGTCCCCTCTAGTCTAACCTTGTGCCTTCTACGTCATCTCTAATCTAAACGTTTGTCTTCTTCGCAAACGGCTGTCCAAACCTTTGCTTCCTACGTCAACGGCAGTCTAAACATTTGCCTACTACGTCAACGTCAGCGTAAGCCTTTACCATCTAAAGTCAGCGATAGTCTACAATTAGTGACGATTCTTTACTGCGATTTTTATTTCAGGGACACAACAGGTTGACTTTCAGTGTAATTACAGCATCTGTCAGGTCGATTCAGATGGAGTCTATCGGGTCTTAAAGAGAAATCACAAATGTAATATGACTTCACATTCAGTTACAGTAATTGATTTAAGATGTGATTCGGAACAATTGAAACGCAAAGCAGAAATATATTTGGTCAAGCATTGTAAATATAGACAAGTTCTTTACAATCTGGTGGGCATTTCTTAATTAACAGCGGCCTAATTGGCATGAAGGTTATAACTAAAAAGCCAGTTAACATCAGGACGACGGCAAGGCATAATTTGTATCAATCTTAGTAAAGTGTATCTGGGGCGGTTTGTTGTTGTTGCAGGGTTTAACGCCATTTTTCAGCACACGATAGGCTATACATGGCGGCCAGTATGAATGGTGGAGGAAGAACCCTGGAAAACCCCGGAAAGAACCATCGAAACACGAGAAGCTACTGGCAAGCTTTCTCACATACCCACAACAGCCGAATCCGAGACTCGAACCCACGCAGACAGAGTCCGGGGCGGTTTGTACAATTCCGTTTAAATTGGCCAAAACATGTTTGAGAAGACACGACTAAATATTTGTTTTTATAAAGGAGGAAATTTTAAAAGCAGATCGGCGTATATATAAAATTGAATATCCTGATGTTATTTCTATTAGAGGATGTAATACTGTTGCAAAAATGTTAAAAATACGGATTTGGATGAATTAACGACGCATGAGGATCGGAGATATTTGCAAATGCCCACTTGACCGAAATTGTAAGCTTTGCAAACAGTTCGCAAAAAGTATTAACCAAACATAATAATGCACTATAAAAGTTATCGGTATATTTTGTCATAATTGAAAACACAGCTTTGGAGTTTTGTGCATATCAATCATAAAACCCAAGTGATACGCACTAAGTAGGTATCTCGGGAAGTGATTAACTAAACAGGAATACGTTAATGATGTCATCAGCATTACTTTTTTCGTACATTTACGGCAGCACCCCAATCACCACCGCCACCCCAAAATCCCTACCCCACCACCTCTGTTCCTGACACTCCGTTTTCTTACGCCCCTCAAACACTCCTTGATAAAGAGAAATTCGGCTTGCTTTAATTAATCGATGACGATTTATTTATAAAAATGGCGAGAAATAAAAACGAAACAAATTTATATCGTCTCGTTATAATTTTCTCCAAAAAATGTACTGGATCCAAAATGATATAATTTTGTTGGTATCCTGCAAAGAAAGCAAAAACGCTTTCAAATTGTGTCTTAACAAATATTTTAACCTTAAAGTGACACGAGATGAAACTGAAAGTTATGAATCGCATCTGAAATTTTCCCTAAATTGCTAGCTAAAACCCAAAACTGTATTTAATTAATTTTTTTATTATAAAAAATGGCTTTCCAGCTAGAAGTAAATATAAAAGTTTCGTATTTTCTTAATGGATAAAACAGTCTCCTCCAGTCTTCTTTTAACATCAGGTAATTATAACGTGTCTGCTAAAATGACTTGGGGAGCAGTCTTCCTTGAAGTAGAACGTATTCCATCTTTTTACGCTAGAAACCTAATCTAAGTGCAGAGGTCCATTTGTTTGTTTCCTTAGAGAAAAGACCTGACAAACACGCATAAGCATAATTGCAAACCAATTACCAATCAACGAGAAAACTAATTCCGCAAAGAATTGTACAGAAAACACATTCATTCATTAGGAAAGGCAGACAATTGCAACTAGCTTATACATGGTTCTGCCTTCTGTCGTACTACGCCACACAAGGAGAGCTGTGATTTGTATACACAAGGCTAAAATTGAGCTACAAAATTGTTATCTTGTATTCTGTGTTAATATACGTTCCATTTAATTGTAGAGGCATAAATTTCTTAAGCTGCATGACTGTATATGTTTTTATAGATTTTGCTTTCTGGGAAGATTAGTAAAGTATTAAATTCAATGTAAGGATGTACGCCTGTCTAACAAGTTAATTTGTCAATTGTGGACACCTGTATATTACGGGCATAGTCTAATTTGGACAGTTACTAATATATTTAAAAAAAAAATAAAACAACATAAAATAATTGATCGTTCAGCCGGTTCCGTTTCGCAGTGTTCCGATCAAGGCTCTGCAACTTTTTTGAGTGTATATATTCAAGTACCCATAGTCTGACTGCACTAGTGATTTTGATAGTAAATAGTTTATACTGATTCTAACGTGTGGTCAGCCTGGTAGTAATTCATTAAGTCAGTTGATATTGATTAATACAATACTACCTTGGGTGAAGACCCTGTTATAGTGCTTGTTGATCAATTGTGTTAATTTAATACTTTAGAAACAAATAAAATATTATTACAGTTCCAGTACTGAAAATCAACATCAGAGTAAGACGTCTTATGACCGACCAGTTAATTGAGGGTGGGGATGGGGGTGGGGGGTAAAGAGCGTGGGCGCATAAGATTGTCTTCTAGCTAGGATACGTGTATTGTTTTTTAACCTCATCCTTGTGTGTTTGGTTAGGCTATAAACCAAAACCAAGAATAGTTTTTAATAAATTTGAAAGCCGGAAATTATTTTCCAAAACAATTCCAAACCCCTAACTCCGCATAAAACAATCATTTTCCTCAATGTGCAATCTTGCATACGATTTCTAAACAAAAGCCTTATTCTTTCCAGTTCTTTAATTAAAATTCCCCCAACTTCTCAAGGCATTACCCAAACTTGTTATATTGAACATTTTGGTTCGCCCAAAGTAAGTGAAAATAGTTCTTGTTGACAATATAGATGTAATACGAGATACGCAGCATTAGAGGATATTTTTTTTTTTATCTAGGAGAATATTTCTCAAGTCATTAGTGCCACTATCAGTAATGAAATGTCAAGATCTCCGAATTTGACTGGAGAGTATGGCAGCTTTTAAATTCTTTGGGGCAAAAATCGGACCATTTCAATGGCTCTGACAACAAACATGCCGAAAACTCTCATGTAACTGCCTTTCTGGCTGATAAGGTGGTTTCCAATTTGAGATGGTAATTAAAAGATAACCTTCTTACATGGAACGTAAAGCGGATTTCTTCAGTGGACGAGATATCAATCAATACTAGAGTTGTACTCTACATTTGGCTGCGACTGAAACTCCGTCAGACATCAATTAAATAATTGAAAAAAGACAAAAATGAGAAGAAAAGTAAGCTTCAGTTTTCCACATAAATGCTTTATTATAAAAACTTAATAAGTTGTCCATACATACTCTATAGCCATGCTATTGACCTATGTACGAGTTGTGTGGTACATAAAGACGAGTCTACATCGAACGCTTGTTTTACGTAACATTGACTAAACGAGTATCAAATAACGTTGGTCTATGTAGAAGATCGTAAACTGAGTACATGTTTCACGAAATATTGTCCATACGAGTTTCATATACGGGTGGTGTATGTAGACGATTCTAATAGGAGTCCTTATTGCACGTGGCATTGTCAGCTTGAGTTTTTCAAAAATCCGCGTGATATCTGTAGAAGTTCATACAAATGGAGTCCTTGTTTCACGCAGCATTGGCTAAGTGATTGTCATAGCAGCGTGGTACATGTAGAAACGAGTTTCAGATTCAGGTGGTATAAGAGACGATTCTAAATTGAGTGCTTCTTTCACGAAATAGTTGAACCAGTTTCACTTCCGGCTGTTACACGTAGATGATACTGAATTGAGTGCATACTTCACGTAGTTTTGTCCAAAGAGTTTTACATGTGTATTCTTCATACTTGCATTCAGTTATAAAATTCCTACTTGTAAAGGGTTTCTAATGAAAGAAGTGGTGTAACAGGCAAAAACACAGCAGATAATGAAGGAAGATAAACCAAACGGTAAGGGTAAGATGTGTTAAAGCGTAGGTGATCTTCCCTAGAATGAAAGGAATTTCACCCTTTTTGTGTGCTTGTGATTCTCTGTAGAATAAAAGCAAATTAAAAAATTCACCCGTTGCTGCCTGCGATAAGATTCTTTGTTTTCATGAAGATTTTCTCTTCAAAACAAATCACTTATCAATCGACAATAGGTGACTTCGGCTGATGTTTGAAGAACTTATTTTACATTTGGAATGACCTCGACCTTTTCCCTTACGTCGAGTGAGGAATCTCCCTTGTATTTCGTCGCCATTGACTATACCCGGAGGTACTTTTATTCACAGGGCACGATACGGCGGAGGAACGAGACAATTCACAATCGTAGTAATCGTCAGCCTCTGTTAGGTTTTTTCTGGACTTGACGGAAAGAACCAAGAGATGGTGCCGATTGCTTATTTTATTTATTCGTTGATGGAGTATTTTTATATGCCTGCATACAAACGGAAACTTAATAGGAAATAGAAGCCTAAAAAATATGGCTGGTTTTCTTTTTGTTTTTTTTTTTTTGTTTTTTTTTAAATGCCAGGCCTCTGCCTAGCTCACAGACAAAAAAGGATTTTGACTTGGTTTCTTTTCACTTTCCCAATTTATCATTATTCGGGTATGTGGATATTTTACTTAATGTAATGAGGAAGATGAAACATATCAAAGAGAAGTAACTGCATTTAGGTCTTGAATAAGGTAATACCGCATATCGCATCACTTCCTTTTGATGATTCCGGAAAGTCACTGAAACCCTTTATGTTAATACCGTATCACTTCCTTTTTATGGTTCATGGAAGTTATTGAAGTCTGCGGTGCTAATATCGCATTACTTCATCTTCGTGGTTCACGGAAGTCATTGAAATCCTTTATGTGAATACCGCATACACGGGGCCCAGAGTGGCCGAGTGGTCTAAAGCGCTCTCCGTTACGGATCACTGCCATCTCACCTCGGTCTGCGTGAGTTCGAGTCTCGGATTCAGCCAATTTGGGTATGTGAGAAAGCTTGTCAGTAGCTTCTCAAGGGTCGGTGGTTCTTTCCGGGATTTTCCCGGGTTCTTCCTCCACCATTGTGCTGGAAATGGCGTTAAACCCTACAACAACAATACCGCATACCGCATCACTTCCTTTTGATGGTTCACGGAAGTGATGGAAATCTTTTGTGCTAATATCGCACACTGCATCTACTATGAAACTTCTGTTCAAATATTCTAAATGCTCTAATCTTTGAATTAACGCCGCAAAACTAGAGGTTAATCTGGTTTGGTTGTAGAACGGAATGCACAAGGAAAGCATATTTTGCCTTGAATATAATCTAAACTAAGATTGCACTGAATTTTTATCTGTCCGGAGTATAAAATTTTAATCATTAAATTTGGAGGGCAAAAAATCACTCCTAATTATATTTAAATACTTATGGAGATAAATATAATTTACCTTTAGTTAAAAGATCTTTTAATAAATTTGAAAGCCGGAAATTATTTTCCAAAATAATTCCAAACCCCTAACCCCGCATAAAACAATCATTTTCCTCAATGTGCAATCTTGCATACGATTTCTAAACAAAAGCCTTATTCTTTCCAGTTCTTTAATTAAAATTCCCCCAACTTCTAAGAATTTCCCCGGGTTTCCTCACTGGTTATATTGGCTATTTGAAAAAGACTTTGTATAACTTGGGTATTTTTGTTGTTGTTGTAGGGTTTAACGTCATTTTTCAGCACACGATAGGCTATACATGGCGGGCAGTATTAATGGTGGAGGAAGAACCCGGGAAATTCCCGGAAAGAACCACCGACCTACGAGAAGCTACTGGCAAGCTTTCTCACATACCCACATTAGCCTAGGTGAGATGGCAATGATCCGTAACGGAGAACGCTTTAGACCACTCGGCCACTCGGGGCCCCTAACTTAGGTATAATTGTTCAAAGAACGTTTAATTCCCTTTATTGTGGTGCATAATTGATGGGTGTAATATGGGTTATAGAGTATACAGCTTGGCCTTACTTCAGATTTACAGCTCTCAACAAAAAAAAACTACTAGCTCTTCTTGGTCATTTTCAATTACTAGACTGTGTTTAAAAAAAAGAGGCGATAATTTTTCTACATTTTATTTATTTGCTAATTCATGGATTGCACTTTCAGAAGCTGGTATCGTCTAGTCCAGCATAATTCATTTGCCCTAGTGTAGTTTAGACTAATTCAGGCTGGGGTTTTTTTTAGCACAAGGGAGCAGTCGTTTTTGTTAGTTGCGTGCTTACATCGTGTACAGTTTCCAAAAGTACAATATCCAAAGAAATTTCAGCCACATTATATCAAAGCAGCATAGAGGTATACCAACATTCTCTCCACTGTGCGTGTTGCAAATGAAAACAAGTTCATATTACACATGCCACTCTCTCGGAAATTCATAGTATCTAAAGAGCGCCCCTTCTATCACTGTAAAGGACCTTTTGAATATAGTAAAAGGCCCCTCGCATCACTGTAACAGGCGCAATGATACCGAGTTTAGCTCTGCCTAAGATCAATCATCTTTTATTATGTTGACTAAATCTATCAGAACGAGTTCTGCTGTTGTTGTGGGGTTTAACGCCATTTTTCAGCACACGATAGGCTATACATGGCGGCCAGTATTAATGGTGGAGGAAGAACCCTGGAAAACCCCGGAAAGAACCACCGACCTACAAACGAGTTCTGAAGGCTCTTAATACAAGTTTTAATTCATTTCTAGGGGGAACGGATCGAGACATACGATTCAAATAGATATTGTAGTGAAAGATTACAAATATGATAAATATTTTTTATTTCGTTAATGAGCTGAAACTTGCAAGGATGAAAAGATTGTGTTTAATAGAATAAAATTGTGAAAAACTTATTGAGTCAGCACCCTGTTTCAATAAATACCTTGTTTTAAATAGACCGCGTTGCTAATACCGCATACCCCACAAGTGATGCGACACCTTTAACAACCTCGGTTTTAAGTCCTTTTGTTGGAGCTTATTTCAACCCCGTTTATTCTCATTAGGAATTGAAGAAGAAAAAAATCTGGTATAATTATACAGCAACTTGAGCCTCGTGATAAAAGCTTGTTTTAACAAATATGCTTTGAAAAAAGTGTTCAGTATGTTACAGACTTTGTGAATAAAGACGGAACTTGGATGCATTTTTGTTATTTTAAACTTTTCCTATGTTCTCGAGGTTATATTACCACCAGATAAATGTTTTTAATAAAAACTACACTTTGATTACGAGAACAATTTATAATAACCCTTCATAATACAAAAATATTGCATTATTATACACGTGAAACTGGTTGTTGGAATATTTATGAAGATTTGACTGAAATTACTTAAATGAAATATTAATTTAAATGGAATGTAAAAATTAATAGTTTAACAGAGAGGGGACTGTTAATCATTATTTTCGCATTGTAATGACGTATAAAACGTCCCGATGTCAGATGTGCCCAGGACAAAAATATTAACCAGAATAACTACTTCCGATGCTACCGCTCCGGTGGCCTAGTGGTTTGAGCGTCCGCCTCGGATGCGGGAGGTCGTGGGTTTGATCCCTGCCCGAGTCATACCAGAGACTTATAAAAATGGTACTAACAGCTGCCTCGCTTGGCTAGTGTTAGGACTGGTCGGCCTGGTGTCAGGATAATGTGACTGGGTGGGACATCATGCTACATGTCTGCGGCATGATGCCCCAGTGCTAGACTTCACTATAAACTGCCACACTGCAGACATCGTAGCGATGTGACTGAATTATTTTTAAAGCTACGTTAAAAATCAAAGTCACATCACATCACATCACTTCCGATGCTTGTCTTTTTCTGCAGAAGAAAAGTTGCATCCAATTGTCTATTTTATTCTTTTGATAGGTCATATGAGAAAACACACATCATATATTTAGGACTGCATCATTGGTCAGAATTTTATGACGATGTTTTGCACGTGCAAACAAGTTAGTTTTCTCCAAAAAATTAGTATTGTTCTTGGAATGCAACATAAACTCCCGAATGAAATGATAAATATATTCACTTTTATATAAAACAGCATCTACAAATGTAGACTTAAAGGCGAACAGATAAAATTTATTGTTGTTTAAGAAGATACTGGTATTCAACTTGTATGTTGAAAAATAAATTTCTCATAAGAATTGCAACTGGAAAGAATTTGACAGGTGGTGGCTGTTGCGTAAGAATCGACAAAACTTGCATAGCTTAATGATAACTCTGGAATGTAATCAAATTTATTATTGACCTATTAGGAGTTTTAAAAATGAGCATTATTGAACCTTAGCTCTATAATGCTACTGGCATGTAATAAAATCTAATTTTGACCAATTAGGAGTTTACAAATGAACATTTTTTTTACCCCTTATGAATCAACTTTCTCATAGGTATGATAAGTAAATATGTAGTGGCTATCTGCCACAGTGCATACAACAACAAAAACGTGTGTGTGTGTGTGTGATTGGCGCTAAGGATTAGATTTTTCAAGCTAAAAAGACAAAAAGGGAGGTTTAGGGGTTCAACAAATAAGGCCAAATGTATAAAAGGCGACATTGTAACAACGTATGTTTACTTAATGCATCATTCCAATTGGTGTAATTTCATGATGTACGCATTAAGACCAAGGCATGAATATTTCATTATGATTTAAAGATTAAATTTTCCCCATTATATAGTCCATGGGTCTCAAACTCAAACCACCCCGAGGGCTGCATGTGACATTTTCGATGGCCCAAGGGCCGCACCACATTTGATACCTCTCATGACACTTTATGACGCCAATCATTTTATGAGCCACATGATACGGCTTGGCGGGCCGCATGTGGCCGGCGGGCTGCGTGTTTGAGATCCCTGATTTAGTCCATTGCACTACAGAGAAAATGTACACATTCTCTTGACTGCAGCACCATGATCAGAACTCATTTTCAGCAAGACACCTCATGAAAAGAAACTCTCGGTACTGATAATTGTTATTTTTATTAGAGTGAATCCTGGGGTCATCTACTTGGATATGTTTGATTCCTCTCAAAGAATGGACACATATGAATTGGGTGGCAAATGAAAATGATCCTACACTATTCGCTTGTTTGGCGCAGCATTTTTTAAACGCATTTATAATTCTAGCTGGTGTACTTTGTTAAGATAATTGATGGTGTTGTGGTATTTCACGGCATAGCAATACTTTGAAAGACACACCGGGGTTGCATATCTGGACTGATATAATGGTAGAAATCGAACCAGTAACCCTTTTGGTCGAGTTTGACATCTTAACCACTGAGGCAAGTTAGATCTTTTGCAGTATGAAATAAGTAAAAGATTGAAATCAGACCATTTCAACACTTTCATTAGCTCGAAAAATGAAAACGAGTATTTGTTCTTTTAATGTTAACTAAAATGACTTTTTACCGTTTTATCAGGGCAAATATTTGACTTTGCCAAAAGGTCGGAAAGTAGCGGGTTTGAACTCCGGCCAAGTCATACGAAATACATAAAAATGGTGCTAATTCTGCCTCGCTAAGCGCTCAGCGTTAAGAGGTTAGTGTTAGGACTTGTTGGCCTGGTGTCAGGATAATGTGACTGGGTGGGACATGATGCTAAAGGTCTTCGGCATAATGTCCAAGTACTAGACATCGCAATAAACTGACACATATCAGACATCGTAGTGATATGACTGAAACATTGTTGAAACTACGTTACAAATCCAAAATCTGCGGCATGAGGTCCCAATTCTAGCAAGGCCAGATTATCCATAGGGTGAAGTGGGCAACGTGCCCAGGACCCCCGAGGCTCAAGGTACCCCGTGTATTATCGTGTGATTTCACAGGCAGAGCTCCCGAGGCTCAACCGTCTGATCTCACAGGCAGGGCATCCGAGGCTCAACCGTCTGATTTCACAGGCAGCGCATCCGAGGTTCAAGGGGACCCGTATATTGTCGTCCGATGTCACAGGCAGTGTTGTTAATAGTACTCTAACCATACCTATGGACAAAGCAGGATAGCTTTGAGCCCCTACGTTGGCTGTGTCCAGGGTTCCCAAAGGCCGTAATACGGCCCTGAGTGCTAGACATCACTATCAACTGCCACATTGCCGACATCGTAACGATATGACTGAAAAATTGTTAAAGCTACGTTAAAATTCTAAATCACACACACACACACACACACACACACAGTGTCAAAAGGGACATAACTAATGTAACTCTTTTTTTTTATATTGGTAAGCAAAGAAGATACCGCTAGTGCACCTTCTAAAACCAGTCTGAAGTACAAGTCGCACGGGTCATGTAGGCATTCAACACCGACTATTTCATTAATGGGTATCATTTTTAGAATTTGATTCTTAATACCTTTTAAGAGGCAAGTATTCACGTCATTTGGATTCATATCCATCCATATTCCTTTGGATCGTCAATATTTACACGCCCCGAGAGGTACATACGGCAAAAATGAATGTTAAAGTACGTAGATATTTTTGGACGAAACGAACCTAGCTTCATGGCTTTCATGCCGTTCCTCCACTTCTAAGATGGCCTCGCGCTCCATTTATTCTTACATGAGCAGATACCATCAAAGAAGAAGAAAAGAATCGTGGCTTCAGTTATCTTACAAAATCATGACTTGAATCATATCATGTCATTATACATTTTAATGTCGTATCTGATTGGGTAGAAATGATCACGTCACTTGTTTCGGTCCAACCATCAAGCATGTATCAAATGCTGTCGGTTATAATTTGGTAGAAATAATCACGTGCTTCGTTTCACTCCAACCATCAAGTGTATATTATAACTGGGTAGAAAGATCACAAGCCTCGTTCCGGTCCAACAGTCAAGCGTGTATCAGATGCTGCCGATTATAATTTGTTAGAAATGACCACATGCTTCGTTTCGGTCCAACCATCAAGCGCATACTATATTTTTATAATTTGGTAGAAATAATCACGCGCATCGTTCCAGTCCAATCATCAAGCGTGTATTAATCAAAATGTATTATTAATTATTACTAGACATTATACAATGTTTTCAGTTTAAAAACTAAAAATATTTGAAAGACACCTTTTTAAAGCATGATTGCAATAAATAGGCATACGCATGGTAAGGCCTACTGGATGCTGATGAGATGCCAGTATATTGGTTTTTCGTATTGATTCAATGAACCAGGATCTCAAAAGTCATGTATATAAAAGCATTGTAGACGCTATAAGGCTTGCTACTTTTTAACTTAGAAAGTGACTTCATTAAACTCACAAGTTTCCTTTTTAAACAATTATGAACTAAATTAGCCGAATGTTATTTCACAACTAAAATATGCTGATGCTAGCATTTTGAAGAAAATTTTCGTAATTAGCCACTTAGTTCAGAAATTAATTAGCCACTTAGTTCAGAAATTAATTAGCCACTTAGTTCATAAATCTTCAAACGTTTTTCCTGGCGTTGTATAACTTTATACTTGCCCTATCGCAGTATCAAAGTTCATTTGCAGCACGATATGTATTATTTCTAACGAGGAATAGCTATTTTCTCTCAATGCATCCATGATTTGTATCTCTCTGTAGTATTTAAGTTTGCATCTCCGCCTAAAATTCGACTGCTCCGGTGGCCTAAGTGGTTAGATCATCCGCCTTGAATGCGGAAAGTCGTGGGTTCGAACCCCGGCCGAGTCACACCAAAGACTTATACAATAAAATGGCACTAGCAGCTGCCTCGATTGGCGCTCAACATTAAGAGGTAAGTGTTAGGATTGGTCGGCCTGGTGTCAGGATAATGTGACTGGGTGGGACATCATGCTTCATGTCTGCGGCAGGATGCCCCTGTGCTAGACATTGCTAAAAGCACTCTCACGCAGACGGCATAGCGATATGATTGAAAAATTGTTAAAGCTACGTTAAAAATCTGAATCACACACACACACACACACCGCCTAAAATCCAAATTCACAATAATAATCTTTTGACGTTCATTCATACTAATAAATTTAAAAATTTCGATGGCTGGTGTTTGTCAGGATAAAATTGTTCAACCGGTCTGACACTACGCTTATTTAAAAAGCGATTGATTGATTGGTTCTGAATGGAAATAAGAAACGTTTATATAGTGCCGAAGAGACTGGAGCAGATGTCGTGTACATGGGTATACCACGTGACCAAAGCGGCCTGGCCAGAGCAGGAGTCGAACCTGCACTCTCCCGGTTGCGAGTTGGGCATGTTAACCTCTGAGTCTATCCGGAACCGGGGGCCCCGAGTGGCCGAGTGGTATAAAGCGCTCACCATTACGGATCACTGCCATCTCACCTCTGTCTGCTTGGGTTGAGTCCAAGGCTCGGCTAGCGTGGGTACGTGGGGAAGCCTGCCAGTAGCTTCTCGTGGGTCGGTGGTTCTTCCCTGGGTTTGCCATGGTCCTTCCTCCACCAGTTAAACTGGCCGCAATGTATAGCCTATCTTGTGCTGAAAAATGGCGTTAAACCCTAGAACAACTACTACTACTATCCGGTTCCATGAAAATTACGAAATCTCGGGGGGAGGGGGGGTATGGAATATGTTGTATTTCTTTACTAACGTATCTGTCCTTGACATTTGGTCCATTGCTTGAATTATTCCATCTGCAGTAGATAAGGAAACATGTTGTTACTATTGTTATGTAAAGAAGCATGTTTTGCTATTGTTGTAGAAGGCTTAACGCCATTTTTCAGCACACGATATATACAAGGCGGCAAGTATAACTAGGGGAGGAAGAACCTGGATAAATACCTGAAAGAATCACCGACCCACGGGAAGCTACTAGCAAGCTTTTTCAAATACCGACTCGAACCCATAGGGACAGAGGTGAGATGGCAATGATTGGTAATGGCGAGCGCCGTAGTCCACTCGGCCACTCGGGGCTCCGATGAAACACATTGGGAGTAATATAGGTAAATACAGATGGGATTAAGCAAGTACTTATTTTTGTCCCTATTCTGACTGCTCAGTTCCACTCATTATATTCCTGGCCAGTCCGACTCCTCGGCTGCTCTACCTCAATCCCAGCTTAGCCCTTTCTAATGCGACTGCTCAATTTTTTCATCTCCATCCTAGTATATTCCTGTCTTGTCCGACTGCTTCGCTACACCCGCCTCCATCCCAGTATTTTCTTTCAAGTCTGACTGATATCAATATCATCACGCGTCTAATATCAATATCAGCACGCGTCTAATATCAATATCTTCACCCGCCTAATATCCATATCATAAGAAGTCATCACGCGCCTTAAATCAATATCATCAAGAGTCTATTTTGAAAATCATCACGCGTCTAATATCAATACCATCACCTGTCTAATGTCAATATAAGCACGCGTCTAATATCAGTATCATAAGAAGTCATCACGCGCCTTAATTCAATATGATCACGAGTCTAGCATCAACGCTGAGCAAGTTGCTAAAGGGAAATAGTGCGCTTTGCTTGCTCAGTCACCATTATTGTTGTACAGACAACATGGGGAGCATAACAAAGACTTGTCAGCATGTCCAATATATGTTGATTCTGGTGGAAGTAGCATGTGTAATCTAGCCCTAAGATCGATGATAAATAAAATTAAGATGTTCAATACCTTATACAGGCACGGTGAAATGTTAGAAGTCACATCCACTAAGGGTTTACATGGTTTAAAAGGCCACAAGTTTGTAAGGTATATATGACGCTAAGCGTGCTCCAAATTTTAAATTTTGTTTTTAATAAATTAATTATATTTAAATTCTTTGACATATACAAAACTGCAATTTTGTCTATGTATGCGTTTTAGTTTAACCTTTCTTCAGAAGCTCCTAGAAAGAACATGTACATTAACGAAGCTATTGTTAAGGCTAGCTTTGAAAGATGATTCGGTATCGATATTATCTTTGAAAGGTTATTCAATATCGATATTATTTTTGAAAGGTGATTCAATATCGATATTATCTTTGAAAGATGATTCAGTGTCGATATTATCTTTGAAAGATGATTCGGTATCGATATTATCTTTGAAAGGTTATTCAATATCGATATTATCTTTGAAAGGTGATTCAATATCGATATTATCTTTGAAAGATGATTCAGTGTCGATATTATCTTTGAAAGATGATTCGGTATCGATATTATCTTTGAAAGGTGATTCAGTATCGATATTATCTTTGAAAAGTGATCCAATATCGATAGTATCTTTGAAAGGTGATTCAATATCGATACTATCTTGAAAGATGGATTCAGTGTCGATATTATCTTTGAAAGATGAGTCTGCATCAATTTGATCTTTTAACGATGATTTGGTATTAATCGTATCTTTTAAAGATTAATCAGTATCAATATTTTCATTTTTAAAAATGATTCTGTATCGAAATTATCTCTTTTCCAAGTCATAATTATGTTCACGCTTTTAGAAATAAAGCTGGATATTATTTTATCCTGCCTGTATGAACGTGCGTTTGTGCGTATTTAATATTTCTCATCATCTCCTATCCGTTTTTAAGACAGAACTTGAGACTTTCGGATATGACGAAGATCATATGTTAGCATGCACAACGAATCTAGAATCTTCAGGTATCCCAGCCAGAGAGGCGGGCTAGGGGATGGGGGTGCGTGTACATGAGGGGATTGTTCTAATTAAGAAAATCGTAAATTTAAAAAAATCAGAATTGGTTTATAGAGGTGCTGCAAATTAGCCCCAGTCAGGTAGAGGCAACATTTCAAAACATTACATGAGGTAGTTTTAGCTTGATCTTGGACACGTGATATTGCTATAGTGATTTGTTTCGATTTCGTATACATTTTTACTGATCAATGGAAAATTATCGTTTCAGAGAATAGCTTAAAAGGAACAAACTATGATTTCATGACGAACCTCTACAAATCTACTCCATAATAAGTGAGAATTTAATTGTAGATGATCAGCAGCAACAGAAAATACTCTAAAAAACCATTTGTTTGATTTATAAATTAGAGACATTCAGTTTTCAGGATATACTAGTTAAATGTTATCTATCAGATAAAGACTATTTCAGAATGTTTGTTGTAGAACTTTAAAAATAGAAAGATAATGGAAGCAAAAATAAAGAGGAATTTCTCGAACTGTTTTTGATTCTGTATGACAATCAAATGAGTTTATTTCAATCTCGGATCTCATTTGAATCGTGTTATGTTTTATACCATATTACGAATATGTACTCTTCTATGGAACCTCTGCCTTTATCTGTTGCATTGAATCTGTTAAATCTGGCATCCTTACCTAAAACCAAAGTCATGCTCTAAATCCAAGGTGATGCCAATAAAAAGTACTGTAATCGACAGTGAATAAAATGTGCACGACTGATTGTATATGCTACAACACAAACGTCACATTAACTATAGCGTCTTTTGCAGTCGTGCTTAAATACCGTCTCTGATCGTTTCACAAGGCTATACCGCCTCTGTTCGTTTCACTAAGCCAGGGGTGTCCAAAGTCCGGCCCGCGAGCCAATCACGGCCCGCGGTAAGATTTCATACGGCCCGCAGCTTCGGTCACATAATGTATTATTCATGGCCCGCTAGTACGCGAACGCTTCTCCGCTCATTTCTGCCATGGCGACTGATGCACACTTACGTACTTAGACTTATGGCACTTATTTTATTAAACTCTTGAATAAGATTTGGTTATAAATGTTGATGTTATGTACCTGTATATGTGGCACAAACTATTATTTTCTGAAAGATCTTTTAAAAGACAAAAGCAAAATTCACTTGTTTTAAACTTCAATGATAACAGAAAACTTTGCATTAGTTATAACTCCTTTTTAAAATGACCATGAGGCAAAGATATTTATCTAACTCATGGAAATTTAAGGTATTACATACGGTTCAATGTTATCTGACTCTCCAGATATGAATGAAAGGCAGAATTGTGTTTTTAGAGTTGTTCATACCTGCCTGAGTGGCTTATATTTAGTTACATTGCCATTTGAAAAATAAAGATAATTGTGACAATGAAAATTGCTTTATTTATTTATTGCTTATTTGTTTTTTATTTATTTATTGTTCTATATTCTATAACAGTGTGTATCTGCATGTAATTTTTGTGCTTAAAAAAACATCAGAAGGAACTATTAGCCACCGGGCACCTTCACTTTATCAAGTCTGGCCCTCTTTGCAAAAAGTTTGGACACCCCTGCACTAAGCTATACCGTCTCTGATCGTTTCACTAAGCTATACCGTCTCTGATCGTTTCACTAAGCTATACCGTCTCTGATCGTTTCACTAGGCTATACCGTCTCTGTTCGTTTCACTAGGCTATCATACCACTCCAGTTCCGTAACGCTTACACCCTTCGATCAGTGGTCTCGTACCGTTTAAAAGGGTGTCTTGCCGTTTTATTACCGTCTTGTAATAGTTCCTCAACATTTTGCCAGCTGATATTTCAATTCTCTGCTTTAATATGACTTGATAAAGTGAATCGATTCCTTAAGTTCTATTAAAACAAGTACACATTCTAAACTACGGTGCAAATAGTTCCGTGTTAATCTGGTCAGCGCAAAATTTTCGCAGTATCGTACCGTTCATTGCAATTCTTCTTAATTGTAGTTCTCATCTTCCTACCGCCTTTCCAACCTTTCTAGTACCATACCATACCTTTTGTGTACCATACCGTACCGTTTTCGTACCCTACCGTGCCTTTTGCGGACAGTACAGTCTTAGCACCACGTCAATTATTTCAAAAGATGTTACAAGCAACGCATCGTTAGAAATGAATCTCCTGGTGAATTAGTATAATATAGCATTTTCTAAACAACAAAGTAACTTGGGGTGGGCTACAAGATGCAGAAAGGCTCTCACGAAAACAAACCAATTCATCAGCCTAGAATGGTGCGTGGTGGGGATCGGTGTGCAACAGAAGTAATAAAAACGAATTTTGTTAATTAATGGCATTCATTTCATGTCTCATTAACCACATGTGCATCATATCTGACTGGTCAACTGCAACTCCCTCTCCTCCGCAGAATCCTGGCAATGACGTTTCTTCATTTGTAACTGCCTGAGAGATTTCATTTATTCTGGCACGCAGCACGAAGCAAAAACTCGAGGGTAACCAGTCACGTTCAATGTTCATACATCATAATATTAAATTTCCAATGTGTCAAGTAAAAGAAAAAGGCGGGTTTGTTAAATAGAAATAGTGCCATTTTCTGTCGCAATTAATCGCATTCACGCAAACGCTTTCTTTGGACTACGAGTGCAATGCCATGTCAACTGACATAGACATGGAGTGTTGGAGCGCTGGTTGATTGTAGGCGTTTGTATTTCAGTCCTTCCATCACACGTGTATGAAGTCTTCAAGTTTTATATTCTGGAGAAACAAAACAAGGATAATTAAACCTGTGATAAATGTTACTTCTGTGTAGAGAACACAATGTTTAAAAAAGAGAACAAAAACCATTTGTTTTACCTATTAGCTCTTGAACAGATATAAAATTGCATTTAAGAACCAAATAAGTAATATTTTGATTTTCAAGTTTTATATTTAATAAAGGCCTTGATATGCAGCGTCTTTGACATAAATGACGGGAGAAAAAGCGATCTTTGTAGTTCGCTGTCTCTTTCTTCGTTTAAGATCTGTCGCCAGGTGTCGCGTAGGAAGACGTACAATAAATATAATGCAGCTATTTTGATGGCACCTTTTTAATCATTACAGAGTCGCAACATTTCTGCTGCTTCATCATAATTAGTTTGTAGAAGCTAATCTGATCGATTAATTTTATACCTGGTCATATATTCCCCAAAATGGAGATTCACAGCAAACATATTTCTCATTCCATGGTTGACAAGTTAAATTTCACTACAATATTAAAAAT